>OX465281.1:216602577-217031068 GCA_949987705.1 Thereva unica
TTAAATTAGAGGTTGGAAATTGGAGATAGGGGTCAAAATGGAGTCTTTTTAGTTTTTGCCATATATCTCGCAAACGAAGCAAAATTTCGATATTTTTTTGTAGAGAATTAAATTTCCCATGACTTTTCCCATTTACCGATTCCTACAATAAAAACCCATGAACGTCTGAGCTCCTTAATGCCTTATTTTTAAGACATAATCAATAGACTACTAAAACAAAAGCTAGAACCAGTATAGTGAAAAAGCTTTATAGGAGAATATCATGAATACAAGATCTTATCGGTTGCTTGGAAAAGTCCTTTAAATTTTGTCCAAGCAAATTCACATTTGACACTAAAACTATTACAATTTATTAATCTTTAAATGTGTCTGAAGGATGTAAGTTGGCAACAATTTTCTTTTACGTTATCTATCAAAGCGACTGCGGTTCAAAGTTCTTAGTAGCGAAACGTTGTTACCTCCTGTAGTGTACTTACGCACATAGCCGGCGGATAATGTGGTTATGGTGGGTAGCAGTACCCACCCGGAAAACTCCAGATGGGTAAAATACCCACCCGGAATTTGTGAGTAACTAAGCGTGTGATGATCTTTTTATTTTTAAAATTGTACTTCACTATACTCAATTTATACAAAATCCAGTATTCCTACAAGGAATAATGGCTAAGATTCTTCCCTATTCTAAAATTGTGACCAGTCATAAGTCGCAAGCTTTGGCGACTCGCGCTTACTTCTTACTTTCGTTTCTATTTCATTGCGCCCAGAACTTACTTCTACTTCACTTCTACTTCTCATTTAGCAGAATTTACTGCAGGTTGAGACTCACAGCACACTTGCGATTGCGTTGTGACTTGTGACTGCTTTTAGAATATGAGGATAAAGGTGGATTTACATATCTGACATTTTTCCGTCGCGCCGGGTCACAGCTGATCATTTCTGTCGCAGATTTTTAATACGCGTTTTACATTTCTGACGAATTCTGTCGCAGCCAAAAACAATCGTGACTTTTGGCAACTGACGTGAAGAGAGTAAGAATGAAAGTAACCAAAAAAATATAAATTAACAAACAAACAATTTTTAATAAAGCCTCCCTTTACGTCCACGCAAAGCCAAACAAATTCCAATAAAAAAGCATTTCAGTTACACATAACCTCAACTTTTACTTACAATCAGCTGTTTCTATCACCCTGTCACAGAAAAAGTTGAAGTTCGCTCAGCTCTCCACCGTGACGGTAAGATGTCACAGAGATTGTTTCCTATTGGTCGAAATTATAAAAAATTGCGGCGCGACAGAAAAACGTCGGATATGTAAATCCACCTTAACCCCCGCCGAGTTAAATTTGTCACATTGCCTCTAGTACCTTACTTCGCTGAACCGCGTACAATTAACGAAGACGGGCTTTACCTTATCCCGGATACCTGAACATGCCATGCACAGCGATGAATATTATGGAGCTATTTGCTATATGCTTCCATGTCCACTCAATAACTGTGTGAAGTCATAATTCTCTTTCCACGCTCCCTCGTAACCCATTTCCCCACATTTGGGATAAATGTGTACCTCCACCGGCCCTAAACAGACTCGCTCCACGATCCTTGCCGGGCCGTTACTACTGACTCGCCATGTGTCATCTGCCGCCGCAATGTATTTGGCTACCCTCTAACATAATCTGGATCATAGATATGCCTGCCTTCTCTCGCTAGTAGGCTATTGGGATCATCCGCGTTATCATGAACGCTACCTCGTTACACGTGGTCCTGTAGGCGCAAAACGCGCAAAAGGGCTCTTAGTCTTCATGCGGCCTTCTATTTTCTACTTTTAGCTGTCTTATTAAACTAACACTGCCGCTGTCTATAGAAGGACTGAGCTAATCGCAATTTTGAAAGTGCTGGACAAATAGTGGACGTTTTACTTGCGAAACTCTCCAAGTGTGCTTTTTTACTTTTTATTAGCCTGCGGTCAATTATCACTCAAAGGTACCCTAGGGCGGGTTTTGACTGAATAATCTGATTCCATACCTTGAACGTTGCGGACACTATTTTTCTCAATTATCACAGCTTCAGTGTTCTGCTCAGCAAAGGTCAGACAACCGCTTTCAGGCCACACTTTAATATTCCAGATCACTTGGTTCGCCCATAATTCTATCTTATGGAGGTGTCGTCCTACTCCATGCCATTCGCGATCTCGATTGCAACTGTTCTTTTTAGAAGGCGTAGCCCAAACTCATCATTATCATTTTGACACCCAGGGAGACGATCCAGGACAGATCCCTGCGGAACTCTGAATGTTGTTTTGTACGCCGTTGGCCCATCTGACTAACCACCCGGGCCTAACAAGATCCGCCGGCACTGCTTACGCAAGAGATATTGCAGTCTTTATACTATGGCGTAGATCTGGTGTTCACGGGCTCTTGAACTATCATTTATGAATCATTCATTTCTTCCATCCTCAGATTCTCGCTAATAAATTTTTTTTGTAATTATTTTTTTTAATTCAAATTTCAAATTACTTACAACCAGTCTTAAGTATTTACCCCTTCTTCTTTTCATCCTCAATTTACGTAAAAATAACTGGTAAACCGCAAAGGTCCTGTCCGTATTCCAGCAAGGAGATATTGTTTTCGCAGAGTTAGTGCATCTTTGAGAATCTTCAATTAACTTAAGGGCCTAATACACTCAATCGAGCAGTTATAGGGTATCGCGCGCCCGCGAATATTAAGAAAACTATCCAACCAAATGAAATAATTTAAATTAGGTATTTTTAAGAAAACATAAATCTAGCTATTCATGGTGGAAAATTTTAATATTTTTATTTAGTATATTAGTTATAATGGTTCAAAGTTCCGTACCTGCGCCCGGAAAATACTCCTATTTAGGTGGAAAAATTTTAAAATTTTTTTAATGTACGATAAACTTAAATCGATTATCTAGCTATTCATGGTGGAAAATTTTTGAATTTTAGCCTTCTTTCATGAGTAAATTATGTTTTAAAAATTGTCCACAAAATTTAAGAACGAAAATTCCCTAAAATTCTTCAGTTTTAATACATCAAATTTCCGCTCCAAGCAAATCTCTGCGCTAGTTGTATTCTGTATAAAAGCATTTGCGTAATCATACACGAGATGCGTTTGTATAAGTGAGAGCTTCTGCTTCGGCTTTTGCAGGGGAAATTTCAAACCTTTTTTGTTGCAGGCATGGATGGTGATCGTATTTTCGGGAAAAAATAAAATCTGAGGAAAAATCGGTTTGTTTGGCAAGAATTTTAATGACTTGCTTGATGGTGATTTCCTTGATTTGAGAATTTAGGGATTCTTGCCGGTGGTCAGGTAGTGATCAATCGGTGTTTATTATCTTGGCTTTATGAAAAACCCAAGAAAATATTTTAATGGCAAATACTACCTTCATGTAATAATTAAGTTTTATGACATCCTTGTTTTTCGTTATTGTCTTTTTAGCCGTAACAACTTCCCGGAACTAGATTCGCAAAAAAGGTGTATCCCTTGCACAGGTATTTTACAACATGAGTGTAGATAAATTTTGCGTAAATTCATTTTTTATGGTTTTTATTATTTTTGTATGTAAATATGGGCTTTGCTGGACCTCTGGGTTAATTTGGTAGGAGGTCCGGAAATTCGGAAAGTCGGGGGTGTTTTTCAGATTTTTTAGTAAAGGGGGTGGGAGCCAAACAAAAAAAACTAGTATCTAGCACCTGCTAAATTTCAAATCAGCAAAAGCAGCGATATCAAAATTTCACATGAATGAAAAATTTAAATATCAAACAAAAAAGATCTATTCCATATCCCATGACAGGAACAAGTTCGTAGAGTGCATTACTGCGACATTAATTCAATTTCCATTCATAATTATCTAACACTGGCTTCAATTTCTAGCCGGCGACACCGCAGAAGAGATTTCTTGAAAGTCGCCAGAAAATTTACCTCGGGCACGCACTCATAAAGTAGAGCCCAACAAGACATACGAATGCAGCCGAACCCCTTTATTGTGCAAAGATTTCCCCTCCGGCGGCCGTGTTGTGCACTGCAAGCAGTGCACAACAGGTAATTTTGTTTGTGTTAGGAGGTTTTTGAGATTGGGTTAGTTTAATTTTGTGACTGTATTTTTTTTTAAGCTTCCCTTAATATTTTGTTGTTGGAACTGAATTTCATGTTGGACTTCGTCGCTGAGTGTATTAGGGCCTTAAACGAAAATTTCTATTTGATTGCCCTGCACTACCCAGAGAGAGAGAGTCCTTAAGCTTCACTGTCAACCTTCTTTAATTATGTAATTGTGTTCGATTTTGTCCTTTTTCTACCTTAGAAAGAGCACCAACATCAACTACAAAAAAAATAACAACAAGAAAAAAATTACAAACAAAATGAGCAAATCAAAGCTGGAATGTCCGTTACACCTCAATGGAGGTGCGGCTTTGGGGCTGAGGAGCATAACTACGAAAGGAGTGCCTGAAGTGAGATAAGTACCCCCGAGGATGTCCAATCTATCAAGATGCGGTTTTTTCTAGTACGCTGTGCTTTTCTTGATTACTTCTGTACTCCCTTTTTCATGGTCGGTGAGTTTTCCAGGACCCTTCACTTCTAGCCGTTTTCTTTTTTTTTTGCTTTTACTTTCTTCGGGGCTGCTTTTCAATTCTATTCATCATGGAGGTGAGATGTTCCATCAGAACATGCAAAATCGTATTTAGCTTAGAATGACCCTAAACTGTCCAATCCACTTAAATATTTTAGATCAATTTCCCCAAGGACTTGGTAACTTTATCATCTTGTCACTGTGTATCATCCCGACATTCTTATGCAACACCATGACGTACTTTTAACTCGAACAAGCGTAAAAAAACATGAAAACTTTTACCTGAATAAAATATGCGAAGGTGTGTCAAATTTTTTTTGTTGATATTTATGTGGGATAAAGTAGGTTTGGATACTAACAGTACTGGATTTATTAAAGAGATGTTTGAGCACCCGTTTTGAAGTGGAAGGAATTAATAAAATGAATTAATGTAAGTACTTTACTGAATGGAAGGCATTGAGTACTTTGGCATGGGGAAATTTTAAGGACCGTGAGAAACAGTTTAAAAACACATTTATTTACAATTCCAGGATTTTATGATTAATTGCTAGTTAAGTTGATGGTTTAATAATTCAACCCATGCCCCTTCGGAATATTTTGTGGATTTCGTTCCAGAAATTTAGCTTGTGATTAACCCTAATATCGCCTGTCTCAGTTGTAGATTGAAATTGGAACTTCCTGACAATTTCGATCTGTCAAACACTCAACGCTGAAATTTGACAGGTGCTCATTACCAGGACTTCTCATCTTAAATCTGGAAAACTACCTTTTTAAATTCTTCGTTATAAAATGGGTACAAATATGAAAATGTATTAAGTGATCTTTGGGTTATCCTTACGTTTATCTTTACTGCCAATGGCGCCTTGTTTTCAGCGGTCCCTGGTATGTTGGAACCCTCCACCCCGATCCTCATCGGTTCGACCAACTCTTGGACAGCCTTAACAATTTCCGCGAAGGAGGAGCTTCGGAGGGGGTCAAGAGCACCGCGTCTTCTGGCTTTTCTTCTTCTTCCCTGTTTACCTGGTACCTGTTTTTTCCTCTTTTTAGAGTCCTTGTTTTCGGGCTTCTGTTGGCCCTGCCCATTGCCTACTTTCGCTGCCTCGTCTTTCTTTTTTTCCCCACGACCTCTGACCATTGGGCCTCGGCTGTGGGCTGAGCGACGGCTCGCGACTTCTTTTTATGCTCCTCTTGCAGTCGACTTTGGGGGAGCGTGTTGCCTTCCGCTTGCTGCTTCTAACAACTCCTCGAGCTTCGAAAGTCCCTGTTTTCTGGCGTTATTGACGTTAGGTTTCTTCTTGACTGAAGCCACCATTTGCTCCAACACGCCTCTCATGTCCTCGAGCCGGGCTTTGGTTGCCTTTACGGTTCTTTTGAGCTGCTTCATCAACTCCGACCAGGGGGTATGTCCCCGCTCCTCCTCCATAACCAAAGGCCCCATTGGATCGGCCGGTTCCCTTGGACCCGCGGCCACCGCCGCAGCTCCAGCCTGGTCGGGGTTGACGTCGAGACGTGGCTCCGTGCCAACGTCCGGCAGCTTCAGTGAGCCCCCGTTTTCCCTCCCCGTAGAAGAGACCTCTTTGGCCGCTGCTTCAGCACTACAACCTGCTATACTTGGGGAAAGCTGTGTAGCACCCTCACGGCGCACAGTGGGGCAAAAGGTCGAAAAGCTGGCCAAAAGTCTTTAACATTAACCAATTAATTTGAAATTTGTTATACGGGGGTTTTTGGGGTCGGTGATCACGAATTTAGTGTCAATTTTTCCATAAACAAGATGGCGGGTTCAAAATGGCGACCAAAAGCAGTTAAATATCCTTCAATTGCTACAAAACTTGGTATAGGGGGGTTTTTGGGGCCGCTGATTACGAATTTTGTGTCCATTTTGTCATAAACAAGATGGCGGCTTCAAAATGGCGACCAAAAGTGGTAAAATATCCTTCAATTGCTATAAAACTTGGTATACGGGGGTTTTTGGGGTCCCTGATTACAAATTTAGTGTCAATTTTTTCATAAACAAGATGGCGGCTTCAAAATGGCGACCAAAAGTACTGAAATATCCTTCAATTGCTACAAAACTTGGTATAAGGGGGTTTTTCGGGTCGCTGATTTCGAACTTAGAGGCCTTTTTTAATAAAAAAATAAAACTTTTAAATAAAAAGTTGTAAGGAAATCACTCCTGAAAATATTAACCATGTAGTCCAACAAAGGATTTATTGAACGTCTGATGATCTTTACAAGTCATAAATAAGTGGATACGAGTATTTTAAATCTTTAAAACGGAAAATTCAGAACTTTTTTTGCAAATAATAGTATAATATACAAATTTTTTAAACACTAGTTTATGATAACACTTACCATTTAACATGTATTTGCAAAAAAAACTGATATTTTGACCCTAAAATTCCCAGATGAAGGGTAAAAAATCGCTAGACTTTATAACCCTTTATAAGAACCCTAAAAGGAAGCTCTCTGCCACATTCATTTTAGCCTGTACCCACTCATTTCCGCTGTTTCGCTTTTTTCGACCTAATTTACCTATACTGTTTCCGAAGTCAAAAAATATAAAGAACATTCCGAACAATTTTATACAGCAGCTTATAAAAACAATATTTTTATAAATATATTATATAATACATACATAACATATGTAATATGAATACATAAAAAGGTTATTTAAACACAAATATGGTGGGAATAACCCATAAAATGATGCACTTTTTAAATAAAAACGTCCACCAACTAAAAGATCGCAAAATGTCTCAATTTTTGTTGTTTGTATTTTGTGTAGAAATGTTTAAGGAACAAATTAAAAAAAATTTTAAAGGGGGACCTAGCGAGACTTTGTAGGGCTTCTTTAACAAAAGATTTTCTAGCAAAAATAATAAAAATTTTACTGTCTTTCATTAATTAATTAATTATACAGGTATAAAAATAGACAATACTGCTTATAGAAATGTTTTCTAGATACCTTGAGGAGAAAAATCCATTTTTTGTTAATTAAATAACTTTTACCACTGTAAAATAATAAGCACAATAAATAGCAGCTTCGACAAGGGTTTAAAAATTCTCACAATCACTTGCTGCAACGGTCACTTTTGCACTGATCCTGCGAAGAGAAAAAGGACACCTGACCGCCATAAACCGGTTTAATGTGTGGCAGGGGTCTCCTACTAGATATTTATCAGGCAAAAAGTTCGAAAATTGAACTTCGATTTTTCGACTTTTGGCCAGCATTTTGGCATTTTGCCCCACTGTGCGGGCGTGCCGACGGCGACTTTGCCACTCTCGCCCTTGTCCCAAACAGGGTTTGCGTCATAACCGTTTCCACAAACGCTAATATTACTTAGGAGGATCTGAATTTCAGTGAAACAATCGCTTTGGAAATGGCAATAAAGTATAGAGAGGGCTGCTACATTCCTACGTTGGTTTAAAGCTAGCTGGCACGATTTTGCTCCTTGTCGAGGCAAGCAAATGTGGTTTTGGGGCACCTGCCGAGGTATTCAAGTCGGGGCAGAATGTATGATTTGTAGATTGTAGCCAGGGCGGCTGGCTGGAGGAGCAACTTGCATCTCTTAAGAAATCCAAGGCATTGGAAGTCTTGTTCGGCGATTTGGAATATGTGATCATTCCATCGCAGACCTTCCATTGGACGATAGGTTTTGCTGACAGTTTTGCCCCAGTTACTGCCATGACTGACGGAAAACCTACCGTCTAAGGTGAGATGATTCTCGACAAAACGATTTTGGTTCCTTTAACCAGAAAACATTCACTTTCGGAACCGACACTAGCAGGCAGAACTATAGGCATTGCACCAAAGTCACGCTAGATGCCAAGCTCAACTGGAACCAGCACATGGATACTCTGATGATCAGGCCGCGTAAATCCCTGTGGGCTTGCGGCAGAACTTGTAATTCCACATGGGGTTTGCAACCGAAAATCATGTACTGGATATACACCACCATCATTAGGTCCATGGTAACTTATGGAGCTTTAGTTTGGTGGCACAAACCAGCGCTTAAAGGTTGCATAACCAATTTAAGCAAAATTCCACGAATAGCCTGCCTTTCCATCACTGTGGCCATCCACACTTCCACGACGGCAGCGCTGGAGACTATACTCAATCTGGTACCTCTCTATCTTGAGGTAGAGGATTTTTTCCCTAAGCTAAGAGCTAAGATCTGAGTGATAACACGGGACCTTGATGAGCTTTCCTTGTCATTATTGTACCATGGAGTTATCCAAGATCATTCCAACAAAAGCTCCCTCCCTATTCCTTGAGCAATCCATCAGGTTTGGTACACGGACATTCTGCGATTTTATAAACTCGCTAGCTAGTTAGCGTTCGTTCGTGCCTCGGTTGCCAACAAATTAAGTGACAGTTTCGAAACTCACTAACTAGCTTTGAAGCTTCGGAACAATAGATTCTTCCATAATCATACGGATTGTTTTAATATGAAGCGGTCCATCGATTTTTTCAGCCAATCCACTATTGGCTTACGCGTAGTTTAATGCAAATTTGCTTCCTATATTAAAGCTCCTTTTATTTAAGTTAATTTTAGTTAAATGAAAACCTCAAGCTTAATTTTCACAAATAAATTGCAGCCACTAAAAGGATTCAAAAGATAAGAAACTCTTTTGGATCCAACATGCAAAATGGAAGGAGGAAAGCAATTGAAAACTTTTGTATGCAACAAGCTAAAAGCAGTAAAAAGGTAAACAACTGGTGACTTTATTGGATTAGCCGGTAGCCAACAGCCAGGTAAACCCCAACTCAAGGATCAAGATTTGATTTTAACCAAACAAAAGTGACTGCAGAAAGGGAAATCACAAGTGCTTTAAGAGAAGGCCCAATGTTAAAAGGATCTCGTAAACAACATTCTTTTTTTTTCTTCTTTCCGTTTCTGCTTTCATTTATTTATGTTTCAGAGCATATAATATGCGTCCCCTCCAGTTTTCTCATCTGGAAGTTTATGGTGGCTAAGGATGAAAAGAAAGCGCCACATTCAAAGAGCAACAAAAAAGGGAATCTATAGTCACTGTGGTTACAGTAAGGAAATTTGATATTTCTCAAAATGCTTTTTGCAAACGTGCAGATAAGCTCCAAAAATAAATACTTGAGGAAAGTTGAGTTGTTTACGTATTTTGAGTGACTTCCATGGCTGTCTGCCTTTTATGACTATGAAATATTCTTTTAGTGAACTTAACTTATTCCTTTTTCGTTGGTACTGCTAATGTGGGCGCTTTTCGTCTTAAAATTTTTCGATATGTTGAGGTAAGTTTTGTAGTGGTCAAGATGAAAGTAAATTTCGTAGATATGAATAGCGAATTAGGTGCCCTTTTGCACTTCAATACACAGGAGATTCGGTGCATCCTAAGATAAGTACTGATAGCGGATATTGTGAGTTCAATTCAATTCATTCAATGCAATTCAGCTCCAAAAATGTTGCGTAAACAGAAGCACCACAAGGTGTCTTCATCCCTCTAGCCAAATATACAAATATACGGGAACTTTTGAACAGAGGCCCCTATGTCCGCCTCCCAGCATGCAGTATCCGCACCAAAGTCCCGGGAGGTGACCTGACGCAATTCGGGATCCATAACGAAATTAGTCAGTAGATCCTCCGGATGCTGGGAACTAGAATCATCCGCAGTGCAGTAGCTTAAGCAATAGCAGAGTTGTAATATCGACGAGCGAAGGCACACAGAATAGGACCGTCTCGCTGTTCACATGACTTATTGGCATGAATAAGCTTTGAAAAAAAAAAAATAGAGAGCGATAGGATAAAGGCAGTCACCTATGCGGATTGCATGGGGATCCTAATATCAGAGAATATACTTCTTCTTCTTCTTTGATCCGTTAGCTGGAGGTCCGGGCGGAACATCCCCGCACCGAATACGCTGTTGTCGGTGCCGCTTTAAAAAATGCGGTTTCTTGCCTAGTTTCATCGGTTTCCCGATTCTGGTCAATTCGGCAGGTCGTCCACCTCCTCCTTTCACACCCTGGACTTGGAACCAGACGACGGCGGAGTTGATAATATACTACTGACCCAAACTAGGTAAATGACGTAACGTACTACGTTTTACCGCTCCCCTACGTTGTTTGTTGGTCCAGTGTTACTCAGAGTAAGCGTCCATGGAAATGCGGTTGGAAACGTTGAGTTGGTTGGTTAAGTAAGATTTCGTTAAATAAAAAAAAAGTCCACTAAACACGCGGAATTAAGCTGGGTTTTGCATATGTGTTTGTTTAAGTGTATTTACTGCATACTAGTAACGCCCTGTGGTCAAAATTTGACCACAAAATCTTCTTCTTCTTTAAACTCCTTTAGTCCCTCATGGGACATAGGGCGGAAACAGTTGCCCTCCAGCGGACTCTGCTTTGCGCGACAGCTCTTAACTTCGACCAGGATCTCCCAGTTGTTGCGGCTTCTTCTAGTAGGGTTCTCCTCCACGTTGTTCTAGATCTTCCTACTCGACGGGAACCCTGCGGATTCCAGTCAAGGGCTTGTTTGGCTAGATTTTCGTTTTCGCGTCGCAAGGTGTAGCCTACCCAATTCCATTTCCTTCGCCTGATTTGGTCGTCTATCCTTTCTTGGCCGGCACGGCGCCATAGTTCTTCGTTTGAAATTCTATTTTGCCAGCGGATTTTTAGGATACGACGAAGGCATCTGTTGATGAAGACTTGTAGGCGCCCTGTGATGAATTGGGTGAGTTTCCATGTTTCGCAACCGTACAAAAGAACTGCCTTAACATTGGAGTTGAACAGCCGCAATTTGGTGTTAGTAGAGATCACCGTTGATCTCCATATGCGGAACAGGCATGCTTTATTTAGAAAGAGAATAATACAGTTTTTAGTAATTTAAAATTATAAAATTTGTAAATGCATTAATAGGCGTGTCGAATGATCTGTCGACTACGTGCAAAACATTAAAAGTTTCTTTTTTTTATTAAATTAAAATCAAAATATGTATGTACATTTCAAAATACATGGCCTTCACCCATTATTTTCAAAAGGAGTTCAAACTCAAGTGGATGTACATATGTTTCCAAATATGTTTGTTTGAACTCTTCAATTGTTGCCCGAGTTTCCTTAAACCAGCCTAATAGCCTTTAAACCAACCTATTGTGTTTCTCTTTTTCTTGTATTTTCTGTTCTTCCCATAAGTGTCCTTTGACGGGGCATTTTATTCAACTAACATATTTGATGTACTGAATTTGTTAAAAAATTATCAATGGGCAAATAATCATGAAAAACACAATTCATGTATTTCAAAATTCACTACATTCATTCGTTATGTTAAAAACAAATACAAACAAATTACATGCCTTTCGTTGAAACACTGCAGAATGCTGTTAGAGTTCTCAGCAATAATGCAAATGAACTTCAACAAAAAGGTATACGAAAAAACACAATCACTTTCAGCAAAATTATTGAAAAAAGTCACTTTACTGATAACACGTTCAATTAACTTGTATTCACAAACAGAATGTCTCCTACTCATGCACTTGTCGCTTTTCCACATTGCTGACGTAATTAACATGTCAATTCTATCTAATTTTTACCCGTTTTAAACACAACATAATGTATAAACATGAAACTTATATTCTGCACACCTTTACGACTCCGTCTTCCATATAAAACGAATTTGAGCAAGATCTGTTTAGAGAAAGTTGGTTAATAAATCTGTACAAAAATAGTGCTTGCGTATTAATATATAAATAAATTTTATATGCGCCTGTTTATATGCTAACCGTAATTTCTACCTTATTGTTATTTATATTGGGAAATGCAATACTCATTTCCGAGCGACAGAAATGAGATAAATGACTAATTCTTGTTTTGTGCACACCTTTACGACTAAGACTTCCATATAAAACCAGTTTGAGCAAAATCGGTTTAGTAGAAGTCGAATGAAGTGCTATACAAAAAAAGTGCTTCCGTATTAATATATAGATACTGCAGCTGAGACAATACGTACTTATATAGGGGAAGTGACAGTCAACCCAGAAATGTCAAGGAAACACCATCGGGTTAACTTAAGGGAAGAAGCTTTCTGTTAACTCAACGACTACTCTACCCCGATTCATGGAAACAAAGTAGTAAATGTTACTCTACGCCTACGACATGAGATTCCACACGTGCATATGAGCGTACGAGGATTACCCTAGAGACTAACTGTATTGTGAGTCTAACGAAGTATTCATGCCAATTCTAAACTACGATAGAATTGATTCCGTTGGAATTGAGTCGAAGTTAAAATTTATGCTACTATGTAAGAAAATTCCAGCGGAATCGATTCCAGCGCAGTTCGGACTTGGTTTGTACTGACTCAGTTGTTTGTTACGCTCTTATTTCATATAATACTTCATAAATTCATGAACATAACTACTTAGAAGAAATTTTATGATGTTTTTTACAGTACCGCCTAGTGATTGTACCCTTTGATCCCGCAGGATTTAAATTTTAATGCGGGATTGGATTCCGTAATCCCGACCGGGGTTCCCCAATGGTCGGTATTCTCTCCTGCTCTCTTTTTAATATTCATTAATGATCTGCTCTCAATCCCCACCCAACCCACTTCATAGTTTCGCCAATGACGATACTCTGCGTTAAGCCTCAATTATACTGGACGCAACGGAAAGCAACGGAATGGAGAGTTAACGGAATGGAATTGTGCTGGTTATACTGACGGAATCGAACGTATTCAAATGTCACTTTTTTAAGCAATTTTTTATTATAAAGAATATCATTATCTTCCACTTTATTTATAAATTTTTCAACAAACTCTGACTACAATTTGTTCTAAATAATAAATGACAAAATTAGCTGTTTTTAATGCTGCTTTTGACACTTCAATCCGTCGGGTCCTTCAAGTTCCAAAGTTTTGAAAGTTTGATCCGGTCCGTTCCGTTGCGCTGCGTCCAGTATAACCACTTCAATACAATTTCTCTGTAATGAAACTTTTTTTGACATTTCAATCCGGTCCGTTGCGTTCCGTTGCGTTCAGTATAATTGAGGCTTTACTCCTACCTCTTGGACAGCATAATACAAGCAAGCGCCAGACCTTGTCTCTTATGCCGGATCCACACGTTTGCCTAGGCTTGGCAAGCGTTTGCAAATGTAAACGTGTAGATAAAGCGTTTGGCTTGGCTTGTGTAAGCTTGGAAACGCTTGTGGTCGATCCAGTCAAGTGTCGGTTTTTTGGCACAAATCAAAGGAAGTTTGCGGCAAGGCCTCCACACGTTTGTTTTATGTTGTGAATGGAATAAGTGAATAAAGTTAGAAGATAATAATCTAATATAATAAAATAATGAAACCTCATACTGTTTCTATGAAATTTTAATATCCACCTGCTGTATTTTTTTTTTTCATTTTTCCTTTTAATTTTATAATAAAAATACGCCAAACCAAAAGCTATGGCCGACGCAACCTCGACGTCACAAATGTCAATAACGTTAAAAAATGTCAATAACAGCTGTTAAATTAAAGATATTGGGCTAGATATTGGAATTGATGTTATTTAAAATAGAAAAAAAAATTTAGCTGTCAAAATAAATTTTTAACTTAGCTACCCATTCAGCCGACACATATCGCTGAGTTACTTTTTACGCTGTGCTGTTCAGCTAAGCGGCTTTTCCGCTGAGTGCGCTGGTTGCGCCCATTCACAAAAGACACTGCCAACAGAATTCTAGATCTTTACTAAAACCCTATAACTTGCAGATTGCAGTTTAAGCGGGCAATTTGAAGTCTATTTTATTTTATCCCATTCATTATTCCCTTATTTGTATTATAACCGCTTTCTTTGTTTGCGAAATTCGGTTAACATATGCTATTTTTAGTCGAACCCAAACTAAATTTTGAAAATTCAGAATCTAAATTTCATAAAAATGCTTTACCAAGATTACAAAATTTTAAATGAAACAATGCTTTAAATCAATTATATTAAAGTAAGTTGTACTTTCAGAATGAAACTTCAGTTATAAGAGTTAAAATATGAAATACTTGAAAGTTAGAAGCTGTAAAATTGTCTTTCTTACAACCAAACTCATCCATCACTAGTCCGTACTACAATAAAATGATGACAATCTTCCTCGTAACGTTACACTTCACAAAAGATGGATCATTGCCTTAAGTCGTTAATATTTAGATAACTCTCAAACAATGCAAAGCTTTCCGCCGCATCCCCTTGGCCCACTCCATTCACCCATCCTTCTCTTCTTACAAAAAAAAAATCCGCCCCATTCCACGCCCCACAGTTCTTCATTCCAGAAATAATGATTCAAGCCTAAACGAACTTAACCATGAAATGAGGACATCCTTTGGGCAAGAAATAAACACCGACAAGCAACAAAAGTCGTGACAAACAATTTTCGTTGTTTTCGAAGGAAGCATTATAGGACTAGAAGGAAGGAAGGAAGGAAGGAAGGGCGCAATATTCCAGAAATAATTTAATTAAGGACAAAGCAAACACTGGCACTCCAGCAACGGAGGTCGCGCGCTTTCATGATACGTTTCGCCAGCCCACCTCAAATCGCTGGCCGATTGTCGGTTGCTCTTTGGCGACAAAAACAATCGATACCACCTTCAAAATGTGTTTGTTCAGGACAATATGAAACCTCGCAACCACCCCATCCCCCAAAAAAAACCCGCACACACCCAAAACGACCCTTAAGAGCGTAGTTCCCACAGAATAGAATCGGGAACTATCCTTTGCAGAGGCCGACGACAAAAGTATCAGAGAAGCAACAGGCCAAGGCATACACCCCATAAATTTCAGTTTATTCTTTGTTGGCCTGAGGGGGCCTTGTTCTACGGCATACCATGACCCCAGTACGATTGTTATCATCGCTCGTCATCTTTTTATCGACCCCCGTATCTGTATTTGCTTTCTTGCTCTTTGAACGGGGGGTCCTTAGTCCTTTTCTTATATTGTTGCAGCCGGGCTAACCAAGCAACCGACCCAGAGCTTGTTAGGAAACCAAAAAACCACATTCTGCCATACAACTTCCTTGCAATTCTCCCGTGGTGCTCCTGCAAACTGACTTCCAAGAATCCACTTGGAAGTTTTAAGGTTGGTGCTGCACCGCCCAGTCGTCGTCGTTCAAACATCCTCCGTTCTCCTAATGGCATATCGTGAGCCTGGGATCGGTGCATACGGCGACAGTATATGAAGATTTATGTGTACTCTCTCTCCCGATGTACATAGGGCTTTTTATAGATCTGCAAATATCTGTGAGGAAAGTATGTCGCAGTCCCTTCTCGGTTGGGATGCAAACTTTTAAAGACGGCGGAGCCCGAGGCAAAGTTTGCACATGACACCTAGGAATAATTGATTTGAAGTGGCACGAACTCGATTCGCATATGTCAAAGTGAAAGGCACATGTAGCGCTGCTCTTGTGTTATGTCATTCAATCGAGAATTGAGCACTTTATTATACTTGATATTAGAGGTTCAAGGCTGCTCGGAATTCCTGAATATTTTTTAAATCCTCTAACTGCAGCGAAATTTCCTTTTCTGGCGATAAAGCGATTCTGAGTAAAGGATAAAAAGTTAAATGCAAACTGAGCATAAAATTTAAGTGAATACTTTGCCAAATTTTTAAAGACATCCTTTTCCCTTTTGCGTGATATTTAAAACTTTTGAAAACCAATTCATAAATAAAACTGTCTACAAACGTTCTATATGTATGTATGTATATATCTGTAGCGGTTTTGCATAGAAGATCGATCGACTGTTTCCTTCGTATTTAGAGTAGCAAAATTACTACACTGAAATACCTCTCCGTTAAAGTCCTTCACAAAAGCACTTTTTGTGTTGTTAGAAACTCTTTTCTTTTTATGTGAAAAAAAACTAAGCTTGGAATTGCACATTGTACAATAAGCAAAATGACGATATCCAGATCGTTAATGAAAAAATGTTAATGAAAAACAAGAGCGAACAACCAAATGCTAAAATCCTGCACGCTAGCTTGAATTGAAAAACATTAGGCAAGTGTTTAACGATGTAAGGTCGATTACAGACAAATTTAAACCCAGAACTAGTATATGCAATGACGACAATGGGGGTATTACTAGTGACCCAACATACATAACATACATAACGCTCCTTTAGTCCCTTATGGGACATAGGGCGGGGCGGAAACAGTTGTCATCAGTTGGACAGTTGGACTCTGTTTTGCACAACAGCTCTCAGCTCTGACCAGGATCTCCCTGGTGATGAATTGAGTGACTTTCAATATTTGGCAACGTATATCAACTTTTCATCGACTTCAAACCACCATACGACAGCATCGACTGGGAAAAAATGTATTCGACAATGCTGGACCTAAATATATCTCTAAAGATAGTGAAACTAACAAAAATGACAATGGAACATACAAGAAGTACAGTCAAAATACAACGAGAATTGGCGGAGTCCTTACCAATCAAGCAAGGCTTAAGACAGGGCGATGAGCTGGTACCCAGGCTATTTAATCGCTCCCTAAAAGGAATTCGCAAAGTAAACATTGATGCGAACGCAACCAAAGCAATTGGCAAATTATGCCAACGATATAAACTGCCTTGCCCGATCACTGTCATACCTTAGAGAAATATTCACAGAATAAGAAGATGAAGCTAAACATATAGGGCTGCAAATAAATGCAGACAAGAGTAAGATTTTAATTCAGTCAAGGATGGAAAAAAGAAGAAGAAATAACAACATTACCTGGGGGGATATAACTACCTGGGGTCCACAGTCAGCGAAGACAACGATGAAACGATAGACGTACAATAAAGAATAAACGCCGCAAACAGAACATACTTCTCACTACGGCCAGTAATGAAATCCAGAGACATCCCCAGAAACACCAATATAAGAATCTACAAAACTATCATACTTACAGTAGCTACGTATGAGCGTGTAGCATAAGGCATAGCATTCCCAGAAATCCGCAGACAAGATGAATTTATTTGAGAAGAAGGTGCTCCGAAGGATATACGGCCCAATCAATGAAGGCAATACATGGAGAATACGCTACAATCACCCCTATACGATCTATTCTACTATTGGCTTATGGGTGCAGCAAGAGGTACCGGGTTCCAGCTAGTTTTCTTATAATTTTGCAGGTTGATAGTTCTCAATATGTACATCATTGGGCGCAAAGACCCATCAGCCATCCTTCACCCCCAATAACCACCCCAAAAAGCTATGGGGATATAACTGATTTCTGAATGTAAAATAATTCATTCATGTGGTCCAGCCAATGGCCAGCCTAAACAACCACCCCTTTGACCCTTCAACCACCGACAATTCAACCCCACTTTTACTCTCAGATAACCCCCCGACCCTTCACCCCCTGACCTTTTACCACCTTTCATGACAACCCCCCCCCCCCTTCCCTTTTTTTAAACTTCCCCCCAAAAAATGAACAGACTAAGCAGGCTAGATATGGAGGTAAAGAGCCCTCATCTTCGTGGGCTAGGTAAAAAGAGGCCAACCTGAGTTTTTCTGCTTTAACTCCAGCTACCGTAAAGTCTCCATCACTAAATTGAGGGGGAATAATGGTGTTAATATCGTTTTTGACCAGAATACCTGTTCTGGGGTTTCCCTCACCTTTGGTGTAAATGAGATTAAACTTGTGTCCTTAAGCTACAGATTCTGTAACGAGCAATCCATATCTCTTGGACTAGGGCAACATCGACTTCGCCTGATGCCAGCGAAGCAAAAGAGCAGCAGACGTCGCTTTACAAGGTTTATTTGTACCATCTTTATCATTTTGTTGGTTATTGACCTCGACGATGGTCACCTCGGCTTCTTCGTCGCTGGAGATGTCTTCATCGGTATCGATCTAAGGAATGGATGCATGCTATTCATGGCTCTGCCCAGCTCAGAGCCTGTCGATGCGCCAGCTTCGCTCCAAACTTTGGCTTTGCCATCGATTAGCAAGTCTTCGATCTCCTCTCCTGAGGCCTTGGTGCAGGCCGCCCGATTTACTATGGCCTCTGTGTCTGTTTTATAGACAGACCTTCAGCTCTATCTTCTGGAAGCCATAGTTCATGGAGTGTTTTCTCTTCGCTAGCTGCTCTAGAATAACCTGCATAGTAGCCCTGTTAGTCTGTTTCGTTTTAATAACCCTCCAGTTATCGGTTTTAAGTTGGGGGTTGAAGGTTTTTAGCATCGCTAGGATTTCCTCTGGCTCTGGCCCTTGGAGGTGATGGAATGTCACATGCTTCTACTGCTTTGAGTCGGGCACCGGAGTAGACCTCTCCGACTCTAGCTTCAGCAGCCTTGTAAAGCTCTGAGGATATAGTGTTGACGCAGGCTGTAAGCTTAATACTGCCTTGATACCATCCGGCATGAAGGGGGAAGTCCTGGGTTATCCCTCAAACCTCCATGGCACCTTCAGCGAGGGCCACTTGTACCCACCGCCATTGATGCTTAGGGATCTTCCGGTTCTCATTGTTCTCTTCTAGGACGTCGATTATTTTGCGATTTTTAGCAACTTCATAACTCCCTCAATATACTTAATTCTTGCCGACGTTAGGGGGTAGTCGAGTGTGTAGTTAAAGTTCAAAAACTGCTTAATTTATCATTGCTGCTGTAATTGCACGGCTATCTCTGCACCCAATTTTTTTTAGTAAGTCAAACATCTCGCTAATTAAGAATATATGTGCAAGCATAAAACTCTCGGAAAAATCAAATTTGAATTGGGAATTGCTTTCCCGAAAGTAATTAAGTATCAAAGAAAACTTTTGAATGCAAAAGTTTGCATCACATCGAAAACAAAATGATTTACATAAACAAGCTGAAAACGAAATTATTTGTTGGGAAAATCCCAAATAGAAGGAAATTTTTTAATAAGCACTTCAGAATTCAGAAGTGGATGGTTAAGCTATATTAGGTTCTAGGATATGTGAATAGCGCTTACCTTAATCCGATTCAGCCCACGATTATGTCTGAAACGTTTTTAAAGGAATCATAATATTTTGCATTGTCGGGAGAAATCTCTAGCAGACATCGGTATTTTGGGTTGTGAAGTTATAAATCTATGAGTTGTGGGAAAAAAACGTTTAGGTCTGCAGTTCCATTGATTTAGAAGATCTTATATTTTTGAAGTATGTAGTATTCCTTGTGGCAGATGATTGATGAATTTTAGTCTATTTGGAATTATCTCGTCAATAATGCTTAGTTAGAAAGTTGCTATTGGCTTCAACTAATAATAAATGCTTCAATAGATCTGCCCCGTACTTACTTTTTCTGTGAAAAATCTAAAATGTAAAAAAAACGTTTGGGTAATTTCTTGTTAATCAAGACGAACACAATATGATTTCTATTAGTTCATGGATAAGTGACAAACCTTTGTCAATACTCGAAAGTAGCAGTACGAACTCTACAGGATTAAAATTTGTTAACTCCAGCTCGAAGGTGAGTAACAATTAAGTCATGATGTATTGTCTAGCCGTAAGCTTATTACGGCGGGTAGAATAGTGTTACGTTTTTACGGCTTAGCGGATTCGTAGGATTAATTAGGGGATACACATTTTAATTATCCACACAAAGACTTATTGATCAAAAAAACCAAAAAAAAACCAAACCAATAATTCTTAGAATTTACTATTATCACTTGCAAATTAATATCTCACACTATTAAATTCTATTTATCGCTCTTTAATTCACTTTTCAATCACCACTTTTCGGTTAAGGTCACTTTAGAACACTTTCATCGCTTTTCAAACCAAGCTGACTGCCAAATGCCGCTGCACCTCCTTTTATATATACAAGCCAAGTTTCAGAGCTTTCCACCACATACCGGAACCTACTAGAAAATTCTACTACTACTACTTCCAGAAAATTCGGAGCTTTGTTCGTTGTTTTCATCAATCTAAAAGATGGCGACATGCTAGTTTAGTCTATAAATCATTAATTCAAATCCTAAAGGCTCAAACAGAACCAATCCGTTCCATTCGTTTTTAAAAGTTGGAAATTTTACATTTCCATAAACTTTCCATGAGACGAACGGAGCGGTTTTGTTTGAGCCTTAACAAAGTCGTTATAAATAAGCGTTGATTTAACTTCTAACAGATGGCGTATAGATCATCACAATAGGATTGAAATTATGAGGACGTGTTGAAGTAGAAGACCATGAAAATTGCATTTGAAATCTTGAATGGTGCAGGAGTTCAGAATTACTGCCTGCAAAAGTTTCTTAAACGATAAAGTTGTTCTATTTAGCAATGAATTGCTAGTTAGTATAGTGCGAGTGGCTGTTGGTATAGGGAATGAGCCGAGCGTACTAATTTGGTATAAAATTTCGATGAAACCAGTAAAGCGTCTCCTTCTACGGAGCAGTCGCTATCATAGTTCGGATAAAATTTTGTCAGCGCTTCTACATTCCTACGGTGGTGGTTCAAAAGATCGATAGTGTAGGAGCAAATGGAATCGACACCGATTAGTTTTAGGACTCCTTTTTGTATTTTATCCTCGCTAAGGCACTGCCCCAAATAAACGAGTTGTATTCGAGGCCCAATGTAGGATTTGTATATATTATCGCGTTCAATGTGACGTCCCCATATCGTGGACCGCCGCGACGATCACTGCCCGTCGCAAATGACCACTTTCTGTGTACCCGAGCCTTCAACCATCTGTTCTTAACAGCCTACACATATTTGGTAGAATGGGAAATGAACAAAATACATTTCTACCTGTATGATCCTGGTCATACAAGAAGAGGCAAAGTAGTCTCAGAAACACAGGCGAACACAGCGAATTTGAAACAGTTAGTAAACCCCAGCCAATTGACTACTAAGGTTTAAGGTTTGTCAATATGTATTTTTTTATGAATAAACTACCAAACCTGCGTGCGTTGCAACGCCTTTCAATAACAAATTATGTGTGCGTAGTCCGCGGTAGGAATAATGAAAAATTATCAAATCTGCAAAAATTGATTTTGGATATGAAAAAATCTTTTTAAGATTTAATGATGAAAAATTGTCTAGCCAAATATAAGAATTAATTGTCCACATAGATTTTGCTATGCGGAAATTAGACGCCCTGTACAGAGTTTCGCTCATGGCGCTCTCCTCCGGTCCAAATTTCCCAAAAGTAATCAATTTTGCAAATTTGGCACCCACCATGCAGCCCAAAAATGCACAATTTGGTGTCCCTAAAAAAAGTTTACTCTTTTTTTATTTCGGTTTGAGACGAAGAGAAGAGGCAAAAAAATGGTGAGGACGCTTGATCTATGGTAGTTCTCGTTCGCGCCCCACGCTTTTTTACATTTCGAAAGGTAGGTAGTTCCCATTTACTGGCAACAAAACTTTACATAGCAACAAAAACTTTACATTCAAAATTATTTTTTACTTTTTAGTTCATTAAAAAAAACGTATTTCTTAGTTTTTTAAACTATACAGTTTGTTTTCTACTTTCTAGTCTACTATATGTCTTTCGTCATTATGTGGTGATATCAGATTTGAAATGACGTCACACATCTAACTATACTATATTCGTTAGACCGGTTCTACACATTCAACTTTGCATTCCACTTTTTGACGTTCAATTCTGTCGCTCGTGTCTACACATTTTCAACTTTTCAAGAAGAAAATCGAAAGGCTCGGCTGTCACTGCTATACGTATACACTCATATTCATACATATTCGCACACTCATAAAAATTTTGAACGAAAACACAAAAGTTGAACGCAAATTTCCATTCCATTTTGAGCTGCTTTCCATTTTCCTTTCAACTCTAGTCTGTTTCAAACTTCGCATTGGAGTGAAAGAGAAAAAAAAGTTGAACGTCAAAAAGTGGAATGCAAAGTTGAATGTGTAGAACCGGTCTTATACACTTTCACTTGATACACCTACCGAGGGCGTTATGAGGAAAAATATAATCACCGTATTGTGTTGGCAGCCAAGCTATGTTTGCGGCCATTTTGAATTTGGAATGACGCCAAACAGCAAACAGTATTTAACTTTTCATACCCTTTCATTTGATACCCATAACGAATGGCTTGTAAAGAAAAACATAACCCCCTATTTTGTGTTGGCAGCTATGTTGAATTTTGAATAACGCCACACAGCTAACAGAAGTCTACTTGTTACATCCTTTCTGTTGATATCCACAACGAGCGCGTTGTAAAGGAAAATGTAGGTCCTGATTTTTTGTTGGCCGCCATTTAGATTTTGGAATGACGCCGCACAGCTTGTATTCTATTTGTCACACACAATTGCAAAATTCGGCCGCCATCTTATTTTTGCTACAAAAATGGCACATTGTATTGCCACGCAACTATGCATATGGGCGAAATTTAAGGTTGATCGATTACATGAAAGTGGGTCAAAATTAAGTTGGAAGAGTCGTAGAACGTAAAAAACGGTGAAAAATCGTACTACATATAATTAATTAAAAAAACTAATTAAAATTTCGAAAAACAGACACTTTCTTCCACCTGTTGGGGTGTCAATCTACAAAAAATCAGATTTCTATCTCTTCTAGTTTGGCTCCAACGCGTGACCGTACACACAAACAGGCACTTTCTTTTATTAATATACATAGATACAAGATAGATAGATAGATGATTCCATCTATCCTTTGGAAGTAAATATTTCTAACTGCTAGGGCACCGTTCTCCATAAAAACCTAGAGCACCAAAAAGTTAAATCCAGCTATAGTGGCCGAAAGATCTTCGGGTGGAATGAAAACCGTCGAGTAGCAAAATTCTGGACCAAATCGCAAAGTTGTTTTTCTGCCGGAAATATTTTTTTTATGACTATGTAAAAACAAATTCCTAGGGTAAATTTGCAGGTAGGTGTCTTTAATAAAAAAAAGACCAAATTTGTCGAACTTAACGAAAGCTTGCTAGCTAGGACTCGAATCGAGAATGAAAGCTATAAAACACTGTTTACACGTCGCTTTAGTCACTGCACGTGTTAGTAAATAAGGTTTAATTCCCGTGGCAAAACAGAGTTGTTTAGAAATTTATAATTGTAGTGAATTTAACTATTCGAAAAAATTCTTGAAATTTGCATTTAATTTTTTCAATCTTTTTTATGTGGAGGAACTAAGCTCAAGAATCACCCTTTGTACAAAAAGTCCGTTATGTCGTAGGTCACGTCGTGGATGCTATGTCTGTGAATAAATTTAGGGCCCTATTGTGGAACGAGTCGATTTGACGACTTTGAGTCGACGTTAAAATTTCATACTGAGAAAGTCGATTTTTATCGATTAAAACATAAATATGAGTCGATTTTTTTTTTTTTATAAGCATATTTATTATTATGTTATAATAACAAACTTACAGGCTATGCTTATACCTATTTTCCCTATCTAACTTAACTAACTTACTGGCCCTCCGCGGGCACTCTAAGCTAAATCCTATCTAACTTAATTAGTTATGTTTAATTTTGCCTTTCGGCCTCTTTATTTATTTAAGTTGTTTTACACATACTTTATTCTACAATTAATGCTAAGAAAATTTTTTCAAAAACTTAGCTAACTTAATCTATTTTATAAAACTTAAGCTAAATGTTAAAACAAAAAAATCTACAAGCTACTTACTCTAAGCTATGCCTAAACCCTAGAAATTTGTCGCCCGCGAGAACTGAGGCTTTAAAATATCCTGAGAGCTCTCGGGCGATAGCATTCCAGGCTACCCGTACCTAAGCCTAACCTTAAAACTACCTACCTATCTTATAACTAAACTTATTACAATGGTAATCCTATGACTATACCTAATTCCCCTACTGGGATCCTTATCCTACACTCACACCATGCATAGACACATTACATAAATACATAGACATTCACCCACTTCACCCTATTGACTCTTCCAGCCACCAGTACTTGGAACTGGCTCTGGAAGCTTCCTCCCTATCTGAAGGGCCGATTCGCGTGCTGAAACGCAGGAGCTCTGCGTTCCGCCCATCGGTTCGCTCGTATAATATCCGTTTATCCCGCGCCCGGCGATAAACGTGGTATATTAACGGTACTCCCTCCCTGTTTTGTATCAGGCCTAGCGAATCTAGCCAAGGGAATGCTTCTGGTGGTACATGTCCCGTCCGTCTTGTCATGTTATAGTAGTCTGGTTTAGGGTAATAAGCCCCAAAAATGAGGGGATTGCCGCTCTCCGTCGCTCTTACAACATGATTTCGGATCAATCTGATTATGAAACTGTCTATCCTCATGGTTTCTGCTTTTCCGTATAGGATATCATTGGCATGGAATTTTTTGAAACTTGACTCAGGTGTTCTATACATGTTTAAGCATGCCCTTAAGCATTGTCTTTCGAACACCCTCATCTTCTCCATATATGATGGTGATATATTCCACCATACGGGGCAGCCGTAGGTAAGGACCGGTCTGACTAAGGTCTTGTAGCACTCCACCTTAATTCTGGAGTTGAGGTGTTTACTAAAAAAGAGCCTTTTCGTCATTTGGAAAGCCTTACGGGCTTTGACTATAGCAGCACGTATATGACTTTCATAATACACATACTGATCCAACCAAATTCCTAGGTACTTAACCTCGGTTTTCTTTACCAGCGTCTGTCCCGCATGGCTTCGTATATGAAACTCTTTCCAGTTCCTCCTAACATCGCGTGAAGCTTTATTAAGAGGAGTCCTGAAGAGGATCGTTTCGCATTTTCCATGATTGATTTTCAGTTTCCAATCATCGGCGTAATGCTCGATTTCCTCGAAGTCGTGTTGTAATAGCGTCTGGATCACGTCAATTTTCGGTCCTGTCCTGTAAATGACGAGGTCGTCCGCGAAAGCCAATGCGCTAGGAAGGGATCCAACCAGATCGCTTATATAAATGTTAAAGAGCAGCAGTGAATTCACTGCTCCTTGTTGCAACCCGTTTTTAATTTCAAAGACCTGTGAGGTAAAGTTCCCACTTTTGACCAGGAACTTCTTCCCCGTTATCATGTCACAGATCATGCGAAGCAGAGGATTGCCCATTCCATATCTTGTCAGTTTAAGTAGTAGCCCCTCGACCCACACAGAGTCGAAAGCCTTCTCCAAGTCGACAAGGCATGCTCCGGTACACTGTTTCTTACTGAAGTTCCAGTGTATGTCGGACACCAATTTTGCGCAAGCATGGATAGTGCCATGTTCCGCTCGAAATCCGAACTGGTTGTCCGGAATTACTTTATTTTCCTCAGCCCAGCTTGTCAGCGAACGGTTAATTACAACCTCAAATACTTTACTGATATTTGGGAGTAAACTTATTGGTCGGAGATTAGCAGGGTTTGATCTGTCTTTATTTTTTTTTGGGATCGGATATATCACAGCTATTTTCCAATGTTCTGGGAAATAAGCATTGTTCAGGGCATTGTTGAAAAGCGTGGTATAAATGTCGACCGCACATGGGGGTAGGTGTTTCAGAACCACATTAGGGATGCCATCAATCCCCGCCGATTTTTTATTGTTCAATGTTTGGAAGATTCGCAGGAGGTTGTCCTTACTCACGAAGATTGAGTGTTCGGAGGCCTCTGAGATATTATCTGCTGGGCAATCTTCACTGAATTCGACTACATGTCGATTCTCAGATCTCTGTGCTCTGATTTCGCTTTGAAGGACGGAATGATTTAATAGTGCCTGATTCTCCAGGTCAAAATTCCGCCGAACACTAGTGTTCACCGTATAAACTCCCTGGCAGAAAGCCCCTATTAAATCTACTCTGTCCTGCTCAACTTCCACGCAAAAACAATCGTCGGCGTCTCGGTAGAGCGTATCTGGATCTAATCCTGCTTTTCGTACCAGTTCCTCATTTTCAAGATTCTTAGGTAATTGCAACTTCTCCAGTCGGTTATGTGTCCTCCTCCTAAAGATTTTATTTATCTGCGGAAACATGCCTGGACCAGTGGGTTTTATGGACCGGATCTTATTTTTCCAATACAGATTTATAGACTTGGAGTAATTCTCCTTGATTAATTGTTGGAGGTTTCGGATCACCGACTTTAATGTTGCAATCTCTGGATTCTGGCGGTCGTTGAATTGTCGGTGCAGTGTCTTAAGTCTCGACAGTAATATACTCTTTTGTCTTTGCAGGCTGTCAATTGTGGAGTTCCTGTAGCAGTCGGTACCGTTTTGTTTTTTAGTCTTAGGTATGGTTCGATCCATCGTTTGTACAATGATTCGATCCATATCCTTCAGTATGGAGTCAATTTCGTCGTTAGTCAAATTTCTGTCTGTCGGCGGTGGTAGCCCCGTCTGTATGGTGCGGGCAATCGTGCTGGAGAAACGTGGCCAGTGTGCCCTATGGTAAGCATAGGGGTGCACTGTAACATATTGTTCCAGCTCGATCGACTCGCGTGGCATTTTCACCGTGATCGAGAGTCCGTGGTGGTCGCTGTCGTAAGGAACCGTTCGTAGGCAGTTCACTTCCTCGTCATTTGTTCGGCCGCTGTCAAAACGTGAGTCGAGCAAGCATAGATCCAAGTACGAACCGCCTCTGGGATAGGACGGCATATCTGTAGCGAGAAGTGTGGCCTTCTGTATGATTCTGTTACCCTCCAGCCATCTTTGTAGTTGGTTACCTCTAGTGTTGGATGCTTGATTTCCCCAGGCTCCGTGTTTGGCATTTAAATCTCCGGCCAACAAGTAATAATTGTCTTCTGATCCCAGATCGAGTATTTGAAAAAGTTGTTCTAACTCCCTGGCAAAACAATCGGCATGAGGGGCTGCGGGTGCATAGGCCGCGATCACGTACATCCTTCGCCCACTTTGGAGAGGGAAATACACGACGCAGGCTTCAAGCACCCGAAACCGTTCGATATCTCTGCTTTGCCTGACCCGAAATTTTATTCCGTTTTTGATGAAGATAGCCGTTCCACCGCCCTGAGCGGCTCCAGGACGGTCTCGTCTGACTACTTCGTATTCTTCGTACTCCAGTTTGTGCTTCGCAGACAGCTTGGTTTCGCTGACCAGGAGCACATCAGGGGCTTCACGTTGCAACAATGAGAGGATGTCTGCTCTCCGCTCAATTCTAATAATTGAGTTGGCATTTATTGCCACGATTTTGATTGAGTTCCCTCCCAGTGCAGGCATTATGCGCTTACGGTCCGTCTACGGGGAAGAGTATTGAGTAAACAAGGTCCAACCTGGCACCTTGCTCATTTACCTGTCGTTGTATGTTGGCCAGCTGCCCCTGTATGGACAGAAGGATTGCCTTTATTTCAGTGTCCATAGAGGGTTGGGCCTGTGCCAATTTTGGGGCTTGTTGTGGCGCTGCTTGTGCTCCCATTGCCATTTGTGCAAAGGATACATTTGGTCTTACTATATTTTGGAACATGGCAGCTTTCTGCCTTTTATGTTCCTCGATTGCGCTCTTTCTCGCTTGTATACGCTTTTTTAGCTCTGCGTACTTTGGGCATCCTCGATAATTGGCGGGGTGTCCGTTTGAGCGGCAGAGCACACAGTATAATTTTGTCAAGTCGTCCACACGTTCTTTACCAAGCACGCATTCCCCTGGTTTGTGGTCCTTATCGCACTTTACACACCTAAATGCCATGTGGCAGTTAGGCGCAGCGTGCCCGAACCTTTGGCATCTCATACATTGTAGAACGCCATCTTTTTTGTTTAATTTTTCCCACTTTACTATGAGGTGGCCAACATCGCCGATTAATTTAAGGGCGTCTAGCCGACTCTCCGGGGAAAGCTGGACCAAGAAGAAAGGGAGTACTTTTTTCTTAGCGCGCGAGTACGGAGTTGCGAAAGGCTTCACCGTTAAAAAATTTAAATTCTCAACTTTTTTCTCCTTTAGTAAGGCTAATATTTCTTGCGGATCCATTTCGCGGTCAAGGCCCTTCAGAAGGACATTTATTTTTTTGTCCGCTTTTGCGGTATAAGAGTAGTACTCAGTGTTAGTACGCTCAAGCACACTTTTCATTTTTTTATAGTCTCCTACTTTCATACATACTAGGGAGTGGTGTAGATTGTCTCTTAACGGAATACCCTTCCCTCCCAATCACTCTTAAAGCTAACGCCAAAGTGTCTGTGACACTTTGGTTAAATATTTTTATAGGCGGTACCTTTTCTTTTTTTGAAAAATTAATACATTTTTCTGCTGTTGTTGTTGTTTTTTCTTGATTTTCAGTCGAGCTTTCTGTGGGCACTTTTTTTGGCGAAGGCTGTTTGCTATTTTTCTCCTTCACCAGATTAATCAATTCTTCTAACGCTTTTTCTTCATCTTCAGTTGACATTAACGGAGCGAAAGTATTTCCTACTCCAGTATATGCCGGCTGTTGCTGCTGCACTTGTTGTGTGGTGTCGTTATTTGTAATATTTTTTGTTGGTGTAGATGGCAGGCTCTCGCAAGAGCTCTCCTCTTCACCGCTACCTATGACGCTGCCATTTATGGTTCCTGGTTCAGTCGCAGGCGATGTTTTTGATTTCCTGGGAATCAGGCGTTTTTTAATTGTTTTCTACGTTTTTTCGTAGTGCCTATTTGCACTGCACTATTAGAGGGACGGGGGTCCCCCGGGGCCCACTCCCTTGCGTCCGTTGCGCTTTCACTTAATTTATTTATTTTTAGTTCTAAATAGTTATTATTTTTTTTTTCTTTTAATATTTTTTTTTTATTTTTTGGGCCGGCACTATTTTATTAACACGGCACTTACTCACTAGAGTAAAATTATTGTTTTTATTTTTCTCGAGGGTAAATTAATTCGTTAAAAAAAGACAATTAATTTGCTTTCGCAGTTTCACGTCCTCCCTGCACGACAGTTCGAACGAGAGTATAAATATGAGTCGATTACATTTTTGGCGTCGACTTGACAATTATGTAATCGACTCATGATAATGCTTTTATCGACTAATTTCGACAAAAAACGACTTTCGCAGAGAGAAATTTTAACATCGACTCAAAGTCGTCAAATTGACGATATCCACAATAGGCCCCTTAGTTCGGGGTATTCTATCCTGTATGGGGCTGTAAGGAGCAGGGTCAATGATGAATGCGATGACGATGAATCTTCCCATATGAAATAAACGCTCCAAAAGGTCTTTCAAAGCGCCTTTTAAAGCGAGTAGCGTTTCTTCTTGGTAAGACGATTCATTTTATTTTAACATTACATGTCCGCAAAATGAGGCGTTTTTAATTAAGCTGATTTGCAAGCGAAGGTAGGAGCTCTGCTCATAGTTTCGGTTTGATATAACTCAAGGACCTCGCTTCTATTTGAAGCGATGATCTTAGAATATAAAACTACAGGAAAGGCCCTCTCCGAATTAAAGCGTAGTGAATTTTTTTTGTAAGAGTGCCCACGCTTTGGTAGTTGTAGTAAAAACCGAGTGGAATAGAGAGGCAAGAGCGAGTTAAAATTATGAGTTATGAGTGGATTGACTTCAAGCGAAAAAAAGCATTACAAATGAAGATCATTCCACTTTCTCCCAGAAAGCACTAAAAAATGCTTCTCCAGCAAATTAAAAACTAATATTTCTCTATAAAAATTGTTATTTAAAAACACAGGAATGTGTTAAAAAACACGCTTATTATCCTTTCTTCTTCAAATTTGATTTATTAGATATTCGAAACCAAATTACAGCAATTTTATAATTTTAAATTTTGTTCTTACACAGATTCCTTTTATAAAAATTCTAAAAATGTTTTTTTTTTATTTTCTACATTAAAACACAACTTTTTAATTATTGAGGGATATAATTTTGTGTTTGTTTTTATTTTAATAAAAAATGGAAGTATTAAGTAGCAAACTACATAATAATAGTGGACATAAATAAAAAAAATTGTAAACTAAAAATTATTATTATTATTTTGATATTTTTCTCCTTCATTAATTTCCTTTTCATTTATTCATTTTTTAAGAACCATTCTCGTATTTGTCGCATATTCGAAAACATTCTTTATAATAATAATGCAAAAGTTTTAACAGTTATTATATAATTATTTTCTGTGATCACTAGCTACTAAGCTAACATAATTATATAATATAATTATTTTTTTCTCTTTCTGGTTTCTTCTTTTTATTTATTATTTAGTTTAAATATTTCAAGGCGAATTTACAACAATTGAACTAAAAATTTAATCTTTAGTATTTGTTAAAAACATACATAGTTGTCAAAAACAGTATTATACTTGTGAGTTCATCAATTAATTTGGAATCATTCTATTTTGTCTATGCATAAGATAACAAATTTCTCTGTGGTAGTTTCACAACATCAAAGGAATGTTGAAAGAACGAACTGCAATAAACATTCCCGTTCGTGTGATCGGATATACCGATGGCATCAACATAGTAAGTTGGCCAGTCACGTCAGTCGCAGGAGTTAAAAAATATTACACTGTCATCAAAGAAGCAGCTAAAAAGAAGATCTGACAATCTACCTATCTATCGCTATTGAAGCTATTCTTGATAAGCAGTAAAGAATTGCTTCCACATCGTACCCATACGAAGATTTTAGTTTTCTGTTCAACAGACAAATTTTTCAAGCATGCCCGCCCATATGACGAAGTTTTTAGTCACACATTCTTACGTAAAAATTTGCTTCAGTTTTAAATTGATTAAAACTTTATAAATAGTAAGGGAAGTTTTCTCTGAGAAGATAATGTAACAAATTAAAAAGACTCCATGAGACGAATGGACCGGTAGCCACAATCAAGCGGACGGAGTATCAAAAAAAAACAAAGAAAAAACGAGTGGATTGGTTCTGTTTGAGTCTTTATACAGGAATCACATATTTTTGGCATACAGGGTACTCTTTAAATGCTTTCGAAAAAAAACCCCTACAAAATAGCTTCCATTGACCTTCTCAAAAAGCTGTCGGGAAGAAAATCCAATGCTTCCTTCCAATAAAGATATGACGTTGGATACAGACAGGAGGGCTCCTAAGCTTCAAAAGAAGGCTTCACCATGCCTTAAAGAAGGCTAATTAATGGGTGTTACCACTTCGGGCCCTAATGACTTCTTGAAGCCTGTTTGGAAGACCATCCAAGACGTCCTGAATATTCGTATCCGCCAGGGCTACGCGATGGCCATGACAAAGTTTGAAAATCGACCTCATTAAGGTACGTACGTACGGTACGACATGGTCTTGGAGAACCTCTTCCACGTATCTCTGAGCATTCACACTGCACCTATAAAAAACGACAAGATCGGTACGGGCCTCGTAAGAGATCAAATCAATATTGATCCTCTGTGATAGCCCACTATTTCGGTTATAGCGCAGGGAACAAACCTCTCATTTTTATGTCTGTAGACGAGCTGACGCCCATCTGGACCTCTTTAGTCTATTCTGCTCTCATCTGAAAACAGACAATCGTTCCACTGCTTCATAGTCATATCACAATACTTTTGCGCAAAGCCAAGTTTAACTCTACGGTGCTGTAGGAGAAGTTGTGTGGCGTTAGCTGCACAATCCCTTAAATTTCATTTTGCCAGTCTACTTCTAATCGTTCGTTCACTTACACTAACATTTCTGGTGGAAGTAATGACATCCCGTACCGTTGTTCGAGGTACATCGAGTATTCGAGCGATAAGACGTTGACTGTATCCAGCATGTAAATTGTTGCTGTATAAGGCAATGATTTTCCAGGGCTTATGTATCTGAGGCTTGAATGTTTATTAAGGTATGTATCCACCATATGACGTAGAAAGATTATGTTTCAGATGTGCATAGCTGCGATTTGCACATTCTTGGTGACTCATTATGTGAGGGAGAACAAATCTGTAGGGTCTACAGTGACGAGATCGCACTATTAGTCCAGGAGGGAGCGGACACAATCATTTCACCCCTCAAGATTTTTTGGGAAATGCGTATTCTCGGGCAATCATTTAAACGTTCAAGGGTCAGCTGCTCCAGTTGGGGTATGTATAGCAGACCTTGACAAAATTGGAAAGATGCCAATTTTTTGGCTTTTGAAATCATTTCACTCCTCTCGAAATTTTGTCAACTTTTAGTTAAAATAATATTTAAGATAAAAATAATCGCCAGCTGCACTGAAGAGGGTATTTCATACTTCACCTATCCATATAAACGGGATATAAAAAATGGAGAGCAAAGTCTTTTCACCCCTCACCAAATTTTTAGAAGCTATCAATTATGTAATTTAAATGATAGAAAAAATAATTAGCTGCGCTTCCAATGGTAGAAACACCATCAGCTAGCGTATTTCAGTCGTTGAGCGCGCTTACAATTTCAGCATCGAATAATTTAAATAACCGTCTGACTGACGATCTTACAGCCGGTATCCCATCAGTTGACGTTTATTCTCGGTAAATGTAGCTTTCATAGCATTCTATTGCAAGAAGGTCTGCAGAAACTATTTGGAATGTATTAGTCCCTTTAGTTCGTTTTATGAAAATATTGTTTTTAAAAAAGATATTCACTACTACGACACTTGATTTTCTCTAATTAACTTAAAAATACCAATATCAATAAAGCAAACAGGAATTTTGTAGTGGTCTACTCGATATCCGACCTCCAAAAAATCGATACCTATATGAATTGCTAGTAATTCCCGTCAAAGTTTTGAACAATCTCTATACAAGTAAAGGAAGAATTTTCGCTATTTGTTAGCATAATTTACTTGTACTGCTACCTTCATAGGTGCTTTGTCATAAAAAAGAAAGTTTTAAGCCATATCTAAATCTATTATCCTAAATTTTTTATCTTATGCATAGTGTAAATCTATTATACAAATATTTAATAATGAACACACAAGTATGTATTTATATAATCATTAAAATTTTAATACAAGAAAGTTCTTATGTAATAACGAACATTTCCAACCAAAAGAACCAACATGGAATTGAAAAATATTTCAACTTTCCCAAAATATGGCCCTATTGGACGAAAACATTCAGCAGTATTAAACGTAATTACCACACATATAGTAGTTTCAGCGACAATACAAATAATCGCTTGAAATTAAAATTAAAATAACAAATAAAAACTTGAACAGAATGTTTGTTAATCGAATCTAACTAGTAATTGATACCTCATTATTCTAGGTACTAGGCAAAATCAGTTGAAACCTTTTCCACTCTAAAATTATGTTGTTGTTTCGTAGGCAGGTAAGGAACTCTTAAGCTGTGACTTAGTATATATACTACAAAACTTTTACAAACTTTAATTTATCATCGCCAATTTAAAAATTTTCATTGGCTGGCTCTTTCATTATTACAAATATTGTCATAAAGTAAAAAGCTCATGAAAATTCTGATAGTTACGTTCTGTTGCACACTATATCTTGATTTGAATTGTGTAAACTGAATCTCCCTGTTTTTTAGATATGCAAGTTCAATATTTTTGTCTACAAAAAAAATGTTGAATTAAACAGGAATTCACAGTCTTGTTCAAAATTATTAAAAATTTACAATATAACATGTCTAAAAAGTTTTTAGTCTAATAAAGGCGAAGGTACCAGTATAATAGGTTTCAGTTTGCACCTTGCAATTATTTTTTTTTCCTTTTTGTCACATCACGACGTAATCCAGTAACTAGACTAGTTTAGAGCTGAAAACAGTCCTTACAATATTTTATTTCATATTCACAAAAAAAAAGTTCTGCTTATCAATTTAACTTGCAAGTATTTAAGTTAGTTGCTTTCTAAAAAATCAAATGATACGAAGTACAAACAGGGTAGCCGAAAACGGCTACTTATTTTGGTAATTTGGTGTTTAAACAAACCATTGGTCGAAAATTCTTTCAAAATCATTTTTCAAACATTGAAACAGCACTATGAGGTATAAAATGTACAAATTGAGAATGGGTACTAAATTATGTAGATGATTCTATTACATGTGAATGTGAATCTGAAATAGGGAATATTTAATGTCATTGCTCCAAAAGGAACACTCAAAGAAATTATTAGGAGATGTAATAAAATATCAATTTATATCCTAATAGATCTTATTCTTAATTGATCACACTACAAAGAAAATTATGATAGTTACAGTAACAAATTATTGTATTTCATTCCAGATAATCTTAAATGCAATACATTCTAATAACACATTTTCATCCAGCCACTACCGAGTGGGCTAACATTTTGATTTTAAGCACTTAGAAAAGTCCTTATATTAGACATGGTTTTATTACTAATTTAGTTATTTGACATGCCTCGGATACTGGGTAACACGACGACGACCACTGCAAAAGGATTTAAGAATTTTCTCATTGAACTTTCGAACGTAGAGAAACCGAGCTGCACAACATCTAGCCGACACCTTGTCAAAGTATAAAGCTGATATTACAGCAAACTCCGTCGTCATCTGGTCCCAAGTCCAGGGTTTGAAGGGAGGAGATTGGTCGACCTGCCGAATTGACCAGAATCGGGAAACCGAAAAAACTAAGCAAGAAACCGCATGGATATACGAACTTACTATTCACGAAATAATGCGACAGCATCCGGGGCAGCCGATGCGGCAGCACTGGGGACCAGGGATGCTGGTGAGAAGTGGGTTACTGGCACCCAAATTAGTCACACCGAAAATGGAAGTTAAATTCGCCGCGTGGAATGTACGAATAGGACATCACGTCGGTCAAAAGGAAATCATAGCAATGGAATTGTTGAAATGCAAAATATCAGTTGCTGCGCTATGGGAACTACGACTTACCGAATTGTTCCGCCAGCAGTCGACGAAACGATGACGCTTTACTATTCCGATGGTGAGAGACGAGAGGCCGGCATCGGCTTTATGGTCGATCGACCGGCTTCCAGCAGCGTTATCGCACTCCAGCTGATACCCGAGCGTTTGGTGGTTATAACCATCAGTGGAACGATCAAGACCCATATCATATCCGTTTATGTGATGACCGAGACCAGCACGGACGCGAGCAAGGACGAATGATATGATACCTCGAACCGTTAATAATTCTCGCTTAGGACATTCAATGCACATTCAGGAGCAGATCGAACCTGGTGGGAAGGAACGATGGACACATTCGGACCGGAGTAATTAACGACAACTGCTTACGCCTACTTTCATTCGCAGCGTCAAACAACTTGATTGTTGGCAACAGCATTTTCCACCAGAAAACGGCGCCAATACCATCGAAGAAGCATTGGGCGTGCGTACGGAACCCTGTCATCGAGCTAGAGTTTCAAATGGCATTATCCAACAAATTCGCGGTGCTCTCCATACCGGACGATATCGACGTAGAACGCAATTTTCGGAGTCTTGTAGAGTGTGTGGAAGAAGGAGCGTCGAGGCACGAGTACCGGACGCTGTACCAGACAATCCGGCGGTTAGGCGGCAAAACAACAACAAACGACAACATCGAAAAATCGGATGAAACTTTCGTGACTTCTCCCGGTGGGCCCATCAACGGTGGAGAGAATTCTTCCACCAGCTGTACAACCACCCGAACCGCCGATTATCGAACAGCCGACGAATCAGTTTCTCGATACCGAACCGACAATTATCGAGGTGACGGCAATAAAATCGCTGAAAAATGGAAAAGCGCCGGGAATAAACCAAGTAACCGCCGAGATGATCAAAGCCGGAGGTCTTATCACAACGACTCCATGTCCTCATAGCACACATATGGCATTCGGATCGTGTCCCAATTTTGAAAAAATGCGAGCTCGGGAATGCAAGAATTATTGAATTGGTATTAGCGTCCTTTTGATCGCCGGCAAAGTGTTTACGAAAATCAACAATCGAGGCCACAATAACATCGAGAGCAAACGAGCCGGAAAGAACAAGCTGGATTTGAACCACTTCGAGGATGTATTGATCAAAAATTCGCACACCGTCAGCTAATGGAAGAAACAGTTCGTTGCGGCAAACGAACTGTCGTCATTTTCATCGATTTCAAATCCGCTTTCAATTGTATAGATTGGAACAGCTTGTGCAGAGCTTTGGAAACCGAACAGTTGCCATTGAAAATCATCCAACTTCTCCAAGCGTCGTACGATGGCTCAACCAGCAGCGTTTGTATTTAAAGCGACTTATCCGAGGAGTTCCCGATTTAAACGGGTGTCCGACAGGGAGACGTTGCTTCGCCACTTTTCTTTAACGGTTGATCGACGCGATTATGCGGTAAGCATTCGATGGACGACTTGGAATTCGATACGACGACAACAACTTCGTACCAACTTAATGTTCCCCGACGATAGCACCGTCTTCGCCGACACGGACATCTCACTTCGCTCAAGTCGTGTATATGGAAACGAACAAATATTTCCATCAAAACAAAAGTACGCCTTTACCGAACGTTGATCTTTCCGATTCTTCTTTATGGATCTGAAACGTGGACACTGCTCACACCGGACGTTAAGAAGCTCGAGATCTTCCAAATTCGATGCTTGAGGCAGATTCTCGGTGTTTCACTCCGCTTTCACTTCGAAACGAGATAGTCAGACAAAGATGCGATCAGCAGACACTCAAGGAAGAAGAAACACAAAAACGTCGACTACAGTAATTCAGACATGTTTACCGAATGGATGATAACCGCAAAACCACTATTGTTCATTTGCTTGTTTAACGGACAATTTCGCCCTAGGAATATGATATATGTTCAATTTAATTGGAACTACTAAAATTCATAATAAAAATAATATAAGTTATGAAAAAAGTAAATATTTACGATTTTTTATACAACCTACAAATATAAAAAAAATATCATTCGAAATTTATAATAAAAATTTCGTTAATATTTAAAAAATTATTTCATATTCAAATAAAATATATACTCTTACAATAAAAATATATTGAGCATCATATAAACGTTAAATATAAAAATTGAGCCAAATTAAAGAATATGTAAATTCTTCTGTCTTTTTTTATAAAAAATTGGTCCAACACTAAAATAAAAAAAATAAAAGGAAAAATAAATAAAACAAAAACAATTAAAATTAAAAAAAATGATATTTATATTTTGTGCACAAAAAACATTTGTTCTATAAATTTAAATACTTTACGAGTAATTCTATATAAAAAAAATCTCACAAATAATGTCACTTTATAAAATAAAAATAAAAAATAGGAAATAAAATATACACTTTAGCATTGTTGTTGCTTGAATGTTATAAAAAAAAATATTCGTTTAGTATTTACCCTGCTCTATTGCTGAAACCACAAACACACACAAAACAATTCACAAAGAATTACATTATTATTTTTTTATACTACATTTTTGTTTTCATTTTACACAACTGGAAGGAAAATATATTTTTTTGTATAGTATTTAATAATTTTTGTTATAATTCCGCAGCAAAAAAAGTAAATAATTTTATATTTCCTCTTCCTTTTTTTTTATTTTGATTTTATCTAACTTTTTATCTTAATTATTTGTTTTATTATAACTTTTGTGTTGTTTAGTGTTTCTCTTGACAAAACTTTACAAATTGATACTTAATATTTGATTTTTTGTTTTTTATTATATATTATGTGTGCGTTCACATATCATATAGAGTAGGATACAACTATTTGGCATGGCCATTACTTAAAACAGCAGGCAATACATTTGCCTGGTGTACAGCTGCATTGAGAGCATCGATTTCTTTCTTTAGAAAAGCATCCATCTTGCTCTCGGGTTTATCTAATATTATTCTTTTACGTAAGCGACCATCAGAGGTTATAAAAATTTTATCAATATCATTCATACGCATCAAATCATCCTTAAGTTCAACAATACCAGTTACAGTTTTATCTATAAATTCTTCAATATTTCTAGTTTCTATTTCAATTTTCTCCTTTAACTTATTTGATAAATTATCCATTTCACAGTCATCATGTTTCACACTCACAGCCTCACTTGCACGCGACTTTCTATCATCTTCATTTATCTGACAACTTAAATTATGTTGGGAATCACTGTTATTTGGAGTTATTGTGTCTTGGTCATGGGCTTTAACTGAATCCTTTTCCATAGGCTTTGATCGTTTTTCCCCACGAATGAATTTTGGTAATATGACAACCGCTATAATTGCGACTACATGAAGGCACATATAAAATTTCAGGTACATTTGGAGACTAGCCTGTAATGATATAATAAAAAAAAAATTAGTTAAATTAAAATTAATTAAATCAATGTTTTAAAATCCTTAAAGATACAATATCCAATCATCAGCAGTTTCTTAAAACAAATTCGACTAACATGAATGTTTTTGCACGATCTAACAGTCTAACAAGCAAAAGTTAATTTTGGCTCTTGAAATTGGAAAAGTAGGTACACTGAACCATCTATATTTTTAAAGTGTATGTTTGTTTTAGAAATGTTCTTTTCCTTTACAAAATATCACCAACAACGCTTAAAAATGTAACGGTCGGTTGGAAAATTTATTTTGACGGGGGAATTTAGTTTGGAAATCACCCTGTAGGCAAGGGGAAATTTACTGTAAAATTACTGGGGAGGAAAAGGAAAATTTAAAAAGGATAGGCGAGGGAAAAAATGAATAATGAAAGGAGTTTTTTTTTTTGAGGAAAGGAAAGAGTTCTATCTAGTTCGTGGGACAGAATTTCATTAAGCAGTCCTTAAAAATTACACATAACTACAATATCATATTATCGTGTTATAAAATAATGATATTAACACGTTGATTAAAAGTATACTGACGCGGTTCTATATTCGTAAGAATTAAATAAAAAAGAAAAAAAAATAAAAAAGGGTACGACTAAATAATAAATCATCATCATCAAAAACAAAAAAAAACACGACGAGAGAAGATCAGAAAGGAAAGAAGACGACGACGACGTACGGCTGCTCTACACCACCAACACACCACAACCAACGGGGGGGAGAAAAAAAGAAGCCACAAAAGATGACGTAAAGCCAGAGTTTAGGTTACATCGGAATTCAATAAAAATCCTTTTAAATTCCGTGCAGCAGTAAGTAAAAATTTCATACATCAAAAAATATATGTAGCTTTCGTGGGTTAATTAAAACACAAAAAAAGAAAAAAATTAATAAAAAAAAAAAAAAGAAGAAAAACACAAAAAAAACAAGAAGGATTAAAAAACGCACACGGGAGGAAAGTTTCACGTACATTTTGTTTTGCTATTGAAACACAAAAATCGCGGAGAAGAATTATTTCAATAAAAACTGAGGATTTTTGTCTATAATTCGGTCGCAGATCGCAAATTACAAAAAAAAAAAGAAAAAAAAGGAAAAACTTTAAAAGCGGCTGAGGACGTCTAAAATAAAAAAAAAAAAAAAAAATTTAATTGAATTTTGTGTGGTTGGGTTTTTTTTTGTTAGAGGAATAAAATAGAGAAGAAAAAGAGGGGGGGAAAATTTCGTGTGCTCTGAAAACCCCGTAGGCGGCGTTTTTACAAAATATATTATACTTATAAGTATATATAAACTGAGGACGAGAGCTATAGTCAATTAACTGTCTGGGGTGGAGAAGTTCAACAAATTCTTGCAGTCCAGAAGAATATAAAACAAAAAAAAAAAAAAAAAAAAAAAACTTTCTTGTTGCTTTAATTTAAACAAAAAAAGAAAAAAATTTATTACTAAAATAACAATTTTAATATTAATAGTATTTAGTATTAACTTGAAAATATTCTTTATACTTAGTTGTGATTTGTGTTGCTCCTTGTCGGTAATAATTACATTTTGTTTTTTGTTGGTTCAGGAAATTTTTGTTTTCCTCGTCTGTTGATTGTACTATCATTTGTACAAAGTGAGGAGTATTGGCCAATACTGCGCACTTTAGTGGTAACATCCATAAAGTACGTAACTCGTAATTTTTTTATTTTATTGTATTCGTTCACGATTATTTGACATGGGCAACTAATCCGTGTTGTTGGTATTAAACTTCCATGTACTGTTTATGTTTAGTTTTCCAGATTAAATGATTATAATCATGAGAATGGTCCAGTGGTAAATTTTTTTGGTGGAATGGTTGAGGGGGGGATCATTTCTTTTCAGGGTTTGACGCGGCTCAGGCGACGATCGGAGAATTATGGATGAAAGTCAAAGTGGCACCGATACAGGTAAGTGGTGAACCAACCGCGGTAAGCCCCGGCCACACACCCCACGACCCCTCCGGCGAGCTAGCTAACTCCGTGTGGCCGGCGTAGGAGTTCCGGATTTTCTTTGTATTTCTTATGTATGGTGTTGGCTCCTTGGCCATTCTCTTCAGGGCTTATGGCTAAGGGGGTGACACCTCGCATAAGTGGCGCCCAATAAATGGTCGCGCCATTATGCTGCTACATAAATGGCGCCCAACGCAGCTTTTAAAGCCCGTTGACTGTCCTACACGGACCCTGAAGTTTAAATTTTTTTTTTGGTTTAGTACCACTTGTGCCTTCACGGACAATGTTTGATTTTTTTCGTCTATGGTTCACCACAATTACCAAGCGCTCGCTGTGGGCTAAGGTAGTACCGCGAGGCCTTAGCCCTTGTCTATTTTTTCGAATTTTTTTGCAGCATCCTTGTCTAAATTCTATGTGAATTTTTATTTGTCTTCGCTTTTAGGCCTACCCGTTCTCTTCTGCGGTAACTTCTTCTTTTTGGAGTAGCTTCGAACCATGCTGACCTGCACGGCTTGCTAGCAAGCGGTGTTCGCTTGGCTATGCGTGCAGGTGTAGTAGTGGTTCATCCCTGTCCTGTTTCTAGGGTCGGCGACTCTGGTATCAGGCGTGATACCGCCTGCCACTGCGTCGGTCTTTGAACAGGATCTTCTTTAATTTTCCTGGTGGAAGGTGAAGTTGGTGCAAGGGCTTAACCGTCTTTGGTAACAGGCGTGTTACCGCCTGCCACTGCGCCCCTTGTTCCTTCTGAAGGTCCATTCAGATTTTTAAATTCTATTTTTTTGTTTTGTCCTGAATCGTTTTTCTTCGTCTGTTCTTCCCAACTGATTGATTTTCCGAAAGGTAGCTCAGTTGTGGTTGAACAGCGGATCCCCAAAATTTTTTTTATTTTTGAAGAAGTTTCCTTTCTTTTCGTGTCGATGCGATTTTGAATTTTCGTTTCCGTCCTTCGTTCCGGGTTTACCTGAAGCTGGGTCGGCGACCTGGATGACACTTGGTGATGACTATGCTTCATAGTTTTCACCAGCTGGCATCGAGGCCATCGACATGCGGGATCCCTGAGGGGAAGTGTTATCCGTCTCAACCATTCTTCGCGTATATTGAATTAAAGCAAATCACTTATCTACCTACACTAACACACTTTTATTGTTTTATTGCTACCTCTAATCGTTGTTGATTTTTTTTGAGGTACCCTCCCATAGCACCAATAGTTATTTGATTTGTTCATACACACCAATACACTTTTATTGTTCTGTCGCTACACACTAATCGGCGTTAATTTTGCTTTCTAGGTACACTCACATAATATAAAAATTTATTTGATTTATTATTAGGCACTTGTTGTTATACTAATTGCTGGTGATTTTGGTTTTCTTTTGGGATACATACGCAATCTTACAATCTTATCAGCCTCTATTTGAATCTATTTGATTTGTTTACTGCAACCTTGTGCTCACTTGTTAGCGTTTGCTTTGGTGTTGATTATATCGTGGGGATAGACGATGGAGCTCAGAAGTGGAAGGACTGCAGGTACCACGTCTGGTGGAGGCAATCTCCCTAACGGAACCGAAGCCGGCCAGGGGGACTCACCAACCTTCCCCAACCCTACTCCTTCGCTGGAGGAGCAAGTTGCTCAGTTGCGACAAGTTCTAGACACCCTGCTAATCCAGCAGCGACCTGCTGAGGTCCCTATGAACCCTGGGGTACCCAGGGATCAGCAGTCCACCCCCGAGGCGTCCCCATCTGCGGTCGGCAGGTTAGATTTTTTGCCTGGGACCCAGCATCGCAAGTCTCCAGTTACCTTCTGGAATTTAAAATTCTCCGGCGAGGACAAGTTGTTGTCGGCGGAGGAATTTCTGTTCCGGGTGGAGCTGAAGGCTCATGATGATGGAGTCCACCAATCAGAAGTCTGCCGACATTTTTCTTCTTTGTTGTCGGGGCGAGCCACCGACTGGTATTGGTCGCAGTTTCGGCGCCAATTCGTAGATCCTGACTGGGAAACAGTTAAGGCCCAGTTCATTCGCTATTTCCGAAGTCGAGAGTCGGATGAAGAACTTATACTTCAGATGATGGACACTAAACAACATCATCTTTCCTTTGATGAGTTCACCGCCCAATTGTTGTCGGTACACAACCGAATGAGTCATCCTATGTCTGAAAGCGGTTTAATAGGAATAATAGTCCGAAATCTAAATTTCGCTTTGGGGTCGGCAGTAATCGGACATAGTTTCACCAGTATGAATCAATTGCGTGAAACCTGTGTTCGCGTTGAACGCTGGCAGCAACAAAAGAAACTAGAACGTCGGGGCGATAGACAAATACACGAGATTGAACACCCGCCGCCGGTACATTCTGCTGATCAAATACCCCCAGACCTGTCTTCACCAGGAGTAGACGCATTAACCTCTTCGAGTCAGACCCAGACGAATCCACGATCGCTCCGATGTTGGAATTGTCAACAACCGGGTCATCCATTTATGGACTGCCCGTCTGAAACTCGTGGCCTGTTTTGCTACAAGTGTGGCAAGCCAGGAGTCGTCACACCAGTGTGCCCCACCTGCCAGGGAAACCGGAGCCGGGGTGTGAGACAGTACGGGAGTCCGCGCCCGAGCTAAGCTCGCCCGTTGTCCCTGTTTATACTTTAACTACCCCTGATATGACTGCCATCAGCGACTTTACGTCAACTGATGCTCTTCCTGATTTTCCCTCTGAGGAGGTTAAACTTTCGTTCCTTTCCCGTTGGAAGAGATATATCTCCACTCGTGCCCGCATCTTTTCGGAGCCACCTTTTGTGGACTCCCTCACTTCCAAGCGCACCCCTCCCCAAATTAGAGTACGAGCAAAGGAGAAGCGACAATGTTTGCAGAAAATTGTTTCTGCCTTCATCTCTGATTCGTCAGATCCTCGGCTGTTTACGAAGGTCCTGTTAGCTAACGAGGAAGTGGTTGGGTTGTTGGACAGTGGTGCCACTGTTAGCTGTTTGGGAAGAGATGCCGAAGCGTTTCTAGCTAATCATCCCGAAGTGACAGTCTACACTTTGCGCTCTGTAGTGCATACTGCTGACGGGGCTCCGCAGAGACTTTGCGGTTATATTCGAGTTCCGATATCCTTTGGAGGAAGGACCCGTGATATAACCATCTATGTGGTGCCCAGTCTCAGCCAGAGACTGTACCTAGGGATGGATTTTTGGAATCTTTTCGGCCTAGCTCCCCAAATAGTCGGCGAGATAAACGCTCCATCCGTGTCTGCAAAAATGCACGACTTAACGTCCACGCAATGCGAACGGTTGGAACGCATCAAGGCCAGATTTCCCTCTTTTGATGTCTTCGGACTGGGAAAGACTAACCTGGAGGAACACATCATTGACACTGGTGACTCAGTTCCCATTAAACAGAGGCATTATCCAGTCTCACCCGCTGTACAACAGTTGATGTATGGTGAGTTAGACAGGATGTTGTCGCTGGGGGTGATTGAGCCATCAAATAGTCCCTGGAATTCTCCAGTGGTGTTGGTTCGTAAACCAGGTAAGGTCCGCCTGTGCCTTGACTCTCGCAAGGTGAACAGTGTCACTATCAAAGACGCCTATCCTCTTCCACACATTGATGGTCTACTTGGTCGTCTTCAAGACACCAAGTTCATCACGAGCTTAGACCTGAAGGACGCCTTCTGGCAAATCCCTTTAGAGAAGAAGTCGCGAGAGCGGACAGCTTTCACTGTCCCTGGTCGTCCACTGTACCAGTTCACAGTCATGCCTTTCGGCTTATGTAACGCCCCACAGCGCATGTGTCGCTTGATGGATAAGACCATCCCGGGCCATTTACGTGAAAACGTTTTTGTTTATCTGGACGACCTGCTCATTGTTTCACCTGACTTTGACTCCCACCTAAAGCTTCTGGACGAAGTCGCCAGCTGTCTCCGTCGTGCTGGGTTAACCATCAATTTATCTAAAAGCAAATTTTGCGTGACTGAAGTCAAGTATCTCGGCTTCATAATTGGTGATGGGACTCTGAAAACCGATCCTAATAAGGTGACGGCCATCATGGACTACCCGACTCCGAAGTCTCATAAGCAGACCCGGAGGTTTTTGGGAATGACCGGATGGTATCAGCGTTTCATACCCAATTATGCTAGCGTGGCTGCTCCAATCACGGATTGTTTGAAGTCTAAACCTTTTAGTTGGACTGATGAGGCCCAGCAGGCGTTCGAGACTTTGAAAAAGCTGATGACAGAAGCTCCTCTTTTAGTCACTCCAGATTTTTCTAAGCCTTTCTATATTCAGTGCGATGCCAGCAGGACTGGTGTAGGTAGTGTGCTTTTTCAAAAGGACATGGATGGAGGAGAACATCCAATTGCTTATATGTCCAAGAAATTGAACGGAGCACAACGGAACTACACCATTACTGAGCTCGAATGCTACGCAGCCGTGCTGAGTATAAAAAAGTTTAGAGCGTATGTTGAGGGACAGACTTTCACGGTCATTACTGACCATGCAAGTCTGAAATGGCTCATGAGCCAGAAGGAGCTTAACGGTCGTTTAGCCCGGTGGAGTCTTAAGCTTCAGGGGTTCGACTTTACAATCGAACACCGTAAAGGCACCCACAATGTGGTTCCCGATGCCTTGTCACGCATGGATTGCGTTGACGAATTGTCCCTGTGCTTCGACGTGGACTTAAATGCCCCGTCTTTCAAGTCCCCTGAATATCTTCGTCTGGGTGATAGCCTCAGGCAAGCCTCACCGCAGCTACCAGACCTGCGAGTTGAAGATGGGTACGTTTTCAAGCGTACCTCACCACGTACTGGAAACCCGATTGTTGACGACCTGACATGGAAGTTGTGGATTCCGATGGAATTGACCGCTTCTCTCGTGGAGTCTTCTCATTCGCCACCCCAAGCCTTGCATGGTGGAGTAGGGAAAACCCTAGCCCGATTGCGATGCAAGTACTTTTGGCCAGGTATGGCAAAACAAGTTCGGGAGTTCATCGCCAAGTGTGAGGTCTGCAAAACCACCAAAGCCCCCAGCTTGGTACTTCGACCACCTATGGGAAACCCCATGGATGCGTCGAGGCCGTTCCAATTTTTATACGTCGATTTCTTAGGTCCTTATCCCAGGTCGAAGAAAGGCCACACGGCAGTATTTGTTGTATTGGATGCATTCACCAAGTTTGTCTTCCTGCACCCCGTGTCCGCTGAGACCACGGCGGTGTCCGTCAAGTTTCTCGAGCAAACTATCTTCCATACCTTTGGAGTTCCTGAAACGGTCTTCTCCGACAATGGTCGGCAATTCACCTCCAAGGAGTTTGCTAAATTACTACAGGATTATGGCGTGCACCATGTGCGCACGGCTGTATATTCGCCTCACCCTAACGCTTCCGAGCGGGTGAATAGATCCATCCTAACCGCCATTAGGGCGTACTTAAAGGAGGATCATCGTGAGTGGGATAGACATCTGTCGTCCATTGAATGTGCTCTTCGTAGTACCCACCACGAGGCGATCGGCATGTCCCCATATAAGGCGCTGTTTGGTAGCCACATGATTCTGCACGGATCAGCATATCCAGTCCTGAAAACACTGAACGTGTTACAGGAGGGTGACATAGCTTTTTTGCCATTGACGGACAAAATGCAGCTGCTTCGTGAGCGGATTGCTGTTAATTTAGCCGCCGCACACATCAGACATAAAACCCAATACAACTTGCGGTGTCGTGTGGGCAGTTTTCGTCCCGGAGATGAGGTTTACCGGAGAACTTTCTGGGTGAGTAACCGAGCGGGTCGTTTTAGTGCCAAATTGGCACCCCGGTTTCTGAAAGCTCGGATACGTAGAAAAATTGGAACCAGCTTGTACGAGCTGGAGGATTTGGCAGGTAAGAGCATAGGGGTATATCACGCCAAAGACATACGTCGTTGATTTTCCTCAAGGGGTCCTCTTCACCTTTTGATTTTTGGTCAGGCGTAGGTTTCCCTCGGCGAATTAGTTGCCTGTCGTCCTACTGGGGAACTCCATGCAATGTGGGATTGCGTGAGTTGGACTCCAGGGTGCGAGGGGAAACTGGTTCGGGCGAGAATTTCTGAAAGATTAGAGGAGCCGGAAGGGGACAATATGGAATTGCCTTCAGCCGGATCCTTGTCCTTCCAGATATTCTTCCGAGAGAACCTGCAGACTGTCCAACGGTCAACAGGTTTGTATACACTCCTCACACTGTCCTTCCTCTTCGGTCAGTCTGGAGAATATCTCTCAGCAGACAGTTTGACTATCGTTTCACCGGGGGGAGTCAAAGGCAATGTGGTATTGCTGGAGACTGGCCCGGTGGAGCGAAAGCAACCCGGGTTTGTACGAAATGTTTGGAGACTTGTTGATATCCGTCGGGGGACAATGTGGTATTGTCTTCCGCCTGTTATTCGCAACTCCAAATATTTCTCCGGGAGATTTTTCAGACTGGCCATCGCAACTTACGGTTGCAAGCATGAACCTAAATTATAGTTAGCTTTTCACTCGGTTCGTATATTCTCAACTAGTTCACGTATGCCCGGCTAGCTCACTAGAACATGAGACTCCTATTCTCAGGTCGTGAGTCGAGTCCCACATTGGCGCCAACATATTAGACCTACGGCATAAAAAAAAAAACCGTCCGTTATTTTCGGCTCCTCACTGCCTCGCGAGTCGGCCTTGTGGACCCGAGGGTATGTAACGGTCGGTTGGAAAATTTATTTTGACGGGGGAATTTAGTTTGGAAATCACCCTGTAGGCAAGGGGAAATTTACTGTAAAATTACTGGGGAGGAAAAGGAAAATTTAAAAAGGATAGGCGAGGGAAAAAATGAATAATGAAAGGAGTTTTTTTTTTGAGGAAAGGAAAGAGTTCTATCTAGTTCGTGGGACAGAATTTCATTAAGCAGTCCTTAAAAATTACACATAACTACAATATCATATTATCGTGTTATAAAATAATGATATTAACACGTTGATTAAAAGTATACTGACGCGGTTCTATATTCGTAAGAATTAAATAAAAAAGAAAAAAAAATAAAAAAGGGTACGACTAAATAATAAATCATCATCATCAAAAACAAAAAAAAACACGACGAGAGAAGATCAGAAAGGAAAGAAGACGACGACGACGTACGGCTGCTCTACACCACCAACACACCACAACCAACGGGGGGGAGAAAAAAAGAAGCCACAAAAGATGACGTAAAGCCAGAGTTTAGGTTACATCGGAATTCAATAAAAATCCTTTTAAATTCCGTGCAGCAGTAAGTAAAAATTTCATACATCAAAAAATATATGTAGCTTTCGTGGGTTAATTAAAACACAAAAAAAGAAAAAAATTAATAAAAAAAAAAAAAGAAGAAAAACACAAAAAAAACAAGAAGGATTAAAAAACGCACACGGGAGGAAAGTTTCACGTACATTTTGTTTTGCTATTGAAACACAAAAATCGCGGAGAAGAATTATTTCAATAAAAACTGAGGATTTTTGTCTATAATTCGGTCGCAGATCGCAAATTACAAAAAAAAAAATAAAAAAAAGGAAAAACTTTAAAAGCGGCTGAGGACGTCTAAAATAAAAAAAAAAAAAAAAATTTAATTGAATTTTGTGTGGTTGGGTTTTTTTTTGTTAGAGGAATAAAATAGAGAAGAAAAAGAGGGGGGGAAAATTTCGTGTGCTCTGAAAACCCCGTAGGCGGCGTTTTTACAAAATATATTATACTTATATATATAAACTGAGGACGAGAGCTATAGTCAATTAACTGTCTGGGGTGGAGAAGTTCAACAAATTCTTGCAGTCCAGAAGAATATAAAACAAAAAAAAAAAAAAAAAAAAACTTTCTTGTTGCTTTAATTTAAACAAAAAAAGAAAAAAATTTATTACTAAAATAACAATTTTAATATTAATAGTATTTAGTATTAACTTGAAAATATTCTTTATACTTAGTTGTGATTTGTGTTGCTCCTTGTCGGTAATAATTACATTTTGTTTTTTGTTGGTTCAGGAAATTTTTGTTTTCCTCGTCTGTTGATTGTACTATCATTTGTACAAAGTGAGGAGTATTGGCCAATACTGCGCACTTTAGTGGTAACATCCATAAAGTACGTAACTCGTAATTTTTTTATTTTATTGTATTCGTTCACGATTATTTGACATGGGCAACTAATCCGTGTTGTTGGTATTAAACTTCCATGTACTGTTTATGTTTAGTTTTCCAGATTAAATGATTATAATCATGAGAATGGTCCAGTGGTAAATTTTTTTGGTGGAATGGTTGAGGGGGGGATCATTTCTTTTCAGGGTTTGACGCGGCTCAGGCGACGATCGGAGAATTATGGATGAAAGTCAAAGTGGCACCGATACAGGTAAGTGGTGAACCAACCGCGGTAAGCCCCGGCCACACACCCCACGACCCCTCCGGCGAGCTAGCTAACTCCGTGTGGCCGGCGTAGGAGTTCCGGATTTTCTTTGTATTTCTTATGTATGGTGTTGGCTCCTTGGCCATTCTCTTCAGGGCTTATGGCTAAGGGGGTGACACCTCGCATAAGTGGCGCCCAATAAATGGTCGCGCCATTATGCTGCTACAAAAAGTTTGCTGAAAATACGTTGAAGCTGCCCTATGCCCACTCCAATATCCTCTTTCAGAGTTTTTTTACATATACTAAGTCTTCATCAAATCTACGATGGATGTAGAACTATCCGCGGACTTCCTTATGGAGGCGGGGTAACGCGGGCTTATGTCCCCTTGGGCAAAATCTACCTTGCGACTACAGTAGCATTATAAGCGCACTGATTTGACCGAAAATTTTTGGGGAAAATGTGAAAATTCAGATATGCGAGAGAAAAAATTGAGGTTTTTGGTGAAAAATTGAGGAGAGGAAAAAGTCACTAAGGGCTGAATTTTGTACTAAAATAGACTTGAGTTCGGAAGACGAGTCGCTAGGTGTAGAGGAGTCGCTGGTGGAACTGTGGGCGTTAGGTTAAAAGTTCTCCTAACGCCTACAAAAGAACAGAAACCCCCCAGCTATAAAGGCCATTTTAGAAATAACTCTCCCCGAACCGGACATATTGGAAACGGGAACTGGAGGAACTCCCTCATCCCGAACTGGACTTAATACTCAAGGCGCTGTGGCCCGGATGTAGGACCTGGAAGCGATGGCTGTTAAGAAATCGAACCCTTCGCATCGGTCTCTGGTAGCGCCCGCAAGACCGACGAGCTACGTTAGGCAACTATATGTATGTACCGAGCTGCAATCCACATCAGCCAGAGGTGCATCTAGGCAGGGAGCTAGAAATCGTCCCGGACGTGTCTTTTTCTTATATACCGTAGGGCGAGTGTGTGGCCTACAGTCTCCAAAAGAAGCAACCCAATAAACCAAGTTAACTAACGAGCCGCAAGAGGGAGCCAACCCACTGACTCCAATTTTAGAGGTAGCGCAGCAAACGGTCACTAAGCAGCAGGTTCCAGGGCAAGCTTTGCTAGAATCCGGCTTAAGAAAGTATAGAGCTGACGTCCGAGAGGAGCCTCCAGGCCCGCACGTAACCTTATTTATAGGGGAACTGCTCATATATTTTGCAGATATTCGCAACGATATATAGTTCGTTATTATATAAATATTTACATTTTTCCTATATTTACACCTTTAAAATTTTCCTTACATTTGATTACAAATATATAAATATATATGTAGTTAATTTGTTCATTTGGTTACACCATTTATAAATGTTTAGGTTTTTTTTCCAATCCTACGGCGATATATTATATTGTAGTGCGATGAATAGTTAACTGTTGTAGTAAGAACTTTGTTTAAGGCTAGGTTTTAAGGGTTGAGTTTTCTGGCATGATGCCTGCTAAGAGTGTTCTGTTAAATTGTTGATTTGTTTGGCATGAAAATTTGTGTGTAAAAAAGAAAGTCGGTCTGGTACCAGTGCGGGTTGTATTTCTAAAGAATTATATAGCGTCGAGAGACAATGTCCACAGTAATACTTTTTTAAATTTAACTGTTTAGCATCTGGAAACTTATGTATGGTTTTTCTGTAAGCCAATATTTCAATTATATTATTGTGCTATAACGAACAGCTCAGTTTTAGTCTCTGGTCAGAAAATTCGTTTTTTAGGATGGCCGTTCATGACATAGCGACGGCAAGATATCTCGATTCTGGCTTTCTTGATCTTCGGGCTCCTCTAAGTACTCCGCGCTCTTTCAATCGGTAAGTGGTGATACAGACGAGAAGTGGTACTCCAGGGTCTTCCCCCACCGAGCTAGCTCTTTGGGGAAGACCAGGGGTACCGCTTAGAGGATTGATTGTGAATTGGTGATGAAATTGTTAGTTGTGCGGGGGTCTGAGGTGGGCCTCTACGGGGCCTCTGAGGCGCTCGGTTCAGCGGTTACTGTTGCTTACAACAATAACTGCCCCGTTTTGATGAGGACGCGTAACAGGAAAACTGCATGCTGGAATAACGAGCTCTACAAGTTGAGATCCGCTACGCTGAAAGTATTCAACGCAGCCAAGAAGAACGGCAACTGAGAGAGTTACAAAAGTTCGCTAACCACCTATGACAGGGCGATCAGACGATGCAAAAAGAATTAGTTGGAGGAGTTTCTGCAAGAGTGTCGAATGTCTTCAAAAAATCCACAAAACATTCATGCCGATTATAGAACTCGCCGGATCGTCCGCGGAGGGAATTTTATTCGGATTTGACGTTTGGCGTATTATAGAATCCGTCGAATGAAAAATAACCAAATGACGGTAATGCAGTGTGAAAAATTTATATTGTAGAATCCGCTCGTGAATCACACTCTATACATAAAATTTCATTACAAATCCGCATCAAATTTACTGCGGAAGTGAAAAATTTCGGCGTAGTTTTTTTCAATGGAGACTTATAAAATATGAATTTAAATGTTTTTAATTATACTGTCAATTAAGAACAAAATAAGTTTACAAATAAAATTCTTTACGCACAACGAACCGAGTTCAGTTTGAAGAAATGGTTCGAATGATGAAAACGCATCCGGATATATCTGTGAGAGGAAAGCAGTTGGTGTTTTTATTGTAAACTACACAGGTCCGAGGGTCGCCGTCCACATCACTGCATGCAATGCTGTAGCCGGCTGCCCGCAAGGCCTATATAGCACCGTTACTTACCCATGGCTTCTGTACAAGAGTCACGTCAATAGGCACTGTACCACCCGCACCCTGGGGTTGTTCCTGTGCTGTGAGCCAGCAGGAGGCTCCTTTTTTGAGCCAATCTCCTTGACTCTAATTCGGCCGAAGCCGTAGAATAGGGACATGCCCTGCTCTTTAAGCTGCATGAGCGACCTCTCGTCAATGCTATGGGCAAGAGTTTGACTATTCTGGTCCACCTTCCTACCCATCTCTTGCCAAGAGGTCACCTCAATTGGCTGGTTCTGAATTTCCAGCCTGCAGAGCACATGTTCCGGTTCCCTAACATCGTTAGGAGCCCAGAATGCGATCCGCTTGCATTTGGGAAGGTCCTTTTTCTCGATTACGTTGAGGTTGACCCCTTCCCACACTTGCAGCCTGGTGACAGCATTTATCAGCTATTGGCTGGTGGGTTCGTAGGCGCAGGTGACCTTAATGAGACCCCCTGCCGCCTTTACACCTAAAAACTGAGGCGGGCAATCGCCTTTACGACTTTTGTCCACTTCAGGCAGGATGGCATCGCAGATAGAGGAGGATTGCTCCTCCGTCCAAAAAGGCTATAAGGCAAACTATGGATGAATGACCTCTCACAAGAAAATAAGAGCTATCATTTAAAAATGGAGTAATCTTGGTTTTGAAAAAATAAATTAAAACAGTAATGCTTAGAAATTAAGTTAAAAATCAGAATTACATGTAAGGAGTAATTTTAGGAATTTTTAGTCATTACTCATGAAGGCTGATTAATTCTGTGACTAATAGCCACGAAGGCTGTATTTTTTTGTGATATTTCTTACGAAGAAAACTGACTAATTTTTATAATGAATAAAACATTTTTATAAGTTAAAAACAATGAAATTTTTATACCACAAAAGACAAAACCCAAATAATTACGTACTCTTAAGTTTTTGCACTTAAATATTTATTTTTCTAAGGATTCGCGAAAATATCGTGGAAAATTTGACAGCTAGTGGTGAAATTGCAGTTTCAGTGCGGATCGATAATGCAGAATTCCGTCGGATTCTATAATGCAAATATTTTCAAATGCGGATCGGATGTTCTCCCGTCGCCGAAAATCCGGCGAGTTGTATAATCGGCATAATTATTAAAGGGCGTATCGGAAGATCTCTGATCTAATAGGAGAACCGAAGGCTCTTTCACACAGTCTAGGGAAGAACCCTTGATAATATTGCTCCAGTCACACTTCCCATGCACAACTCAAATGGGAACACAACTTCTGCTGGGCAGCCAACAGGCCCACTTTTTAAAATGACCAAAGCTGCTTGGACAGAAACAAGCACCGTCTTTAATCACGAAGCTATAAGGGAGGCGATTGGATCGTCCAAACCATACAAGTCCCCTGGAGCAGACGGAATCTATCTCATTCTGCTACAGGAGGGCTGCGACCTAGTCACTCCTTTATTATGCAAAATATTCAGGGCTTCCTTCGCAAATGGTTATATCCCATCTGTCTGGTGAACGTCAACATAACATTTATATCTAAGCCAGGGCGTTCGGATTACACCTCGGCTAAATCTTTCAGGCCGATAAGTCTCTCGTCTTTTGCCTTAAAGATAATGAAGAAATTTGTCGACAGGGCAATAAGGGAAACTTATCTTCAACACCAACCACTAAACTCCCATCTCCACAGAAGTGAGCTCTTACATACACTACAGAAGTATATTTTGAGGAGCTTAATATTTTACTTTTCCGAAAGTATCCAAATTTGAAAGGACTGTGGAACTAAGTGCAGTTTTTCCATTTTCAGCCCGTGTTTAAAGACATATAACTTCCAAGTCGTCTTTTATATATCTACATTAAATTTACACAAGGTCCAAATGACAAAGTATTCCGATTTTATAAATATCTGTTTTCCAATCCCCAGAAATAACACATTAGAAAAAAATTATAATAAAACAATCATCAAAGGGTTTATTAACAAGTTCTTGGATACGCTTTTCGTAAAAAGCGAGCCTTTTAAGTATCAAATTTAATTTGTTTCCCCTTTGTGTCTCAAGGTTGTTCGTAGAGCACTCGAGCCCATTGTAATTAGCTGCATGAGTTAGAGTTACAAAAGTGGGATATCTAACGTGGGCACGTTCGCATCCAATGTCCTTGTCAATATGTTAACGTAGTCTATTACAGTATCAATTGACCTAGAATTTTGTGATTGGTAAAGAACATCAAAGAATAACAGAAAAAAGGAACATCATCAGTCCAGATTTGACCAAACAACTATTAATCAAGCCGCTCGCTTAAATACTAATATAGAATATTAAATATAATATTTAAAAAAAAAATAAGAATCTCTTACATACCATAAACTCGAGGAGTACAAATGGGAATGTAGCGTACCCCATGAAAAACCGAGTTGTTAGACAGGTAGCAATATCATAAAACATGCGTGTATATTGTGTTTGTTGGAAGCGATATCTAAACATTCGTCTGGCCTAAAAAAAATTATAAAATATTTAGTTTCAAGTAATAACTATTATTTGATTTAAAATTAATTTGACAATGTTTTTTTGTTTTTGTTTACTTACGGATCTGGCCGCCATAACTAAAAGTGCACCAGTAGCAAAGGTAACATAATATCCAGGATAAAATCCATGCCACACAGCACTCAAGCTGAATGTTGCAATCGTTCCATACTTTTTAGGCACTCGTTCATAAACAACCATTCTCAACCAACGATTTGTTCCAATATTCCAACTATTAATACCATCACGCATATTTGTAGCAAACTTTAATAATATTTATAAATTAAATAATTTTTATAGATAATTATATTTAAGCAAGCTTACCTCAAAAGACAAAACATTTATATTTGATATGAGATCCCACTTAGGACTACCATCTTTTTCATATCCGGTAAATCCTAAGCCAGAGTTGTTACATATGGCGTCAGCTAGCAACCACGCATGATAGTATTTAAATCTAATCACTGTTGTTGCCATCATGACGTACCAAAATTTGTATATTATTGATGTGTTCTGTACAAAATCATCATCCTTAACAGTTTTGATTGGATACACTGTTAAGAATTTCATGAATATAAACGCGCAAATAATACTGCCGATGACTTTCTTTATCACTGCCTTATTGGGTGATGGTTCCAAAACAATTTCCCGTGTATTATTGTTATCTATCTTGCCCTAAAAAGAAACACTTTTTTATAACTCGAACGTACTATGTCTTTACTAAATAATACTTACATTTGGTACCTTATTAAGGATATTGTAGCCTTCAATAAAATCTATATAATCTTTATAAAACACCATCGGACCTGCCATTAATCCTTGAAAATTTAAGGTATATGAAAAGTACTCAAGTGCGGATGGAAGCTTGGAAACAGCATGATACTGTTGCGCCTTAGTCAAGTCCTAATTAAAGAAAAAACGAATAAAAAATAAAATCGAAAAATATTTAATAAATAAATTTTGAATTCTTGATATGAATTAAAATAAATACTTTTTGTTCTCTTGTAAATCCATCATGAATGCTGAAAGCTAAGCTTGTAACTTTCTGTGTAATGATCATAAGTGGTCCAGTAATGTCTAGAGAGTACGACCCATAATCGTATATTTGTCGATGCAAATGTATACATAACAAATAAACGAGGGCCACTATCATTACAGTTCTATAGTAAACGAATTATATATAAACAAATAAGAATATAAATTTGTGGTAGTTATATATTGAACTTACCTTTGTACGATTTGTGGATTCTGAGTTCGTATAACGATGTAACATATTGCTGGAAGTCCTGCTATGTGAATTGCTTGTTGGCCAAAGCAAAAGTATCCAAAGAGAAGACCAACTGTTAGGGCAAATGTGTGCCTAACAGCTGCGGATACTTTTGTTGGATGTAAAATGGATCGGAATAAGGAAGCCAAAAATAATGCCAAGATTTGACATAAAAGGAAGTTTATCTGCAATTAAAAAGATAAATATGTGTCAAAAATGAGTATCAGAATATTTTTATATAATTTAAATTTAAAAATTTTATAACCATTAACTTCTTTTTATTATTTCGGTAGTTCATTGTGCACGACAGTGAACGCAATTCAAAATACAAATAAAAAATTCCCTTTCCATGTAGAGTCGGCACTATGTTTCTTGAGACAGTCCTAGGTTGTGGAGGTGATACCTACATGACCAGTCAGATAACCCACCAGCAGTCTTAGGTCCACTCTGTTTAAAGTGATAGTGCCCCTTAAGGCAAAGGGTCTTATTAAATCTTTAGCCTGTCTAAGACCTGGGACTGACTCAAAATAGGTTAGGTGTATTAGTCCCTTAATCCACTCCTCTACCAGGGACTTAGAGGTGGACCAAGAGATGCTGATCTGGGCCCTGAACCAAAGTCTCAGACCCCTCCGTCGCGAGGCTGCCTGCCTCAAGGTTGAGCCTAGAGCAGGTACTGATTTGCCCCGTTCTCCAACTCTAGGTTCGACAGGTACTAAGTTGTCGGAGCTTGGAAGAAAACGCTCTAACCGGAGAAGTCCGCGACAATGTATTCCTGAATCGGACATTGGATTACCACCAGCTATGAAGACAGTCTTTGATGATCGGGCTCGGGTGCAGCATACCGAACACCGAAGGTCCGCATCTGGGCTGGTCAGTTCTTCCTGTCATGTCGCAATACGGACAGAGAATTATTGGAGCCCAACAACAAAAGACTTTGATAGGTTTTATTACAGGGCAGGGCGTTCTACACTAACATCTATCCTGTGATAGCGAGGTCTTACTCTGTTTAAACGACATGGCTCGAACAGGAAAATTTAAGCGACATATCACTAAGCTAACTACTGAGTCTACTCAAGCGGTCTGGCCTACAAAACTGAGATATATAGTACAATAAGTTCAGGATACGGACGCGGTTCTTTTGGACCTGTTAATACATATATTCAAGTGGAAGAAGGCTTAGGAGTAGAAATTTCATTGACGACATAAAATTTGTTTTCGTTATTTACATTTGGCAAATAGTAAAGAAAATTAAGGTTTGACTAATAAACAAACTACTAACAATGTCACATGATATAAAAACTTAACGTATCACGGATACGAAAAAATGATGTGAATACGGAAATTGCAGGGACTTAACAAATATTAATGTTTTTTAATATGTTTTTCTTTGGTTGCTTGAGGAGAAAATCAGTAAAACTCTGAAGGGCCTAGAACGAAAGCAAATTTCATCAGAAAATCAGCAATAAATAAAAACAATAAAACGGTGAAATTAATCTTCAAAATAGTAGGTCTAGTGTACTACCATGTGGTATCTGTAAATATGGTTTAAAATAACGTTACAAAGCTTCTTACTGTACTATATTCGTCTAACATTTTCATTTGATACCCGAGGGCGTTGTAAGGAAAAAGCTAAACCGCCATGTTGTCTTGGCTGCCATTTTGAATTTGAAATGACGCCACGCAGCTAATATTATTCTACTTTTCATATCCTTTAATTTGGTACTCATACTGTGTGGGTTGTAAAGATAAAGGTAATCCGCCATTTTGTGTTGGCTGCTATTTTGAATTTTGAATGACGCCACATAGCTAATTGTGTTCTACCCATTCGTTTGATACCCATGTCGGGGGCACAATTGCAAAATTCGGCGGGCATCTTGGAACCGAAATCTTGATTTTTTTATAAAATGGTCATATTGCATTGTCACGCGAACTGTGCAAAATTTGAAGTTGATCGGTTATATGGAAGTGGGTCAAAATCAAGCTCCAAGATTTGTTTACATATTACACACAACATTCAGGTGAGGCTAATATAAAGCGTTTAAAAGCTTAATTGCCATTGATATCGGGGAAGTTAAAAGTAAACTCAAAACTGCATGCCATAATTTTGTTATCATCGGTTTTTGCACATTTATAGAAGTATTCACGTCAAAAATTAAAAATATTTGTACCAACTAAGCATATTGGTTAATACCTTTTATTTGGAATTTACTTGAGTAATTTCGAAACTATACTATATTCGAGAATATGATTGCATCTATCCAAACGGCTGTGCTTAAAATTGTAAAATAGTGCAAATCAGATTTCTCAATTTATGACAATGGCGCTAAAAATTCGGAATTGGTTACTTAATTTAATGTGGAATATGACCAATATTTTAGCCATTCACTCAATGCCTTACAAACTTGAAGCTCATCGACGCAATTGTTCAACAAAATCCAGAAAATATTGTCTGTAAAGTAACAAACGCTTTCAAAAGTCCGCAAGCAATCATCAGATAAAATTGAATTAAATCAATCACTCAGACCTGTGGCCGCCTCATTACCTTTCTTGCACCTCATTTCAATGTATATTTCTGCATTTTTCTGTGAAGACATAAAAACAAATCGTTTTATGAAGAAACTAGCCGATAGGGAAGCTTTAACTCCGTATTTATCAAAAAGAGTATTGTTATGGAATTGGAATCGGTCTATTGAACATTTTATCACAAAAAGCGAAACGTGTAACGCAGCGAAGTACTGTTTCCAATTGTGTAAACTGACGAAAATGATTTCGATAGGTGTAATTACGGAAGAAATATGTTTTTATCATGATAAAACTAGACTTTTAGAAAGAAATAACATTCTTTTATGTGAGAATGGGACAATCCAGATCGTGAGCACTACGGCCCAGTTAGGCATATTGTGTACTACTTACTCCACCATTGGAAAAGACCGTCGCGTCGGCCCTTCGGACGAAGGCAAGAAGGTTTTTAGTTGAAGAATGCCGGACTTGAGCGGTTCCCATAAGCTCTCTGGTAAACGTTCTTCTTCTAAGAACAGAGCCTACTGAGACAGTCCTAAGTTGTGGTAATACCGCAGCCTATATGGCCAGTCAGATATCCCACCAAGATAGCGATAGCGCCTCTAAATGTAAAGGATGTTATTGAATTTTTAGCCTGTAAGATCTGGAACCGATTCCCAAATGTCTAGGTCCAGTGCCTTAACCCAGTCCTTCATCAGGGACTTGGAGGTAGACTATGAGATACCACAGAATGGTCCTGAGCCCAACGTCTCAGACCCCTCCCTCGCAAGCCTGTTTTTTTATATGTGAAAGACTAGAGGTTCAGGGAAAGCCCCTTTGTACTGTGGACGAGTCTATTTTTTCATTTAAAGTGTAATGTCGAACAGCAGCTCTAGTCGGAAGGAAAGAACTGCCACAACCAGCCGCGGTATTTTTATTCCACCATCTCCCAACCATTATTATCGCGATTCTAGCATCGGGTCATCGAGAAACAACTCGCTGGAGTGTTATGCCTCCTGAAACGAGTTGAATCCCATCAACCAACCGATGACAGCCGATGGCTTGGGGAAGCGGAGAAGGGCAAGGGAAGGCTATGGCCGGAGGAACCAGGAATGTAAAGAGGGAAGAAGAAAGAATAAAAGTTATGTAGGTGGGGAAAATGGGAAAGACGAAATTCTGGGGTGATGTCGGGACTCGAACCCGCGACCTCTAGGATGGTGGCCAGGCGCTTTACCCCTAGGATACCAAAGGCCCCTGTTTGCAGCCTGATTACCCCGAGTCTGGGCAGAGTGAAACCCTATTTTTCCTGATCAGGCTCGAGAGTAAGTCAAAGCACCCTGCAACAATTTTAGAATAAAACTACCATGTTTCTTTATGGTTGCAAGTGTATGAGCCATCTTTTCTTTTTTAGAAGACCCATTTCGTTGCAGGAGTCTTTGGAGAGAGGGTCTGCAGGTTCTCGCCCTATTAAGCAAACTCCTAACTTTCCTACGCATTGCAGGTAGTCGGTCGTTCCGTCAGGGCATTTTACGCGGAGAATGCTGTCATGGTAGTAAGAGATTAGCTGATAGAGGCGGCAAGCAGGCATTTGCCACTCCAAAACTAAACTTGTCGAAGACTAGTGGCAACCAAGTGGTCCCTGTCCACTTGCAAAATATTACACCATTTCGATGCGCCCTGCTTCCCTTGTTTCCGTATGATTAAAATATTTCACTTGTCACCACACCAACCCTACGCCAATTTCACACCATCTCAGTGCGCGCTTTGCCTAAGTGAAAACCTTCATTTTTAGTTTTTGAAAATTATGCAATACAGCGTACAAGTCTACGATAAGACAACAGTTGAAACATCGGCGGCCGCTAACTGAAATACTGATGAATAAGAATTTTTAAATTAATTTTATTTTGCTTATTTCTACTGAACAACATTATAAATAGTTCTGCGGTCTGTATAACAATATTACACATTTTTATAATTATACTACAGCATAATATACTCTCAACATTGATTTAATGAGCATTCCAAAATATATAAAAATAAAATAAAAACAATTACGACACTACCCAACAATTCTATACTCTAGTTCCAACCAGAAATTTGTTTAATATAAAAAAAAATTGTAAATATAGAAACTGAAAAGACATTGAATGACTAAATATTTTCCCGCCGAATGAAGTGAATGAAACTTGGATGGGAGCAAAGTTTTTCGAAAACGACAGCTGTTTAGATCATGATCAGCAGGATTTCGTCAAATATATGGCATATTGCCAAAAAAAATATCAAAAATCAGAGAATCCGTATTAAATTGTTTCTATCTAATTCAATATTTGCTCAAATGGCACACACCAGCTGTAACCAAAATGCAACTGAAGCGACAGCAGAATTGTGTTATTTTTACAAATGTGTTTATACATAGTTCATGGGCTTCTGTTTATCGAATCGTAAATTTTCTATCAATTATAATTAATTATTATGATTCATCTCTTTCGTGTTTATTTTCTTCATTATTTTTTTTTCTTTTTTTTTTTTCAGAAAAAATGTTTCCACAGAAAAATATCTGGGATTACAAGAGTCTTTAAATTGGGTCGTCTGGGTATGAACTTGGAATTAAACTTGGGTGTATTATTTTATTTGATAAGGAATAAATTAATCGTGTTACTGACTGGAAGTATGTAAGTTTGTTATTAACAACAAGCTAATGTAATAGGAACACAACGTAAACTCATGCGGTGACATAGCAAAAAGTGATAAATTTATAGACAAATTTAATGTTTGTACAAAAAATACAACAGAATCGCATGTAATCAGAACTTCCCGACTCGATCATACGAAAACAAAATCAAAAGTTTATGACTCGTAATTTAAATTGTATTAAATACATAGTTAGAGAAGGATATTAAACTAAAATTATTAATTAGTATTTAATCATATGAAGTAATGGTTAGACAAAAACGAAAATTGTTTCATATGTAGTTTGTACTGTTCAAAACAGGGACAGATCCAAAAGAAATTCTTGGGGTGAAATCAAATTTTACTCAAAATCTGGGGATGATGGGTAGTCAAAGAAACACACCCCTCCTCCGAAACCGTCATTTGGTTTGGTAATTTCCTAAAATAGAAGTTAAATAGATAGGCCACTTCGTTGTGAATCGAAAGATGGGCCGACGGTGTTCAAAACAACATTGGTTTCCTGGGATCACAATGTATAATGATGAATTGAGGGTACGTCGCCTCCTGTTGGCGAGGGTGGTTAGTTCAGTCTAGCTTTACGCAGCGCCAGTGTGTGCAGCACCTTTGGACAAGAGGGATAACAACAGAAAACGAAGGGCTAAGAACTGATTTCGCCCTACATACATATGTCCCATGAGGTAATAAAGAGGAATAAGTAAGTAATACTGACAAAAGTTGGAAACAGATACGTGCGTGCGTACAGTGCGTGCGGTGTATGCTGTGAATTTCCGCTGACAAATAGTTGCGTGCTTGGGTTCTATCTAGTCTTTTACAAATAACCAAAAAAATCTAAGCGACGAATGCATGTGTCTGTTGAGTGTGATGCTTGTGTTTGGGTATTTGAGACTATGGCGAATGCGGAATGCAGAAAAGTTGAAAGTACACCAACTTTTGCGTTGCGTGCGTTCTGTTTACGTAACTAAATGTCAGTTTGCATTTCAATGCACGCACGCATGTTTTTTTTTATATGACAGACTAGAGGCTTAGGGAAAGTCCCTTTGTACTGTCGACAATCTATTGTTTCGTATTCAATGTCGAACAGCAGCTCTAGCCGGAAGATAGAAAGAAGAGAGAGAGGGAAGAGAAGGTAGGAACTGTCACAACCTAGCCGCGATATTTTTTTTTTATTCCACCTACTCTCAACCATTTCGCGACTCTGACATCAGGGCATCGAGAACAACTCGCTGGAGTGTTATGCCTCCTGAACGAGTTGAATCTCATCAACCAACCGATGACATGCGCTTGGTGGAGCAGGGAAGGCTATGACAAGAGGAATCAGGAATGTAAAGAGGGAAGAAGAAAGCAGGAAAGTTATGTAGGTGGGAAAGTGGAAAAGGCGAAGGACCGTGGGGCTGGCCGGGATTCGAACCCGGGACCTCTGGGATAGCAGTCAGGCGCCTTACCCCTAGACTACCGAGGCCCCCCTATGACTCCAGCTTAAACAATCTTCACGCTTGCTGCGCATACAGGACCATATCCACGACGCACAGTGGGACCAAACCCAAAAAAGCTGGCCAAAAGTCTAAAAAAAAAGTTTATAGATTGCGGTTTTTTTTGGGGGGGATGATTCGAGGACACTTCCAATAGTGAGCAATCAGTCACGGAAGGTTAGATTTTTTTCTACGGACTGAGAAATTGTAGTTGCTACTTTACTCTTTTTGCTTATTTTTAAACGTTAATATTGTGAAAAAAGGTTAACGTTTTCAAAACGCTATAAAAAATTAAGTAACCAAGCAATCGTGGTCGTGTAAAGTGGAATTTTCTTTGGAAGGTATGTAGAGTATAAAAAAAATTGCACTATACCCATTAAGCAAGTATATAATACACAGTAAGCATCTATTACACGTGCCTTTTATGAATTAGGATTGTAAGAATGCGATATATATTGGACAAAAAGTAATATTGCTCCACTCTGCTCCACTGGAAAACTTGCTGGGCGTTGTTGGTAAAGGTGTATTCCTTCACCTCCAAAAAAAATCCGCTGCCCAAAATTGCCCCTCCGTGTTTTAAGGGGTCACATACGTCCAGCACTAGCCCATGGAAATGGTACTTCAATATTGCAAAAATGCGGGACAAGGTTTTATTTTTGGGATGTGTAGGGGGTCAGTGTGAGCTCAAATCTGAGTTTTCGGGATTCTAACCCCCCCCCCCTATTTGGCCACCGGTCAAATAGGGGGGGGGGGGGGTTAGAACCGATTTTGACTATTTGGAGGAGTTATGTTAACCATATTGAGTCCGCCATTTTGAAAATCGAAATTTCGACACCGGATTCGTCATCAGCGACCCCGAAAACCCCCGAGTGTAAAATTTGAGATCATTTAATGCACTTTTTGACTTTTGGCCAGCTTTTTTGGATTTGGTCCCACTGTGCGACGCGGCGTGCGTGATAGCGGGAATTATATGAATGATCAAGAATATGTTAGAGGGGGCACAAATTCAGAGTGGCGACAGATACGCACTGCGAATCAGGGGTGCCACTTTGGCTCTATAGAGCCATTTGTGGCTCTTTATAAAAAAAAAACTTAAAATTGGCTCTTTGGCTCTTTTTCAACTTAAATGGCTCTTTTGCCTTTTTCTTTCAACTTGATCTTGAATTTTAACTGATTTGGTTTTTCCTAATTACATACTCGCAAAGAATTTACCATTACTGTTACTGGATAAAAATTCAATATTTGATTTCAAGATTTGAAGATTTTAGAACTATCCTACAACTAATTTCTCTGGTCGACCATGCCTCCTACTCGTATGGTAAAGAAGAAGATTTGTTTTTGACATCTTATTGTTCGCGGTTTTCAATGTAATTCCTGTTGTGTTTGAATTTGGCTCTTTTTTATCAGCTTTGGCTCTTTTTTCTCGGAAAATTTGGCTCCAAAATTTTTTGTTTAGTGGCAACCCTGCTGCGAATGTGTAACGTAACGGCAAGGTAAATGAGACGAGTCTGTTAAGAGTCGGTGGACCCTCAGACTTTGGGTTAGGAGGAGGAGTGCGAAAGTAAGTTACTATCTTACGCAGTTCTTCATTGGAAATGGAGGATATAGAAAATACCTTCATCGTGCTGTGACTGGTATGACTATGTAGCCAGCACGTCTTCCTTTGTTGTATGAGATTAGGCGAATATGGGATATAAACAAACTTTCCCTCCATTTCAAAATGGCGGCTTTTCCCAACCCAATGCGACCCAAACACAAACTTGGATTTTTCATTGTCAAATACCCGATCAAATGCAAAAACAAAATTTTTGTATCCGCCACTGGTTCAAACTAGTTTGCAAGATTTTTTGATATTCATAAGATATAGCATAAACTTGGTCGGTAGCGGTAAATCTTTAAATTTCTATATGTAAATACGAAAATATAGTAGGATTATACATATTGGATCTTTGCGAATTGTGATTAAATTGGTAACTAAACTAAATTTTGCAGTTTTTGTGGTTAGTGTAGGCTGTAGGGAATCGTCGTATGAATTCTGGTGATGACTTAATTCAAATGACAATCTATTTTCAAAATAAATTGAAGTGAAATCATCAAATTTCTTCTCGCAACTATTTTGGCGATAGAATTCACACAGGACCAGTGCCGCGGCCAGACAATTGGAGGCCCTGTGCAAAAATTCAGCCCCAGAGAGTCCAACAATTTTTTTCATTCGCTTCGTTTGCGGAATTTCCTTCATAAAATTCCCAGCGACAGATTTATGGACAATTGGCCCTATGTAATGTTTAGTTTCGATTCACATGTGCTATTGAGGCGGTGATAATTTCTGGCGCTCATGGAAGTGAAACGACTGACTATTTCCTCCTACATATGTCACGTTGGCCAGAAAATCGTCTTCGATTGAAATGATAGCCAAATTAGACAATCGGTGATCGGACATGTTGTTCCGCAAATATTATTTTAGGCTGGGAAACAATGTAAAGGCCCGCATTGAGGTTTTAGAGACCGCTAAATACGTGGTGTATGCATTTAAAAATTCTGATTTTTTATGTGAAAGAAAGGCCCATTATACTGTGTCTACAATCTCTTTTCTTCATTAGACTGCAATGTCGCTCTAGTCGGGGAAGGAACTGCCACCCACCCGCGATATTTTTTTCAGTCCAACTACTCCCAACTATTGCTGTCGCGGCTTTGACATCGGGGCATCGAGAAACAACTCGCTGGTGCGTTATGCCTCCTGAAACGAGTTGAATTTTTTCAACCAACAGATGACATGCACTTTGGTGGAGCGGGAAGGGCTAAGGAAGGCTATAACAGGAGGAATCAAGAATGTAAAGGGGGGGAAAGAAAAGAAGGAAAGTTATGTAGGTGGAAAAGGAGAAGGACCGTGGGGCTAGCCGGGATTTGAACCCGAGACCTCTGGGATGGTAGCCAGGCGCCTTACTTGCTAAGCTACCGAGGCACCCAAACTGCGGACTGTTTATGTAATTGCGATGGAGTTAAGGAGCATCTAATATTCTATCGGAGCTGGTCGGCATTTAAATTAATTTTTATTTTCTCATTCTGTACAACCTGAGAAACGAAAATCAAATCAAATTCCTGTCAAATCAAATTTAACCAACTGTGAATTCACACACCACTACCGTGTGCAAGGCAATCCTTTTTTGGATGGACGGGCCATTAGCAACAATTCGCACCTTCCTTCCTTTTGGTCTCAACCCCTCGTGGGTCATAAGACGGAAAAAGTTGCCCTCCAACGGACACGGTTTTGTGATCGTTGTTGTCACGCCGGGTTCCAAAGCATTGTTTGTCGATTCGTGTTTCTTTGGGAGCAGGTTGCTAACCCTCAGCCAAAACGATTTAAAACCCTGTTTTACGGCGCAGAGGACTCGCTATTCGACCGTCTACTTCTGTAGAAGTACTCCAGGGAACAGCGCGAGGACTTGCTTACAGAGCTGCTAGATGTTTGTCTGCAGTGACTATTTTCGGGTTTTGATAGACAGAACAAATTGATGGAACAATTAACCCTGCAAATCTCAGCTATTGTAATTTGTGTTATTACGACTTTACCTTTTTTATTAACATTGGCTACAATGTTAATCAAACGGATGGTGTCACAATAAAACACATTAACTGTTTTGGAATAAAACTTTTTCAAAAGCTGAGATTTACAGTGAACAAGTGAAATTACGATTCAAAAGACGCTCAAGATTGATTACCATTACATTGTATAAATACGATTCTGTTATTGATTCCTTCCGGCAAGGCAGTTGAAAAAAATAATGAAAAGAACATTTTTCTGAGAAAAGTCAAGGATGAAAGTGGCATTTATATAGTTTAAAAAGATAAAACTACAATAAGTTATGAAAAATCGTTCGAATTTTAATGCAAAAAAAATATTCACCAAACAAACATAGTATAATTCAGCAACAATGAAGTTTAAGACCAATGATAGAAACAACCCCTTGGGTCAACAGTATATTTACGTGTTTTATTATGCACTTCTAAAAAATACGATCATTTTAATTTTTAACTAAGTTATCATTATTTTAAACAATAGTAGTTACAATAGCCTGTGCCTGTATGATAGACGTTTTTATAGAACAAGTTCAAAAAGAAAACATATAGAACCTTATTAATTTTAGTGAATTCAAAATATACGTGCATATATGAATAATTAACAAAAAATTTAAAATACTCATAATAATGGCTAAAACGTGCATCTTTAAGTTCGAACAGATTTAGATTTTTATATCTTCGAAGATTAACACGATAAATTAAAACAAAAATTAAAATTGAAACCATTTACAACAACGGACAAATATAACAAAACGGAGTTCATTTTAGGGTTACCACTTTCAAAATAAATGACAAATCATCATTTTTGTGAAATCTTCGCTAAAGCGCTAAATATTGTGTTTACAAAATAGAAATTGTGAATTACTATTACTATTATGTAAATGCTGAGACTATATATAACAACAAGAACAAATGCTTTAATTTTTTATTAACATATTCTGCAATCGATTATAAATTGTAATACCAGACAGTTCAATGCATGTGAACTTATCACTTTCACTATGAAAATTCATATTGATTTTGATTTGATTGAATAAGAAAAAATGGTTTGTGTATTTTTATTAGTTTATACTAAAACATAGTTTAACCGATTATAGTTTTTTAACGATCATTACATACCCACGTGAAATTCAATATAACCTATTTAAATCGCTTTATGTAACAGCTCTATTCAACAATAAATTTATATAATAATAGGTATCCAAAAAAGAAAAATAGAATAAATAAATTGAAAACGAAGAAACAATGTTGGGCAATAACATTGTGTAAGCAATCACCTTTTACCCTAAAGAAAATTTCAATCAAAAAAATTTAAAACGTAAAAAGATTGAAGAAAAAATCTTGATCAATATTCAAAAGTCACAAAGTCCTATGATGTTAACACATGATACTATATCGTAATATGAATAAACAAAATATCACGAGACCAGCATATTCAATAGCGTTTTATAGAAAACTAGACTTAAATAATTAATCTATCCGGACTTACAGAAAATTAAAATTTTTATCGAATATAAATAATAACTTAGCAGTATTTATTTTGGTTTTTGAATACGTCATAATAATGTGGATAAGGACTATTGCTTTAGTTTTCAAAATTATGCAAAAATATTGTATTATTAGTTTTTTTTAACTTTTAGTTTTAGCTTTCAAAATTTTAAGGTTGTTGCAATGACGCTACTACTGATTAAAATAAAATAAGTCCTCATTATATGTATACTAAGATAAGAACGTTTTTGACTAATAGAATAGAAAAACCGTCACCGAAATTAGGAAAAATGCTTAGTATCATTTTGGGCTATTCGCTCTACCACACTCATTTTATAATGAAAATTTCAGTTAAAAATATATGCTTCCAATCTGTAATAACTGCTTTCCTTTCATTTTTGACAAATTATAAGAATGATTTACGGAGTTACTCTTTTTGCTCCCGCTTTGCGTGTGATTTTGAAGATCTATCTCGACACGTTCTTATATGTAAACATATATTTGCCTTCATTAATTGGGACATACTCTTATTTTTCCCGAACCATAGCTAAAATAGCGAAAAATTGCCGATGGCTTAGCTTTAAGATCAGGAATCACATATTTATTTAGTGACGTACGTCATGGTGTAGTGCCTAGTAGCAAATAACCTTAGTTCGAAAAATAGAACGGATAGATCAGTCGGCGTTGGTAGCAGTGACCCAGTGGATCGTCGGTGTAGGAAATACAGTAGTTTTCATTTATAGCGACTTCCTTTATAACGACATTTCGTTTATAACGTCGAAAACGTGAAGTAAAAAATGGTTAAAATATTTGCTTATAACGACTTCAGTTATTAGTTATCAGTTATTTCAAGCACGTGAAGTGCGAACTTTGGCGTTGGATTACTCGCAAACTATACAAGCGAGAACGATGACTAAGGGCTTATTCTAAAGGTAATCATTAGCACTATAAGTTTGGTAATCGGCATTAACCCACCCAAATTAATATCTTACGAGTTAATCGCAAAAAACTGCATTCAACCTCAACCACCCGAACAAGTTCGAACTTTGAGCGGCCATAACTTTGAGCCAAATTAACTTATAGACCTCGTTAAGGGCTCATTTTGTAGATAATTTTATTCTCTAATGACTTTGTATTGATCATTTTCAGCTATCATTGCACACAACCGAGTTATTTGGTATAAACGACCTCTACCTCTTTTTCAAGATGGCGGCTTTTCCCATCACACTGCGACCCCACAAACTTGGTTTTAACATTGTCAGATGTACCCGAACAAATTCCAAAAAAAAAATTTGTACATCATGAAATGCAATTTGATTTACTAATTGCACTGGACTAATAACGTCGTAGTTGATCTGATTTCTTCACGGTCGCTCTAAACGAATTCTACTGTAGCTTCATCGGTGATGTGTCTGAGGTGGCGTTTTTGCACATTGCCTAGGCATGCTACAATGATTTTTCCCTGCCGAAATAAACGTATTTTTTACTCGATGTAAGATTTGCAGATTTATAACTCTATTCCGTTAGCGACGTCACTTATCGAAAAATGTAACAATCCAGTTTTGGTATTCTCGTAGTCACCTGAAGTGACAATTATCGAAAAAGTAACTGTGTGGGATTTTATAGTGACAATTGTCACCGATAATTTTTTTTAAATATTTTTGTTGATTTAAAATTATTCTTTTATTCTCGAGTTAAAATAAAAATCAGGATACCATTTAATTATGCTTTCATGGAGAAACCCCAGGACATACCGAAGGATGTAAAATGTAGCCAAAATAAAGCGGTGCTCACAAAAAAAGGACGGAATGTCCACTGATACTGAATAGTTAAGGTCTACCAATAGTCCGGGGAAATTAGCATTTTAAATAGACAAAACTCCAAAATGGATGAAAATTGGTCCACAGCATTATAATAAGGAAACAATTTCGGAATCAAAAAAAACATGGCGTTTTTCCCGAGTTTTGCATGTATCTCAGCTTCTACAGGTCATACAACCCCGTGCGAGGGCCCAAAATTTTGGCAATGAAATTCTCTACAACTACAAATGTTGAGCCGATTAACCCTTTGAAAGTTACTCAAGGTCAAAAATCACTTTTTGGCCAAAATTTTACTCAAAAACTGGAATTTGCGAAATTTTGTTTAATCAGTCAATACGAAACGTTATTGCCTCGTCTAAATCTTGCTCAAGTCTGGGAGTACATCTACTTTGGAATTTGACTTGATAATGTTCCTCTCCCAATCGTTGAATGTGCCAAAAACCTGGACTATTCCAAATCTTCCTATTGCAATCATGTATCACTGATCTAAGATCTATGACTTCGTAAATGATGGCTACATGGCAATCTGTTTTCTTCACCTATTCGAGCTAAACTCATCAAATCTTTTATTGTTCCTCATTTTGTTTATTGCTCGCTGATGTATATTTCCTTTGACTCATCCTGCCGTCAGCGTCTTAAAGTGGCATTTAATGATTGCATTTTCGGGTGTCCAAAATTTTGTACTGGGTTGTGACCTCTTTCAATTCCTCGACCTCATTGCTATACTTCTCTTGCATAAGTTCTTTTATTCCAAAAGTCCCAACTACTTTAACAATAACAATAACGTTTCCGACTCCATCGTTCCTTTACAATCCTTGAGATCCACCAAATTTCTGCTTCCCGCCCAAACTTCGCTAATTGGTAGTCGTTCCTTCTTCGTGTATACCCTAAGAATCTGGTATAATCTTCCAAGTCACATTCAGAGAATGAGCACAGCCACTGTATTCAGAAGACATGCTTTCTCTTTTCTCACTTAACTCCATAGCTAAAGTAAGAAATAAGTTCCCGTTAAACGTTTCTAGGACTCTTCTGTAGGGGTATGAACTTTTATGAAGCTAATAGTATTTCGTTTATCCCTTGGCCATCTTGCCGGCCATAAAGCCTAACGAAAGCACAGTGTGTCCGGTCACAGTTTAGCTATACGTCATGTTTAAGTCTTTACAGAACAATATTCCTTTTCCTTTGCCAGTTTTAAACGAATTTCTAACATTAACTACGAAATTACGTGCTTAATTTACTTCTAAATTTTACTTCTACTGCTCGCTGCAAACAGCGTAAATATTTAAAAGCAATAAAACATTAAGAGCAAAAAATATGAGATTTTTAAATGAGTAAATTACATAACTCTATTCAAATCAAAATAAATGACAAAGCTAAACTGCACTAATTGCGACGTACGGTATCTAACAATTATATTTCTTAGTGCATTAAATCGACAGCAATAAATGAATTTTGTGAAAAGTAAAAAAAAAGCAATGAAGCTGAATTTTATGCATAAAAATTGAGTGTCACCAAAAAATAAACGAGCATCAATCTGGTACTATTAGAGTAAATCCCAAAGCATAACAGTTCGTCTTATTGAAATTAACGTCGCCAATTGTATATGGAAATAAATGACCTTCAGAATAAGGTGACCGGTTGTAAAATTCTGTAAATCGGTGTCCGCATTGACTTGATACAAATTGCTAATTACAACTAAGATAGAAAATAGGCACCTGTATGAAATGACGTTTAAGAAAATCAGATGAAGTCAGTCTCTGAGAAAAGTGTCAAATAACATCGCACAATAAGCCTTGTCAAGTGCGATGGCAATTGAAGTTTTCTAGTTGAATGACCGCGAAGCACGTGGAGAAAATCATCGATAGTGACCACAGCGCAAAGTCCGAATGCTCGTTCGATAAATTAAGAACACAGCTCAACCTTGCCGATATTCAATCAATTGATCTATTATTACCAGCATTGTTACTCTACCCTAAACAGAATGTGGATGCAGCATGTGAAATATTGTGATAAAAATACCACAAATAAACGATAAATAAAAATTATTACATTGTACTGTATCTATTAAATTTCAGTACTACGCAGTACTAACTAGAAAATTACGATTTAAATATAATTTCTATTTGTCAGCCCGAAAAGAAAATGGTTACACGGATAATTTATTTTAACCGCGTCTTTTCTTGCCGCCATAATTATCTCTCCTTGTACATAAAATTCAAACGGAAACATAAATAATTCATGCTAAAAACCTGGTCAAATAACTTAACTCTTCTTTGTCGTTCATTTAACAAAAAAAAAAAGAATTCTTTAAATGTTTCCCATTTGATTAATGTTACATTATCAACAGCCATAAACAATCGAAAATTTCAAAAATTTGTAACATGAACATCACCCATAAATATTTACCTGAATTCTTATTATTATTTTATGGCAAGAAGTTTATGCTCAGAACTTTTATAAACAGTCAACTGCGAATACTAATTGCGCTTCAAAACCATAATAACAACATGCACTCGGGCGGCTGTCATTCTGATGACGTAAGGCATCTTTATCCCCACAGAGAGCGCCCATGCAGCGCGGTTAAGCAGCAATGGCCTCAGCTGTGGAAGCTGTCATGTGTGCGTAATGTCACAAATGAAGAGATCCAAGAAAGTGACAGAGCTTCTCGCATATGCAGCTCGAGGTATTCTTGGACTTGACATCGTTCGTGTGAAGTGAAAAACGACAGAAAATTTCCTTGAACTTGGAATATGTCACGTAGAATGATAAACATGAAAATTAGTCTGATAAAACCGGTATTAATAGTGCTGTGATTATGCACGTGGCGAGCAAAGCATTTGAATTTTTTTAAATACCTTAATTTTCTGTTTTCTTGTATTATAAATTTTCACTTTTCAGTAAATGGACTTGACTTTTTTAATACCGCTTCAAGGTAATGTTTACATAATTAGACTTGGAAATGTCTACTGTGAAATTCTTAGGAAGGTCGTAATTTAAGGAAAAAGAAAGCAATTATGTATTAAAAAAATATATAGAACTAAAATAAAAGTAATGAGTCATTGGCTTTGTTTGAAAAAAGAATATTGAAAAAGTCAACAAACTTAAATCATAAAGAATTTAAACCTTCAGCAGCGTAAATAATTTAAACCATCAGTAACGACATACAAGGATAAAACAAATTAGTGTGTATAGGACCACACGTTGGAAGTGAAAACTTTTATGGCCAGTCTATATTTCTAAATCAATCTTAATATTGCAGGAGAACATGGGTTAATGAATTTTTTTTATGAATATTCCATTTAAGTTTATTTTATTGTTACTTATTGTTGCAACAAAATAAGAAAAACAACAACGTAATAATACATAATATACCTACATAATTCATAATACAACATACATACTACATAATTCATAGTACATATATATAGTACATAATACACAGTACATAGAAAGTATGATAGATCAGGTCGGCAAGTAGGGCCCGATGCAAACCACACTTTAAGGCCCCCATTCACTTACAGGCCGTCGGCAGGCTCGTCCCGATGAAGGTAATACTCAGGTTTGAGATTATGAGGCATCCACCTGACAGGCCGTCGATTGCAGAGTCCTCATTATTCACTACATAAAAACAGGGGAAAACGACACTTCGGCGTAGCAGGTTGTTCATTAAAGTGCAAAAATGTTCATAGCCTCAATGAAATTTTCAGACTGAATAGAAGTTCAGATCTTCAGCTCGGAATGATGATAAATACCCACAGACAAAGATTTTTGTCACTTTTCCTGGATGTGTGGTTATACTTGACCTCAATGCGAGTAACCTTCAGACAAAGGCCTGCCAACAGTCTGTATGTGAATGAGGGCGTTAACATATTGATAATCTCAATTTAATGCACATTTCCGTGGCACGCATGCCATAGGTTGCCGACCGCTGCTCTAGAGTACAAACAGTTTACCTTGGCAGCTCTTGTGGGCAAGGAAGGCACGTTCAACAAAGTCATCACCGAGGCTATCCAGGGTAAATCTAGTCGCCTATAGGCGCCCATTAGACGATAGGTTTTGCCACAGTCACTGCTAAGACTAACGTAAAACCTACCGTCTAAAGTGATGACTGATGAATATTTTGATTTTCATCAATCAAGACTGATGGAATTGATTGATTGCATAAACGTATAATGGCTGCCATACGAACGATTTGGTAATCCTATGTAAATTTACCTTCACTCCCTAGCGTTGGGGTGTTGGGTTGCAGAAACATCGAGTACAACTAGAAACAACAGACACACCAGAGGAGAACGTACAGAAGCCCTTTATGTGAAATAGAGGAGTGAAACAGCATGCACCTAGGATAGAAAAAATACAACAAGCAGTAACCACCCGACATCCTAATAATGCCGAGCAGAAATACGGCGAGAATCGTGTCGTATCGAAATAATAATCTCCAATGATAAGAATTTTTATTTCAATGAAGCTGACGAAAACAACATGATGAGCGTTTTTTTTTTAAACCAATTCTACTTATCCAAAAAAAATATTGAAAAGAATTTCATTAGACATTATACTGTAGATTTTTTTAAAGAATTAGTGACAATACATTTTTAACACCCATTACACTTGACAATCACTTATTGGCATCATTCGCATCTTATCAGGGGCTCAAATATTTCCAGTAACAAGTCAACTCTGCTATGACAATTTTTTTATTGTTAAAACGTACGCATAATGACTAAGCAACAAAATCAGAAATATTATTCGAACTGAAATATTTGTTACAACATAAAATTTTGCCTACTCACTCATTCAAGGAGGCAGGTTTTATTTCGATTTATCTTTTGTGTGGTTTTTGTTTATTTTATTAAAACGGATATTTAAATAGTAGGTATTGAATTTATGCCACTAATGCTGTCATCCATTATAGTAATATTTAAAAAAAACTTTGCGAAGATAATGAGTTTTAAGAATGAATGGGAATCTATGTTATGTAATTTCCATAGAAATTCTTTTGTATTTTCTGTAGAATATTTTTCTGTCAATTAAGGATATACCCATTGGCGTAGCTGCAGGGCACCAATCTCGAGCAATCCCAATTGATATAATTATAGTAGCAGTAGCGTGAGTCGAAGGAATTTCTTTTTTTTTTTAAATTGTTCCATTAAATAAAGCTAAAAATAATATTTAACGTTTTACAATAGAACTATAACATATAATCTCTATCAAAAATTTGTGTATACAAAAATCAAATTTGTGACAAAAAAAGCCAGTAATTATATGCACTAAAATCTAGTCCATGGAATTAACATTTTATTAGAAGGTCGTCAAGACGATGCAGTAACTACAATCTACAAATATGCATGATCTTTTATCTAGGTCTAGGTAAAAAATGTTTACAATTGTGTGATAATGATCCACGCGATATTACCTAATAAAAAAATGTTTCATTTGCTTTAAGATTTTATTCTATTATTACTTGAAATTTTTTTTATCATGACTAAATAAGGAGTATTTGCGAAAAATATTAATTCGGTAAACAATTAGAAAAAGATTATTTTAAATTAAACTAAGTTAATGTTCCAAGGATAAGGACACACTTCCGTGCCATATATGTAGTCAGGGCCGGCTTTGGGTATTTTGGCGCCACGTGCGAGATATTTTTATATGCCCTTAACTTTTTAGACATTCATTTTAAGTAGATCACCTATGTACAATGTACAATAACCCGAGTAAAAATAAAAGATGCCTTACAGCGGGCGAACACTGGCCGGATGACACCCAACTTAACTAAAAGATTTAAATAGCCGAGAACTGAGTGTTCGCACGGGCATTCGCCGGCAAATTTGAACCAAAAAAATAATCTGCACCAAATTTATTGTTGAATATGCTTTGTGGGAACTTGATCATTATCGTTATGTACAATCGTCCTTTGGATTATTATACTTAAAGACTATCGATGCACGTTTCTTTTTTTAAAAAAGTGTATGCTCGTCGATGTGTGTGCGTGTGGTGTACAGCCGTACAGTTCGGCATATAACCTTCTGATACCCGAAAATGTCCGAGGGCTATGAAAATTTTTTGTTTTGATTATGTTTTTTTGTGTGGTGAGAAGCATTATACAACATCTATTGACGGGTGCGCAGGAGTTCCAACTTCTTAAGTCTGCACGTATGCGGTAAGCTGCAAAAGTCGGTTTCTCAGAGCGAAATTTTTTCTATACTGATTCCAACCTACCGCTACTTACTGAAATATAGGATCTTAGATCGGGCAAGACTATTCTATTCCAGGATTGGGAGGACGAGCGAACAGAAAAGACGAACGTTATTGAATTCTTGGGCTCTTCTCTTTATAAAGCCAAGAAGCTTATTGGCTCCAGCAACAATATTATCGTAGTGCAAGTTGGAATTTAATTTATTATCTAGAACCTTGATCTAGAGCCTATATCTACAACTTGATCGACTAAGGCCTGGTCGTTGAGGTAATAATTCTGCAGCTGCGTGTTTCTTTTGCGGGACAAGGTAATTACATGACATTTGCTGATGTTGAGTTGTAATCTATTTGTTTGAAAAAAAGTTACGTCGTTCTAGGACCAAGATGTGGAATATTTTCTAGTTTTTCCGCCAGGTCTGAGATAAATATATTGAATAACAGGGGGCTTATAGTCTATTGATTATGTCATATAGAAAGGAACTAAGACGTTCACGGGGTTTTATTGCAGGAATCGGTCAATGGGTCATTTAAGAAGAAAAAACCGCGGAGTGCTATTAAATTAGAGGGTGGAAATTGGAGATAGGGGTCAAAATGGACCCTTTTTGGGTTTTGCCATATATCTCGTAAAAGAAGCAAAATTTCGATTTATTTTATATAAAATTTTTTGTAGAGAATTAAATTTCCTATGGAAATGGTTTATTTAAAAAATTTTGAAAAAATTTTTTTATGCCGAAAATGTTGAAACAAAAAGAAAAAAAAGCCAAAATTTCGATGTTTTTTCCCTTTTTTACTTTTTTGCCAATATCTTTTTTTTTGGTTAGAGATAGGCATAGGTATTGCTTTATATAAAATAAAGCAGATAAAATTTCCTTTAAAATGATGGGTCGAAAAAATTTTTTGGTTGAAAATTCGCCGAAATATGGCCACTCGAACATAGCTTTTTTTATTTTTACCCCTTTTAGTTTAATAAATGTACAACCCATGTATGTGGCCATGGTGATTTTAAACAAATTTGTAATTAATACGTTCACTTGTCAATATATTTTGCATATATGTACGTTGAGCCTAATTGATTCTTGAATATTGTACAATGATGAATTGTTTTTTTTTGTAAGAAATATATATTAATTGAAGCAAATAGAGTGCTAAAAGCGCAGAGTATTGCAACTGTTACTGCTGCTAGTATAGAAAGAAATGATGACGTAAATACAAAGTTAAATAGCGTTGAAAGTATTAAAGCTCACACTTCATGCTATAAATCATACAATTCTAAGTCAAATATTGCTGCAGCTAAGAAAAGAAAATTGTCAGCAGATGATTTGATTGCGGGCCCAAGCAGAACAAAGGCAAAAGCAGTTTTTGATTTTACTGAACTATGTGTTATTTGTGGAACACTTGATGCCATCAAACAGCATGGCTTAAGAACGTTTTTCCAGATCCAGCAGTGGAAAGGAAATCACCTAAACCCTCTGAACTGGGGTTGGAAAAATTCTAAAAATGGACTAATTGCGATTCGCACAACAGCACCTCCTGCGCCAGAGATTTTGCTAAAAAAAGTGGCTTGTGGTTGCAATACAGGTTGCCATGGGAACTGTGGTTGCAGAAAATTACAAATTAATTGTTCCATATTTTGCAAAGAATGTATGGGGATCAATTGTGATAATGTGCAAGTTCCCGATATTGCAGAAGATGATATTATTGAAGATATAGATGATGATATCGATATACAGTTTGAGAATGTTATGGAAGAAATATAAGAGCATCATAATTATTTATTATCCACAATTAAACATAAATTACCTTTTTTAATTGAGTAATATAATAATTTTTTCAACAATATGAGATTGAAAACAATGTCGGTATAAAAGGGGTAAAAATAAAAAAAGCTATGTTCGAGTGGCCATATTTCGGTGAATTTTCAACCAAAAAATTTTTTCGACCCATCATTTTAAAGGAAATTTTATCTGCTTTATTTTATATACAGAAATACCTTGCCTATCTTTAACCAAAAAAAAGATATTGGCAAAAAAGTAAAAAAGGGAAAAAACATCGAAATTTTGGCTTTTTTTTCTTTTTGTTTCAACATTTTCGGCATAAAAAAATTTTTTCAAAATTTTTTAAATAAACCATTTCCATAGGAAATTTAATTCTCTACAAAAAATTTTATATAAAATAAATCGAAATTTTGCTTCTTTTACGAGATATATGGCAAAACCCAAAAAGGGTCCATTTTGACCCCTATCTCCAATTTCCACCCTCTAATTTAATAGCACTCCGCGGTTTTCTCTTCTTAAATGACCCATTGACCGATTCCTGCAATAAAACCCTGTGAACGTCTTAGTTCCTTATTGCCCTGCTTTTTAAGACCTAATCAATAGACTATTAGACGGCTACCCCGAGGGACCCCGGAAATTACCTCGATTCCTTTTGACAGAAATCGTTGAAATCTAACAACCTGAGTTCTGATACCCGAGGACCTGATATTCCAAATTTCAGTAGTTTTTTACTTAAAATATGGTGATCAGCATTGCTGAAGCCAGTATAAACAGAATCTATTTGATGACCGCTATACATACGCCTACCACATAGTAGATCGAAGGTTAGAATTATAAGACTTGTAGTAGTCGAGTAGTTGTCCCCTTCTGAAACTATGTGCTGTTCATTAAGACATGGGTCGATTAGAGGAGTAATCAAATCGTTAACAAGTTTCTCGAGAAGTTTAGTACAGGTAACATCCCAGTAGTTTTCCACCGAGTGCTTATTAGATATTTTGTGGATTGGAGTGAAATAGGATTTTTTACATATCTTAGAGAACTCTCCTATCGATAACGGTTTTTTGAAGATAATATGGAAGGGAACCAAAATTTTGTTTGAATAGCCCTGCAAAAAGCAAGTTGTTAAGACCATGACCTTAATTTATGTCGCGAGACACACCAATTATGAAAGCTTTAGTGTCAGTGCACGTACTTGTTGCGTCAGTGTGCATTGCATTAGACTTTGGGCAAAAAACTTCAATGAAATTCCCAGAAAAATTGTGGCAAATTCCTTGTGGACATTATTATTGATTTCTGCTGTTTGTCACAATCGAAGAAGAAAAGAGAGAACAATATAGGGTCCTATACCTCTCTCAGTGTAACTCAAAAGCAGGATTGGAGGGATCTGCAACTTCCGCAGAACCTCGTGTGGCTCTCAAAAGCAGCTATTGCCCAGCACTGGTTTATTGGTACAAACTAAAGACAATAGTTTGAAAAGAACGTATCATAAAGCGCCCATGCCAGCTGTCTTTTAAGTTTTTGGAAACACAAGCTTTGTTTTGTTCTTGTGCATTACAGGCTCGCGGCGGCACCCCCGAGTTCGCCCACCCCTAAAGCCGGTACTGCATACATATACATATAAAAACGGCACAGATGTTTCAATAAGAAACCCAGCGAAGTGAGATACCCTCAACACAATCTGAACTCTACTTGACATCATATTTAAGATTATTGCTTGACATTTAAATGACTCGAAATGGGAGTTTTTGTTTAAATTTATTCATCATTTCATCATTGCGCTCCTTTAATCCCTCATGGGACATAGGGCGGAAATTTATTAGTGACCCGAAAAGTAAAAAATAAATGAAAAGTATTTATTATTGAGATAAGCGATGACTACGTCTTCAATGACAATCTAAATTTAAGTTCTTATCAATTTCCCAATTCTTGCCTAATATCATCAACCAAATAAACAACAAACCAGAGAAAAACTTTCTATATAAAACAAAGGTCAAAAAACTACTCGCTAAAAAATAATATAATCTCCATAGAGAATGGCGATACTGACCCCGTTGACATACGATGACAAGCTATAATCTAAGAAAGAAAACTGCTGAGGCATTCCAAGGTTCAGCGAAATCCGTTACCTCTGGAAGCGATATCAGAAATTTTTTCCTCAAAATTGGGTTCTTTGCAATCTGAAATTGATTGAGGAAACAGAATTTGCCGAATGTAAAATGGGATCAAAACCATAACTGAAATTCGCCTTTTTTTATCACACATACGAATATGTTCCCATTTTATTTTATTAATTAAAGCCACGACCTAGAAAAAATAATTTTTAAATTTAAAATGAATTAATTTTTTACTGCAGTGCAAATAAAAATAAAAATAATTGACACAAATATTAACTTAAGAACATTTCAGCTCAGTTTCAACTCGCTTGCAGTTCTTTCGTAAACATTCAAGCTTGTGATGAAACCAACGCGATTTCCACGCAATTTGTTTATCGAGTAGCTAAATGAAAATTCAGTATTTTTTGGTTTTTAATGAATTATTTAGGTTTTTTTTAGTTCTACAAATGCAGAAAACTGTTTATTTTTGAACAGGAACTGAACACAATAAAAATATGAGAATGAGCAAATATTTAATAGCAAAGATTAACGAAAATACATAAAAATTTCCTGCGGCTGGAAAGCAAACAAAGTGATAAAGAAATATTTGGTTACTACAAACGATTAAACAGTGTTATCAATTTGAATTTGTGCATCGAATTTCCATAAGAATGGGTTTTTACTGGTTTAAAATGTTTTAACTACTTTGAGGTGCTCCTTTTCAATAAAACTAGTAGGATGTTGTGCCTAGAGACTAGCCACTAATTACGCTTTTTCATGGTATTCTTTCTGTTGACTGGATGACCATAAAAAATCAAGAAAATAATATTTTTTCACTTTTAATTACATAAGTAAATGTTTATGTTCTCCTGAGTAACATTATTAATTAATATAATTTAGTGATAGATTCAAAACATTTTCCACCGAAGTAAAAAAAAAATTATTTCGCCACGGCCGGCCGGCCGAGGATTGAACTTGGTTCCGCGGGGTAGGATTCCAGCGCCTTAGCTCTAGGCTACCGATTGTACTTTATTAGAAATCTCCTTTTTGTTGTTAAATATACTTCCGGTTGGAATTTCCAGGCCATTTTCTCAGTTTTAGGTCTCTTGATCAAGAGCTACAATTTGAGATAAGGTCTCAAGTCTGTAGCGACAATACTTTCAGGTATACGCTTTTTTTTTGAAAAGGCTAAAATCGTCAAAAATTGTTAGTATTTTTTCGTTAGATGACTACAAATTGGTCAAATGGCCTGTTGGTGACTCTGACAGCGATATAATAGGACTATAAACAAAGATAAAAGTCAAGATATGTAACATCCCCGGGACCAACTAAGTGCAAATGTAAATTGCTCTTGTTATGGTTATGGGAACTACAGATCTTAAAAATCTACATCCAATCTAGGAACGGCGATCACGAACACCAAATCAGGGTTGCCAGATCAGAGGAATCTGCCATAATTTTAGCTCGCCCGGCTAATTTCAGGGGAGAAAACCCGTCAGAGGAATTTCTAGGGGCAACAGAAGCTCGTTCAGTAAATTCCCATTTCGTAACTCGTAACGCGTCGGTCGAATGTATCGACTATGGATTTGATATCAATGGCTTTAGTAAATACTGAGATCCAAATATTTTGTTTTCAGTCAAAGAACGATGTAGAGATTTTTGGTTCAAGATTAAGAAGAAACGTCAAAAAAGGTACCAAGCTTTCGATTAGAAAAAATCAGCATTTTAACTCCTTAACAGCTTTAGCGCAGATAAAATTTGACATAAAAGATTTGGCCGTACGATCTACAGACGTGTTACTGGGTGTAAGTTCTAGATATAAGCGTATTTGCAAACTTACAACCGATTTGTTGTCGTTGCCATTTTCAAATGCTTCTCAACTGAGAGGGCGTTTTCCATTGCAAAAGTTGTTAAAGGTAATCTGCCCAATAGAATGTCAATAATGACCGGAAGCAATTATGCGAATACGGTTTGTTTTAGCGCGAAAAACGTCAAACTTTGAGCCATCGACAATGGCGATGAGAATCTGCTTTCTTCCGCAAATATTTTCATAAGTGATTTTGTTGTCGAAATTTATCAAAAATTGATTGCAAAAGCTATAAATGTATAGCGTGTATCTTTTGAAACTGGTCACTAGATTTGACATTGGAAAAGGTTGGCCCATTCAAACGTCAAAGTGACCAGTTTCAAGAAATATATTTGGTGAATTCAATGATTGCTCAACCTGCAGCAATTTGCTCTCATTGAGACAGCTCGTCTCTGCTCTCAATTGCCCTGCTCTGTGTTCTCTGAGCCTGCTCTGGGTTGAGAGTTCTAAATATTTCTGCTCCACCAAATTTGTAGGAGAAGGCAGACCAGCTAAATTCTTCTTCTTTTTCTTTTTACAGTTGTCAAATCGAAAGCAGCAAAAGCGGAAAATTGACTTATGAATGATATATTCGGAAAATAGTTGGAAATATTAAAAAATATTAATTTTTAACAAAATAAGATTTTGGTACTATTCAATTGTTTTATTGGCATATACTTATTTCTTCTTCTAAAATTGATATTCGTATCTAACCTCTAAAAACAGAAATTAGAGCAAAGTTGAATTGAATTTCTTTGGAAACATGCTTTTAATATCAGTAAATCAATAATTGAAAATAAATAAATTAATCTCTGAAATTTTTTACGAACTCATATTATAATACACAGCTCATATAGTATAGTTAGTATACGTTTAAGAGAGAAGTAACAAGATTTAGGGCAATATAGAGCTATCTCTGGAGCACTCAGGGGAGAAACGCAATAATGATCTACACTACACCAAATGCGTCAAACCTAGACTGGGTGGCTGGAAGTTAGGTCGAGAGCGCGACACTGAAATAACCTGGTGTTAAAAGGACAGACAATCTCGAATAAACAGTTTTGAATTAAGAAACGGCAATAGGCTCCAGCTGGGCAAAAAATCGTAAGGATAGTACAACATTTTGGAGTAAACTTAAGAACCTATATGGATGATGTGAGAAGAAATACAAATAAAAATCACAGACAATAAATGTAAAACCATGGAAATGTAATAGATATCTAAAAAAAATAGATGAGCTAACAAAGTAAGAAATTTTTATAAATATAGTAAGCGTACCTATAATAACCTCGACAAGCGGACGCCTTTACGATGAATATTCAGCATGGTCGTTACGTCGATACGACAAAAAACTCAAATAGAAGGATCTCTAACTTCGACAGATTATTGAAAAAAGCTCGCTTTTAGATGTTTTTCCAATATTATGCGATATTAGCTGATTTTGATTTTAATTTTGTTTGAAAATTAATTAATTAAAAAAAAATATTGGCCTCGATTCCCAGATTCGGCGGAATGGAAGTGAGTGCGGATTTGACACTTCAATTCTCAAATCCGTCAGCGCGTATTGAATGTGGGTTTGATTACCGAAAAAATTCAGAGTGAAGAGCCACGCGATGTTGAATTTGCTTAGGCGAATTTAACGTTTCAAATCCGCGGAAAAGTTGCTGCAGATCACACTTTTAAAGTGCGGGAAATGTCAAAGTTGGCATTTGAAGTTTAGTGGGAAGATTTAAAAAATGAAAATAAGTGTAGTTAGATGATTTTAAATAAATAAAAGCTGTAGCAACATCGTGAAGAAAAGTTCTAGGAATAAATTCAGCTTGAATAGATCAGACAGTTAAGTGATTTTCTTTTGTTAAAATAATTTTAATCATGGAAAAGGCTATTTAACTTTGTACTGACCAATGTTTTTCTGGCTTATAACGCCAATTGTTTTAGTGCTGCGCATAGTAAAGTGAAATGTTTTTATTAATTTTTTAAAATGGGCTTTTCCATGAATTGTCATCTTTTTGTATGAATTAGCTGCAGGAAAGGCAAATAGCAACATCAGTGGTAAAAGGCTACAATTTCCGTACTAGATTTGATCCACGAATAGAATTCCAGAATTTGCAGCTGGTTGTATTTCGTCTAAATATAATTATCTTGAAAAACAAATTAATAAAATCAGAGTGCTAGACAACAGTAAGACAACAAACATCGGAAACTCGTTGCTCTCATAGTTACTCGTCACAAAAAATCTTTTAGAGAATTCCACTAGAAATCGATGACTCCAATGATGCTTAAATTTGCACACAAACGATAATTACTTTTTTGCTCAAGCAAGATTGGTCCACATGTTGCTGCAAGCAGGTTATATTAACCCACCACAGCACGGTTTCAGGCATAGTAACCAGGAAAAGAATTGGACTAATGCAAGACCAAAAGAAACGCATTTTGCGGATATTTGAGGAAACCTAGACTCAGAGGACAATTTTTTATACATATATGCAGAGCCTAGCACCACGGCGCACAATAATTTTCGAAATTCCTTGAAAGTAAACAAAGTCGGTTGTTGCCTTAGCCAAAAAATTTTTCTTTTCTCAAACCAGTTTAGAGTTCAAAATTTATGCTAAAGCAACTGGTTTACAAAAAAAGAACTAAAGCTTTCATTATTTGGAGTTTGAGCTGAGTCGATTGTTGAGCTGTATACATGGCCTATTTTACCGTTTCTGGGATATTTTTTTAATATTTGGAAATACGGTTTTATAATTAAAACCTATTACTTGCTCAATCCCTTTAGTTTTTTAGCAATGCTATTCTACAAGGAACGCTGATACAATGCCCTTAAATGATGTTTCTAATGATTTAGGTTAGGTTAGATATGGCTGAGCTGCTGGTTTAAGTCCATCTACTTAGGCCAAAAGGATAGGCCCATTGTGATCCCACTTTAAACCTGACTTATTATTATAAGTGTCGTTTCTTGGCTAAACCACCTCGAGGAAGCAATGAATCTTCTGTTGCGGGATCCCATTCTTCGTGATTTCCGCAAGCGTGCTTAGGAATGGTTCACCAAATGTTGTTAGCCTCGTTCTGCTTAGGGCAGGGCAGTGACAGAAAAGGTGTTTTGCACTTTCCTTCTCTCGTTTTACAGCTTCTGCAAAAATTGTAGATCTCAAGACCTAAGTGGGTCGCATGCGTCCCTATCAGACAGTGTCCGGTGAGCACTCCCACTATAACTGAGAGGTCTTGTCTCCCGAGGTTCAGTAGTGAAGTGGTCCGCCTGAGATCATAAGAGGGCCAGGTTAATTTGGCCAAAGTGCATTTATTACGATCCCCCCTAATGCCTTTTCGCTTGTTGCATTGTGTGATGTTTGCATCGAAGTTTAGAAGTGGTCCAAGGCACACCAACTCTTTCCTTTTCTGGAAGGAGAGTAGCGGTCGTGCCTTCCCTAGCCAGTTCGTCAGCTTTACAATTTCCTTCTATATTTCCATACGAGGAGGGTCCTAAACTGTTGAACCATCTCATTAAGAGATCTGCGACATTCAGAGGTCGTTCTACGGCTGTTTGTGCAAGAGCGCAGGGCTTTTAGAGCTGCCTGACTATCTGAGAAGATGTTGAAAGTACGGTTCCTGTCGCCTTGCTGATTGATTTGCAGAACAGCCTCTTGTATGGCTAGAACCTCCACTTGGTATACACTGCAGTGATTGCGTAGTCGGAAGGAGACTTCGGTTTTTGCCCTTCGTGTGCCCTCCCCTGACTCCAATCCAAAAACCAGATTCTTTTATTCTAAGGGCTGCGATGGTTGCGCAACGGACGGGTGAAGAGAACCAGTTCCTTTTTTACTGAGTTAACGCTGAGTCCGCGGGTGGCAGTCCAGCTTGAGGCGGTTTGTAACGTCGCCTCCATGAGGTCACAGAAGACTTGAGGAAATTTTCCTTTTTTGATAATAACAACGTCATCTGCGTACGCCAGGACGTGATGCCCTTCTGCCTCCATGCGTCGCAACAGCTGGATCATAGTTACGACTCTTAGCAGTGGAGAAAGAACTCCTCCTTGCGGAGTGCCTCTATTTATGGCCTTTCGGGCCGAGCTGTCGCCCAAGATCGAGTTCACCATCCTGCCAGTAAGCGTTTGGTGGATAAGAGACACCAACGAAGGCTCGATCCCATGTTCTGTCAAGACCAAGGTAATAGCTTCCGGCAATACATTGTTAAACGCTCCCTCTATGTCAAGAAATGCTACTAATGTATACTCCTTGACCTGGAGGGATTTTTCAATGGTTGAGACCTATGAGTGAAGAGCAGTATAAGTAGATTTGCCCTTTGTATAGGCGTGTTGTGCGCCAGAGAGTTCCAAGGTAAGTATGGTCTGCCTCAGATATATTTCGATTAGCTTTTCTAAAGTCTTTAATAGAAAGGATGATAGGCTGATTGGCCTGACGTCTTTGGGTGCTGTGTGGGAGGCTTTTCCTGCCTTAGGCATAAATCTACTTTAACCTCTTTCCAACTAGAGGGAATACAGTTAAAAGGAACCCAGTAAACATGGCCTGCAACCAGGGCATAATGTAACTAAGGGTGTGCTGCAGTTGTGCAGATGTATAGAGCTGGAAGTGTTTACAGCCCATTTAATTTTTGCTCTACAGCTGTGGTGAGGCTTAGATGCTCTGGAGATTATTGCATGAAGTTTAGTTTACACCGAGTTTATCAAAAGTTGCATAGAAACTTTTCCTTGAAGATTATCAGAAATTAATAAAATAGAAGAACGTATTAAACACTATAAATTTTATCTTTATTGTAACAAAATGATACGAATACATTAATTTTTGTAATTGCAATATAATTTTTAGAAGTTTTCATATAACGTAAAGATAAAGTTTATCTTATTGTATTGTTAATAGATGAAAAGGTACAAACAAATCATCGCCCTCATTGTACTTAAGAAAACTGGACCCTCAAGCATATCATCAAACAAAACATTTATTCTGATTCTAAAATTGTTTTGTTCAATCTGAGAAGTTATCTTCCAAATCAGCGCGTGCAGCTCATCACGGCACCGCCTGAAGAGTACTTTACGTAAGTACGCATAAAGTATCATTAGAACAAAATAGTCACCATCATGTTAAGCATCTGGCTGTACTGATTAATTATCAGTTAGCGTATGATTCAAGAAGATCTTATGCAGTCATGCTGAAAAATAATGAAGATGGAAGCATTATTATTTATATATTGAAATGGCTAAAACAACCAAAGCCTTTTGTGATTTTTGCAAATATAATTTCTCTATAACAACGGGAACTGACGCTAAATATTCTCTGTCAGAAAAAAAAAACATCACAATGTAAAGAATAATTGTACTTTTTTACATTAATTATTTGTTGGTGCGTGATGCAAATTCAGCAATATATGAAAATACTTAGGCTATTATAACCATCCTAAAATAATTGGGGTTCGGTCTGGGACAGCAAGGAGTGGGGACGTGTGCTGATACGGTCGCTAAAATACGCGCGACAAAAAAAAACGAAAAACCGAACAACAAAAAAGAGTGAAAAGTGTAGATAGAACAACGTTCACAAAAAACAACAACACAAAAAGCAAAATCGGCGAAAACAAAAATCGACGCAGTCTAACGGCAAGGCTCCATCGCCCTTTAATAGACAAGACTCGCAACCGACGAACGGCACAAATACAGCGTTGTAAACTCTTTCCTCGAGAGACCAGTTGATTCGACTTTTAAAACCAACAGACAACTACTAAAATATTTTCCCCTTCGCCGTGTCACCAGATATTCCACTAAATCTAAAGTTCCTCAAACCTAATACTTGAAAGGCGGCTCCACTAAATGCTATAAAATATCAATATTTTAATAATTGTTGTTTGGACCAATTATCATTATACCCTGGCTTCACACCGTGCAACTGAACAGAACTTTAAAATAACCTCAGGTCGCATACAATTTCCGCATATTCAACTGAGGTTAAAACAAACCTCAGTTTGCCGAACTGGACTAGAACTGAAGTTAAACGCAAAATCTCACTTAATAGAGAGTAATCAACTGTAATAATGGAATGCCATTCAAGTAAGTTTTGCATTTCTAACCTTTGGCGAAAAATCAACAAACATTTCAAGCACGAACTGAACATGAACTAGACTTTAGCCGGTGAAGCCACTTATGTGGTTTGAACTACACATTATTGAACTGAGGTAGGGGAAGCCTGGGCATTAGCCGACTCGTAAGAGTATACACGACTCTAATAATGCAACTGGTTAATCGAGGTACCAAATTCACTAAGATTGCGTCTTTACCTAGCGGACGACCTCCTTATTCCGCCTGGTAGTCTAACACTGCCGGCGTCACAGCACTTGCTAGCTGGTTAGCGGGATTAGCCATTTTCAAGAGGCGTAAGAATTCAATCGGACTCGGGCAATCATTCAAATGAAGTTATACCTGATGCTTCTTGAAACTGCAGAGCTTCATATGAAAATTTGTTGGTATTTTTGGATTCATTCCACTTCAGAAGATGAATTTGTCGTCACTGTTCACCGACTTTGGCAATAGACTCTTGCTTTTGATTTAAGTGCTGTCTTATTATGGTTTAGTGCATGTCCAACACTAATTTTTTATACATACGTGTATTCCTCTTACAACCAAAAAAACCTACTAGCCACCAGATACGATTTTTCCCCACTAAAGGCAAGTCTAAACCACTAGTGGTAAAACCGCTAAGTTGGTTACCTCACTCGATTCTCGGACCTGCAAGTATCGCGGCCAAAATCTGTCGGTCAATGAAATTTTACCCGTCTCAAAAGGCATAACACTTTTAGTACAGTCTATCTGTCGTGAAAAAAGGTTGTTTGATGAAAAAATTACACCGTGGAATTTTTTTTCATAAATCGTTAGGGGCTTTAACCCAGTTTTTTGACCTTCCACTTTTAGCAGGTTTTTGGGAAAACCAAAAATTTTTTTGATGCGTATTTCTCTGAATCAGTGAACTATAGAGAAAAACTTTTTAAACAAAAAATGTAGAGGACATCGGCGTCTACAATTAATGTCTTTGAGTCAATTCCGTACGACTTGAAATTCAAAAGATAGGGGGCGCTACAGTATCAAAAAAAGTGTTATTTCGCTTTTCCACTCAAAGAACATTTTTTTGCGAAAATGCATTATAGAACTCAGCATTGTCGCTACTTTAACCATTGTATAATAACAGTCACAATTAAATTCAGAACTCTGTCAAAAACATACTTATACCGCGTTAAGTAACAATTAAAGTAATGACGCAGATGTACAATGCAAAATGCAATATCTAGCAGCAATTATTTAATCGCACACTCAATTAAACAAAAATTGAAATTTTAATAAGAAAATAATAAAAGGTTATCGATGTCACCGCCGAACTGGACCTTGTGAAATTGTTTACACAATAAAGGAGCTTTGTCTGACAAAGCACATACACTATCAGTTTGTAAGCTCAATTCAACTGATCTCAACTAAAAGATTAAAATATAAACATGAAATTTTTATCCCGCTGCTTCGGCATAACAAGCAATAATAAGAAATTAATATTAAAATGAAATCACACTTAAAATTATCTTTGTAAGATTCATCAAACGAAGCAATTTTTTTTCTATTTTCCAACAAAACGCCAATTAAGTCAACAATTAACCAGATTTGACTCACAGCTCAAGTTTAAAATAACCGCCATATAACAAAAACTCAATTGAATACTAATTCGAACATAGTCAAGTGAGAGAGCTCGCTACGTTCAGGCGCAAATTTAAATTCGTGTATCAAATTAGGAAATTGAATTAGTTTTTGAACTGGCGAACAAATTGCCACCCCGAATTGGTAAATTTGATTTCAATACAACAAAAGAACACGACGACGAGATATCACTTCAAAATGCAAACGAAGTTTTTAACTTTAAATTAAGCGATTATAGCTGGCTACTTTTGCACTTATTTATTGAAAACATTTCCTTCGCTGAAGGTTATAAGAATTTTGATTTACATTTCTTATCATCACTGAATAGAAAGGGGATTTTGTATGCAGAATATTCCAGTTGTAAATGATGATTTATATCCCTTCCTTACGGTGTGCGTTTCTTGCCATCAAAGACCGAACAACCGCATAGAAATAAAACTTAGTTTTAAATTTCAGTTTCATTAAATCATTAAATAAAAGGGCGAGAATATGTGAGTGTAACTAACGTTGTTCGAATTGGCGTAAAAATACGGCATTTCTTGGGGATGATATAAAGAAGGGTCATCAAAATTTCAGCACTGTATAATGATTACACGTGATGTCTTTCCAAAAGACATAAGCTATTTTTTTAGTAGAAGAAAGTACAATTTCAACCTTGGAGACGTATAGATCTTTTCGAACGTCGTGACATTCCGCGCATGCTGGGGTACAAAGCTCTTAAAAATGTTGAAAAGCTCGGACAAAGCTTCATTTAACTCCTTCTATCAAATCACTTGCTGCCATTTAATCAGTCACGACTGCGTATTGCTATAGGGAGGTGTGTTTTTCTGGAACTTTAACTATTATTTAAGAAATTTACAAATTAGGGGTCGTCCATTAATTACATGAGGCGTTAAGGGGGGGGGAGGGGGTCGAGTCGAATCAAATCCAATCTCACGTGAGGGAGAGGGGGGTCTCGGCAAATATCATTAAATTAAGTAAAATATGTTTCGTCTGACTGAGAGATGAGGACTTTAGGTATCGAGCTGACAGGCCGTGGCATGCAAGTGACGTCATGATTCTCTACAGACACACAGGCGAAGACGACAGCTTAGCATAGGAGGTTGTCAATTCTAGTGCAAAAAAGTTCATGGCCTCACCGAAAACTTCAAGGCGGCTCCAGACTCACGCCGTGAACAACTGTGAACGTGGATGTGGAGGGTTGTCGCGCTTAGTTCACACCTTGCTTTCAGTTCCGAGTGGATACGGCGAGAATTCGTGCCGTAAATTCACGGCTTGAGACTGAATAGAAGTTCAGGTCTTCAGGCACAAACTGACGATAAATGTCCAGACCACTGACATATAGTAATGGACTGCTAAATGAGCAAAATCCCATACAAAAAAATGGCACCAAAAACTATTCCTGCCTCGCTCCCACGTTAAATCCCAATGAACTGTAATCGTCAGCGCATGTCAGCGATATAAACATAATTAGAAAAAAATAGACAGGTATAGTTTTTGTTCTTCTGTCTCACTCTTGAGCTATTTTGAAAAGTTCGTTAAACAGGGGAAATAACCATCGCAGTTTTGGAATAAATACATTTATTTAATGAAAAAGCTGCTAATAAATAAAAATAAGTGATGGAAATTTATTTCTATTAATTATAACAAACATCTTATCACTTATTTTCTCCTAAATTCGAAGAAAATTTTTTTGTTTACGTAAAAAAGGTTTTCTATTTCTGAAGAAAAGTGGTGCCATTCAGCACTGTCAATAAGCAGTCCATTCCTATATGTCAGTGGTCAGTGGCTACAACCGACTATGCTGAAGAAACTACAGGGGTATATCACTACTGAGCTCAGATTACAAAGTATTTACCAATGTCCGGAAAGATAGGATAGAACCTATTTCTGAAGAAATACTGGGTGAATATCAAGCGGGTTTCCGTAAGAAAATGTGAACAACAGACCAACTATTCTGCCTAAAACAGCTTTTAGAGAAGTGTTGGGAGACAAATGTAAACGTATATCAGATCTTCGTAGAAAGGACATGCCTAAGGACCAACTTCACGGTATATAGCTAGTACAATATAGAGGTAGTGAAGAGCTTTAAATACCTAGGAACAATAGTGTCGTCAACAGATGAAGAGCTGGAGAAAGTTAAAAGCAGCTTCAGGGAAATCGAAGTTTCTATTCACTGCGTAAAGTACTTCAATCAAGAGCGCTACACAGGTAAACTAAATTTGAAATCTCTTATAAGGCCTGTGGCTTGTTATGGCTTGTGTGGACCATGACCCAAAAAGTTGAGGCTTTATTTAGAAGCATTATTGGCCCATTAAACGTTAACGATATCTGGAGAATCAGATACAATGACGAACTGTACCAAATCTATAAAGACATAAACATCGTCAACTATGTACATATATCAAAATAAAAAGACTACGATGGGCAGGACATGTAGAGCGAATGCCGGAAAACAGATCAATGAAGAAGATATATAAGGGAAACATAATCGGTGACAGGCCAACAGGACGACCGAGGAAAAGAGGGTTTGAAGCCGTAGATGCAGACGCTTCTTACTTGTTGGGCGAACGAAATTGGAGGACTCTAGCCAGTGAACGAGAAAGTTGGAGGAGAAAACTGAAGGAGGCCAAGGCTTGATTTGGGCTGTAGTGCCATTGAACTGATATGGCATAAAAAAAGTTTTTTGTTCACTTTTAATAATTTATATTGTATGTTTCTTCCAAGGCCAATGATTTCTATTCTATCTCTATTGCATTAAAATGTCAACAAGGTCTTAAGCTTAGAGTTCCCATCAAACTACCCACAATATTCATAACAATAACAAAAAATGCCTGACATCGATTAGATCATCGCAACTATGCATGCCGTGAAACGTGCCGGCAACATCACGGTCCTAAGACAAAATTCCATCATCATCATTATCATCAGCATAATTGGAATGACCTACACCGTCATCGGAAAATCGAAATTTCTTGCATGAATTTGTTTTTAATAAAATAATAATAGTACAACTCATTTCCTGTGTTTATCGAACGTAAATATTTTCTATATTTTTTAAAGTTGACCATACATAAACAGAGCAGAATCGATCGACTACTTAAGCTAAGATATTCTATGAGTCAAAGCCTACAAATTCTTACCTGCCACGACGAAGCATTCAGAGGAAAACTCTGAAAAATTTACATCAACTCTAAAATTAGCCTAGTCCAATCATCATTCATTTCGTGCCTTAATTAATTGTACAATTGTAAATATGGAGAGAAAACACACAAAAAAATATCAATCACTTTCGATTGTAAATTTGGAAGTGTTTTGTTTTTTTGTTCTTCTTCGTGCAAATGTGGGCACTTGATTCACCTGGCTGCCCGCACTGAAGGCGGTTGTATGGGGTACAGTACACGTAATAATATGAGAATCAGTAGGTCATTTGATCATTTAAAGTTACTTACTGAGTCACTAGCTATTTTCATTCGATTACCTTTCGTTCGGAGCGCGCTGGAACGCAAAAAGCCGGTTCGTAAAATCAGAAATGGAACTACTTTTATTTTTAATTGCAATCTTTTATTTCTCAATGACATTGCCACAAGCCATAAACGTGTGTAAAAAAATATCCGAAATTTAAAAAGGGTTGAAAAATAGACAAAACAAAAATTTCGACATAATCCAGAAAGAATTTATGCTAATTTCACTTTTTAATTCTTTCCATGAACTGGAGTTAAGTTAGCCATATTCTTTCACACAAGTTTAAATTTTGTTTGACCAAAGTGAGAAAAACCGGTTAAATTAAATCTCAATTTAATGTTTTTAAATTAAAAATTTCGTTCATTTTATTGTTGAAAGAAGGAAATGACAAGGTTAAGTGGTTTTGACGAAGCTAAATACACTCCAAGAAGTCTGAAAAAAACATTAGCTCAACCGGAAAGAGAATTTTACCTGCATTTTTTAATAGAACAAAAAATCTTAATAATAATAAATTGGTAAGTTTTCTTGCGATTGAGAAAGCATCGCTAATGACTTTTTTGCTTGTTAATAATTTATGGGGAAAATTGCTAGAACACAAAATTGCTGTCGTTCAGTCGTTCTTAAACTCTAACTCAGCCTTCCTGTTTGCCATGAACTGAAATTAATGCCTTTTAAGAATGAAAATAAACTTTCATGAATGTTTTTTTTATATTTCTGGAATTTTAGCATATATACGAGTATATTTAGGTTTTCGGTTTTTCTATTCTAATTTTTGTAATTCTTTTAATTAATCTTAAAAATTCTTAAAATGATTACTGAAATACATTAATTGTATTTGGGTGACCTTGTTTGGAAACTTTTTTGAACTTCATTTCACTATAACGATGCCTAGTTTCAATGTTATTTTTGACAATGTCATTGAAGGACGCTAAAGGTTTCAGGTCTTTGGGAAAACGTAAGAAAGCGAGTATTTTGACAATAAAATTTCTGTTCGTAAAAAAATCAATCTTAAAATTTGTTTATATTATCGGTTAATACCAATCGGTATTATATTAGGGTACTTATAAGTAATTTTTTAATTGTCTCATCTACCAGTAGGTTTGCATCGACCACACAAGCGAAGAGACGATTTTCTTTATAGTTTTCGTAGGAGTAAGCTATTACAGCTAATCCTTCCGAGTTGAAAGTTTTTTGAAGTGATAACTTCTTTAGGCACGGCTGGCACTTGTTGGCCTGGGGTAAAAACTAGACTCTCGCGTCACGTGCACTTTTGTTGCGCACCCTTTTCTGGGCACTTGTAGCCATATAGTTGCGCGCACTTTTGTTGCGCACCCTTTTCTGGTCACATGTAGCCATGTATCTGACTAGAGCATGGCTGCAAGCGATTAATCCAAGCAAAATATTTAAATGTTGCAGCTATGCAGCTGGCCGGAGCATGGCAACTTTTAGTCGACCTTCAGCAACGTACAGCAGTGGAGGTGATACCGCAGTCCTGTATCCCGTGGGATTTAGACCACATCGAGGATGTATTGATCAAATATTCGCTGTCAGCTAATGGAAGAAGGAATTCGTTGCGGCAAATGAACTGTCGTTGTTTTCATCGATTTCAAATCCGCTTTCGATTGCATCGTTTGGAACAGCTTATGGAGAGCTTTGGAAACCGAACACGTGCCATTGAAAATCATCCAACTTCCCCAAGCGTCGTACGATGGCTCGGCCAGCAGCGTTCGTATTCGAAGCGACTTATTCGAGGAGTTCCCGATTCAAACGGGTGTCCGACAGGGAGACGTCGCTTCGCCACTTCTTTTCAAAGTTGTGATCGACGCGATTATGCATGAAGCATTCGATGGACGACACGGACTTCGATACGACAACAACAACTTCGTAACCGACTTAATGTTCGTCGACGATAGCGCCGTATTCGCCGACACGGATGCCGAAGCAACGGACATCTTATACGACATTTCCCGCATCGCCCAGTCGCACGGGATAAAAATCAATGCGGAAAAAACTAAAGTGCTCACAACGGACAGATTGAGCGTCAGTGTTCACCTCGATGCAACCCAAATCGAATAGGTTCTGATGTTCAAATATTTGGGATCATTGGTATAGGAAACGAAAGTGACATCGCTCGGACCGCCAGCTAACTGATCAAAGAAGAAGAAGAACCATGCCCCGTATTTGATACTCCGAAACTAGATACTCTTGAAAATGTAAAAAAGCAATTGTGGAAGCAGGAAGGCAGGCATCCATTGCTCCCAGATCTGAACGTCGTGGTAAGGGGGTGGGTGATCACGTCATCTCCCGGAAGACCTCATTGATATAAACGAAGAAGAGACCACACTTTCTGCGGCTGGAGTCCCGTATCTCCTTAAAATTTAATAACAGCCCCCTGCCCCAACAGAATTTCTGGCTACGCCCCCGGTTGAATGGAAAATCGAAACCAAGGTGCGGATGTACGTAAACAAGGGGCTGCTTCTGAGTTTGTTTGAGTAAACAGGGGCTGCGTTTGTAACTGCAAATAACTAGGTAGATCTCCGCTCATTTTTATTGAGCAGTGCATTAAGGTAAACCAGATACTGTGCCTTTGAAGTGTGTTTTATGATACCTTATGCACGCAAATAATTCATCGGCAACCGCTGGACGCACCAATAGCACTTGGCGCTGTCTCAAAAAACTTATTTGACACAACAACTTTTACAAAATCACCCTACACGATTTATATTGGTCCGTTGAAAATGTACGACAACGGAGCCCTTTTAAATGTCTGTATTCCGGAGTATTCAAGAGTTAAGAGTTATCTGTATATCTTACAAATTGCAGTATACAAGGAACCTCGGTAGTCTAGGGAGTTATGCGTCTGGCTACCATCCCAGAGGTCCCGGGTTCGAATCTCGGCAGCGATTCCACGGTCCTTCGCATTTTCCACTGTCCTACTTACATAACTTTCCTTCTTTTCTCTTCCCTCTTTAGATTCCTGATTACTCCTGTCATAGACTTCCTTAGTCTTTCTCCGCTCCACCAAAGCGCATGTCATCGACTGGTTGATGAGATTCAACTCGTTTCAGGGGGCATAACACTCCAGCGAGTTGTTTCTCGATGGCCCGATGTCAGAGTCGCTATAGTAATGGTTGAAAGTAGGTGGAATAAAAATATCGCGGCTATGTTGTGGGCTTTTCCAGAGCCTCTAGTCTCCCACATAAAAAAAAGGATGTATAATTTCATGAGGCATTTTTCAACTAAGATCCTTGGAACAAATGTATTTCATTTAGATATCGCCATACTTACACGGTACCTACAGAATCATTAACAAGTTAGATAACAATGCCATCAATTTACATTGGGATTCGCATCACCACTTTTCTAGTTCAGTAATTAGTAGCCTTCTGAGCTTACTTGTTTCAAAAATTGATTACATCAATTACTAAATAATTACTTGGATCTTAAAGCATATAAAAAATCGAACCTCGAAGTCTCCAATTCATTTTAATCTTTAATGCAAAAAGCACAACCCCCAAAATCAAGATAAACACCAAAATTAGGATATCGCATAGATTTATCGAAATCTTCCCACCACTAAGTACCGCTCAACCGTAAATAGAATAAAAATTGAATTATATTCTCTAGATACAAGAATAATAGAGAAGGTAATTTGTGGCTAATCCGTTTCTCCCAAAAATAATATCCGAAAGGTAATCAAGATTCAAACTAAAAACGACATGTTATTGCGTGGTTGGTTCGCTGGTATTTAAGCATTAAAGGCTCCTTGCTCGTCCATGCAGCAGCGACAAAAATAAAATTATTATGATGATTGACTAAAAGACTTGGCGTTATTCTGTGACAATGAACACAATTTTCTTTTTATTTTTCAAGTCACGCAAGCGTCTTTAAGTATCAACAAAAAAATATTTTCACGGGGTGCCTCGTTTTAAAGGTAAAAAACAAAAAAACAAAATAAGAAAAAACTATTTTTAAAATCTGTGCCCTTTTATTTGTGAATACCTCTAGTGGAAGTCGCGCTATTTTAAATCCCATGCATCAAAACATTTCGCGGAGTAACATGACGAATAAAGTGCCATCGCTAGGAGGTTGGAGCATTTCTAAGTGTCCGATCTATTCTGTGACCATCTGACTCAAGCACGTATGTAGCAAGTGCTAAGTGATACTACTTTCAGGTAGTTCACCCCCAGAAAGTATTCACACGTCATTATACAATTTATTGACTTACGTCCGAACACCTGATTGTGGTGAAATTGTTGAAAATCATGCAACCAAAAATCTGCGACATTTTTTTGAGGTAGTTTTGTTGTTGGTTTCTCTCACTTTATAGATTGAAGACCGCCGCGTATTTTTATTGTATGTATAAGCGCGATCTTTGGCCGTGGAAACTTCAAAAAAAAATTTAAAAAATATTTAAGAGCTGGACACCAAAAGACCCATTCACCGTGAAAGTCATGATCGTTGAGAGGAAGCTTTTGTAATAAATACCAATCATCTTCGGTTGGTTTTATGTTAAGTTTAGTTTATGTTTATTAATAACATATTAGTAGTTACTCAACTTGGACGATTATGCAAATTGTTGGATTCATGTTTTTTGGATTAAAAATTTCAGATTTTTTTTTAAACAGATTATGTTAAAATTTCCGACTTTGAGTTGATACCGAAAAAAGAAAAAAAAATTTGACCCAATAATTGGCTTTCTCCATAGTCACACGTTTTACAATTTTCTCTTTTTTGTTATGAAATTGTGATGTTATGAAAAAAAAATCCATCAGCTTGGTTAAGGAGGTATGATATTTTTTATTGGATTGGATGTTTTCGGAATACTACTAAAATGACAGTAAAAAAAGACAGCAGATTTTATCCTTCATTTTCATTCAAAAAAATCTCAAGGCCTCTATGGAAAAGAAAGACAAAATTTTCCATTAAAAACCCAATTTTCACACGATAAAAGATCATAACCGGCGATAAAAGATCATAATGTAGGTATGGTGGGTAGTAGTACCGACCCGGGTATTTGACCCACCCGGAATTTTAGAGTAACTGAGCGTGTTGTAATAGCATAATGGCGCGATAAAATAGTGGGCGCCACTTATGCGAGGTATTACCCCCTTAGCCATAAGCCCGGAAAAGCATGACCAAGGAGCCAACACCATACATAAGAAAGGAAACTAATTTCCGGAACTCCTACGCCGGCCACACGGAGTTATCTAGCTCGCCGGAGGGGTCGTGGGGTGTGTGGCCGGGGCTTAGCGCGGTTGGTTCACCACTTACCTGTGCCAGTGCAATCTTGAATTCCACCTCCATCCTTCGCCGGACATCACCTGAGCCTCGTCAAACCCTGAAAAGAAGTGATCCCCCCTCAACCATTCCACCCAAAGAAAGTTAATACATGGCCATAATAGTTATAATCATTTTAATACATTGCAATAAACTTGTATCTTACAGGCGCCATCAACATGCCAAACAACATAGTGAACAAGGAACAATTTCACTAATGATTATAGGTCTCCTTGGCAGATATTAAAAATATTATTTTATCCTATTAAATGATCAATTTCAAGGAACTTACAATGAAATTTTCTTAGATATACATTAGTCCGAGGATCAAGAAGGAAAAAAACGCGCAGTACTGGCACCAACCATCCTCGTTTTGTACATTCGTTAACACAAACGTTTGGGTCAATTTATGGATGAACAAATTCCCGAAAAAATCAACACAGAAATTAAGAAAGTAAGCAACGCAAGATTAAAGCAAATAATTCTAACAAGGAGTCACCCAAAACACGACTTCATAAAAACTTAATAAATTGATTCACAAGTTGTCACCTAAGGCTATCAAAATGATTATTATCTCAATATATGTACTCAATATATGTACTAACTTAACCTGAAAAGTGTATGTTATTACATAAAAAAACAAACCAAAATGTGTCTATGTAAATGAAATCATTACAAGAAGAACTATAAAAATTAACTATAAAAGTTATGTGTCCAGAAGCAAATACCATCCAAGCTGGAGGAGGCCTAGCCGCTAATCTTCCTGGTCTGGTAGCCGCAATTCGAACTGAGGGTTAACTTCTGGGAGGACCGGGCGGTGTGCAAAATTCTTCCTCTACAAAGCGAGTGGGCAGCGTCGGGCAGCGCTCTTTTAAATACGGCGCCGACCGTCACGATCCAGGCTTGCTACCACTCCTCCTGGTTCTGGCCCTCACGTTTTGCCTAGCAGCCTTCCGTCGGGAATCCTACTTACAAATTATACCCAAGAACTTACGCGCAATCCGACCGGTTGGAATCCGGGGCTTCCGACACTGAAGTCAACAGATCCTGCAGGTTGGGATCTTCTAGTTCTTGTGGCCTGAGATTGGATTCGAAATCTGCATAACTGAGGAATTCTTCTTGCTCGTAATAGTCTTCATCGCTGTCTACATCCAGTATTTTTTTTTAATTAAAACTCGTAATTAATATTTGAAATTAAATCGGACATCGAATGGGGGCTATGGAATCCAGATCCAATGTCTTCTTTTTTATTTAATTTTAAATTTTTTCAAACCAAAAACTTTTTCAGTCAATTTTCACATCCCTCAAAATTCGAACTCAATTTTCTTTTCCTTTTCCCCCCGCCTACCTTTTTGTTCCCAACCAACTACTCGATTTTCTTCTACACAGTAATTTTTAGTCAAGTAGATATTTAGGCAAAACTGACCGTTACAGTGTGATGTGAAGAATGTCTCTGGTTTCGTTCGGCCTATATTAGCTGAAACTCACACAACAAAAAAAGACTTGCTCTGCGTTATTCTGGACACCACAGCACTGAGCCATCGTACTCGAAATAAGGGAGGTATTTGCCATATCGTCTATTTCCACTCAAGAACAGCGTGAGATCATAACTTACTTCGCCACACTTCCTCGTAACCCATTTACGTTTAGGATAAGTTTTAGGTCCACCGACTTCTAACAGACTTGTTTCATTTGCCTTTACTTCACATACGCACAGCGCGTTAACTGCTGCACTGAATTTGTCTTCCCTCTAACTGCATCTTAGTCCCTCTAACTGGACCTTCTCTCGCCACTATCTCTATAGGTATAATTTCCACGCACGCCGCATCGTTGGATATGGTCCTCTATGCGCAGCACGCACGAAGGACGCTTAAGCTGGATGCGGAAGAAATGCGTGCATTCAAATGCAAACGACATATAGTTACGTAAACGCAACGGATACAACGCTAATGTTGCCAATAAGGGAGTAAGGCAGGACGATGAGGTGGGCCGATGTTTTTGTACCATGCAACTTTTCATCGAATTTCGGAATGGATGATAATAACAGATTTTTGTTAGTTGGCTCGTATTAAGCCCGGTACCCACTTGTTGCAAACCGGCGTTTCGTATCCCTGTATCGTTTCAATTGTTGATTGATGCGAACAAAACAGGAACCCAAATTTTTCGTGTATCATCACTGCGTTTCGAATCATCCAGCCTGTATCATGTTTGATGGGGGAGCGCGATACGGTTATCCGGTCAGTGAATGATTTGAAGTGACGATGAACAGGATACGCGCATGCCCGTCCACACTTCCTCCTAAAGCGTATCGTATCATTCCTTTGATGTGACGGAGAAAAACCGCTAAATGAGAGATCGGGTTTGGATTGTATCATTTCGCACATTTTGAAACGAAGCGTTGCAATTTTTTTAGAAAAAAATTTAAAGAACGGTGATACGAAACGCCGGTTTGCAACAAGTGGGTACCGGGCTTTAAACTGGCCATATTAATGGACCATCGAAAGAATTTTTGAAGTAAAACTTCTTTAGGGACGTTTGCTTAAAAAAATTTACATGAGAGTGAATCAATTTCATTCGCGTAACGCTCTCACACATGAAAAATCGTCAGAACTTTCGTATAACGATGGGCAAAGGGGCGGACGGGGTACAAGAGACGATGACACTCGGGGCTGTGTGTGCACAGTTAAAATACATACACTCTGCCTTACTGCATAGATTTTCTGGCATGATAGCTACGTTGTCGCCCAGACTTTGCTTTATCTCATTATAGGAATACAAATTCACCATTCTGCAGAGGTGAATTATTTCAGATTTTTCTTGTGGTTTGGTCACAGGCCGGGCTTATGCCGCGGACACTTTGGAGTTGACATGTTGGAAGCGGCATATACGAGAAGAATTTTCGGCGGTGGTTTGGGTGCTTAGAATACCAAAAGGGAGTGGTGAATTAAATGTTTGAGGTGCTGTTGTTTAAAATTGGCACCCACTTCCCCTTTGGTGAGATGTGCTGGACCTTTCCCCTTTTTAAATTAACAATTTTTTTAACTTGCACAAACCGACGAATCGTTTATGTCAAAACATTACACTGTTGTGAAAATCGTTCCTGATATGTTTTTTGGGTCGCTGATTACGAAAATCAGGGTCCCACAGTCTTGAAATATGGATGTCACCTTTAAATATGCTTAAAAATTCCCCTTTTTAAGTGTTTTCGCGATAATTTTAATTATAATCAAAAACAATATAATAAAATACATTTTTTGCAACATTTATATTCAAAAGTGGTTGATTTAAAACAAAGCAAATTTTATGATAAGGGATAATAGTAAAGGGCTGAAACTATCCCTACATCGACTGAAAATATAAAGGTTTGTAAAAAATGTTTTTTCAACTTTATGCTTTGAATTCGGTTAAATCAGCCAAAATAAATTATTTTCAACTACGCCTAGAAAGAAGAATTTGAAAAAAGGTTGATTGTTTTTTGCATTTCTTTTTGCTCCCTTTAAAATTAATTGGCTCCTTAAAAGATTGTATGGGACGAAGTAATCAGGCTAGGTGGCCATAAAGGGTGCCAATACCATACTCAAGTAGACTGGCTCTCGTTCGCGTAGGTAAAGCTTCATTGTATGTGGTTGGCGGACTGCTTGGTAAAACAAAACCTGAGTTTGGAATAGTCTGAGCCGATGCTGTTGCAATTATTAATGATCATGAATGTAGCGGGAGCGGAGCATGCATACAGCTGGTGACATATCCAAGCGTACATGCGTTCAATTCGTTGATAAATAATATAGAAGTGTGTGTATTCAAATGCGACCTGACGGAATGTTCCATGAATGGAATGCATGCCACGCAAAGGCCGGACTACTTTTAACTTTTTCTGTAATGCCGCATTCGAAATAGCACACACAAGTATGCACAACAAACACATGCACCTTGCATGAACTCGTTACTTAGATTTTCGAGCTATGTGTGAAAGCCGGGACGGAAAAAACCCATGCAATTTTATGAACCTCTGAATGCAATGCATGTACGCTTGCATATGTCACCAGCTTACTTCCATGAGGCGAATGTTTAGATTTTCGTGCCTGTGGCGGTAGTATCCATGCCTGTGGCGGAAGCGTGCATACCCGTGTGGGATGCGCACTTATATGCTATACGTACTAGGTGCACCGCGTGTATGCTTTTAAGAAAATTAGCCCATAAAAATTATTTTTACTTGGTTACTTTTAGGTTTTAATATACATAAATAGGAATTCATAAATATTTTCAAATAGTATTCGTATCAAGTCCGTCAGTAGATTCGTCACTATTCTTCCTGCATCTGTCGTTGGCCTGAATTTTCTCAAGCGTACTATAGATCCGACAGACTTTCCACTATATCTATTGCATATTACTAGCCGTTGGGCACAAAAGTTTTTCTTCTAAAGTGTGGTCTTAAGCACACTCATATTTTTTTTCTCTGTGTGAGTGGATCTGGTGTTTTTTTATAGAATTTCGAGTAACATTTCGTAAAATTTCATGAAAATCTCGAAGCTAAAACCTCGGGTAAGTTCCTGTACCAGGAGAAGTAAAATTTCCCCGCTTTACCTTGCATAAGAAAGTACAGAGACAGAAATTGGGTAAAGTTGTGTAATTTCTTGCGTCTGTGGGAACTTTTCCAAATTTATTTTTGAATATTAATTTCTGAAATTTCGCCCTCGTACAATTGCGCCCGGTACAAGTGCACCATTGGCCCCTATGAAAACGCCGCCCTTCGGTGTACGCTATACTGGCATGCACTCATGAGAACTTAAGAAGAGCCTACCATAACAAACGGATCTTTATCTTCTCTGATAGCTAAGCGTCATTTAGGGCGATATGGTCCCGTAGAACCAAGTCGATATTAGCTTGGGACTGCCAACGTGCTTTTGGTGAGTTGAGTGTTCTCAATGAAGTTACCTTTGTCTGGCTCGGATACTGCATTCATCGGTCAAGAGCCGGCTATTGGGGCACCCTCCAACTTGCTACAAAGAGCCCTGACCGATCGGACTTTGATCAAACATACTGAATGCTGGAGATCGACTGGCCAACTCTAAGCGGTTTCTTCCTGCCCCGTCCGCTAAGATGGCCAAGGAATATTGTGGAGAATAATAGGAAGAACGGAGGACCCCACATGCAGGCTTTGCCTGGAGGAGGATAGCGTAAATAGCGTGCTGTGTTCGAAGAGTCCCTATTTTGAATTCTTATTTTCGCCGGTGAGCTATTCTTTACCTTTTTTTATGTGGAAGTCAGCCTCAGGAAAGGCCCTTTACACTGGGTCGAGAATCTATTTTCTTCATATAGAGTGCAATGTCGAACAGCAGCTCTAGTCGAGGAAGGAAGGACAACACAACCTACCCGCTATATATTTATTTTAGTCCACCAACTCCCAACCATTACTGTCGCGACTTTTGACATCGGGGCATCGAGAAACATCTCGCTTGAGTGTTATGCCTCCTGAAAAGAGTTGAATCTCACCAACCAACCGATGCGCTTTGGTGGAGCAGGGAAGGGCTAAGGAAGGCTATGACAGAAGGAATCTGGAATGTAGAGAGGAAAGAAGAAAGAAGGAAAGTTATGCAGGTAGAAAATGGAAAGGCGAGGGACAGTGGGGCTGGCCGGGATTCGAACCCGGGACCTCTGGACGGTAGTCAGACGCCTTACTCCCTAGGCTACCGAGGACCCCCCCCCCCCAATATTGGGCATAATAAATTGTGGAGATTGAAAGAAACGGTATATGAGTAAAAATTCCACGGAATAATTTAAGCGAGATGATGATAATGAAACGGCGGAAAGCAGAGATAATGTCTCAAGTATTTGTAAACAGCCAATCGCCTGTTTAAAATCAAAACATAATTAAATTTTTGTATAAAATCCAGTATTTAGTTGATTACTATCAAAAGAAATTATTTATCTTCTTCCATTCATTTTTCAATAATTTTAAAACAGATTGTAATGGTTTTCCCCAATTTTGTTATATATAAAACTTCATTCATGAATATTTTATATTTCTATCACTAACAACAGTTATTTATAGCCAAGCCTGGCGAACAATTATCAAAATACGCGGCTAACATTTTTGTAAATAAAGATAACAAAGAAAGTGCACTATTCTCAATGATTAAAATCAATTAAAAATCATGCTTTCCATAGTACCTACTTACTTATCATTTTCGTAATAAAATCTCAAGTATTCATAAGACAATACAGTGGAATATAATCAGCTATTGACTAAGCTGTTATAGAATCACCCTTTCTAAGAAATATCACTCTAAAAATATTTTGATTTCCTTATCGAAAGGAAATATTGGAGTGAGAAATGATAAATTATCGCAATCTTTTTCCACCTCTTGGTCGGACACACAATATCAAGGTAAATGGGGGACGATCAACAAAGACTTATCTTCTTAATAGAGAGAAAAGAATAATGATAAAAAATTTGCGCCCACACCGCAAAGAGGTAAATATAATGCGCAATTTATAAATTGGCAATTATGTAGCAATGGATAATTAATTGATAATTTTTGTCTTTATAGCTTATTATTATAAGATATATTTATATGTGAAATAGTATGGGTAATATCTGCAGCAAAGAGAAAGGAGTTCAATCAAACATTCTAAAATAACTTTGTTATAAATTCTCTTAAAGAAAAACATATATAAGTATAGAAGAAAATCGATAGAAAGGAAATATCGAGTCGCAGGAAATGTTTATTCATGGGATTAAATGGTTTTCGTACATTACGTAGATTATACTTGGCAGAGAGCTCCAACACATGCCAAAAACAAAACTTGTCTTACAAGAAAGTCGTGAATATCGAAGTTGATTGGTTAAAAAAAAATAAAATATAAAAGTAGAACAGCTCAACACTAGCCCGGATTTAAATTGTGAATGCTGCAGCCCGTTGTTCAATGAAAGACCTTAAAACGAGAGCCAGACGGGAGTGGTGATGTTAATTCAATTGTAGCCAATATAATGATATCAGACAACTCTAAAAAGGGAAATGTTACAGTAAAGCTTGTGAAATTCAATTATAAGATATTAAAATTTATTTCTTTAGTTACATTTAATGTATTCATGGCATTCTCCTACCTCATTCTGATGCAGAGATAAACAGTTCGGTGACCGCAAAATTGTAACGAAACACCTGTGCTTTTCGTATTTAAGACTCCGTTGTTTACATTTTTATAAGATTAGAGACTTCGCCTTTTAATTCAAGGTCTTGCAGTATATTTTTGGAGTGAGTAACACTTTTATGATATGACTGAAAACAAAAGCTTATGGTTAAGGATACCCACAAATAATAAGCAAACAAACAGCCAAAATACAGAAACCATTTTTGGTGCCGCGATTGCCTTTCCACGGCGCTACATTGCAGTCCCCCGGTATCAAGTCCAATAACCTGAACTGTCACGCCACCTTCCCGTTCAAAAGCTCGTCGTTTTTCGAGTCTTCTGTAGCAGCTGTGTGATACTTCTTCCTCTGGCACTGGCCACAAAAGCAGTTTGGCCAAAAGAAATCACACGTAACTCTTGTACAAATTGTGATAAGCCATCGCGTGACGAATAATGTCTTTCTCATCTGTCTGTTGTGTTTTTTTATATTGTTATGAAATTTTATTTAAAGCCCCCCGTTCTTTCTTTACATTCAGATATTGCAGACACCCAACAGAATCGGAACAAACATGGCGCCCCAGCTGATAGAAAGGGAGCGGATCTCTGCTGGAAAGGGGCACACAGCCTCAGGTGATTGCGGTTTTCTTAAACTTGACATTTATAAAAAAAAATTCAATTATTGTGTACAACTTACTAAATCCACTGATAATCCGGATAGATTGGCGAGCCAAATAAATGCCCGGCTACCATCATAGTAGCCGTGCTCCTGCTTCGGAAGCTCATGCATCTTTTCTCCGTACAAATAAAAACGTATTCAATTCTGGCGACGAGAACACAGGATAAGATGAAAATATAAGATGTAAGAAAACTACACGAAAAAATGCTGCAGTTACGGACAAATTCCGTCCACTATTTATGTGGTGAACTAAATTTAGTGAGTGCAATTACACTGACACCGATTTTTTCACTTCTTTTCATCTATGTTCACCAAAAAAAAATACTTTACAAAATTTTGTCACTATTCACAAAAACGTAAACCACTTTCCGTCCAACAGCGAAACAAGCCGCACGACTTCCACCATTCAACTGTTTTGTTTTTTCCCAGATGCTGCCATCAAAAAGCTACACGAAAACTTTTATTTGACGAGACGTATAAGTTTTCACCACAGTTTTTGTTGATATGGTAAGAATGTTTTCAATCAGCTGTTCAAAGATTCAGAAAAATGCATTTTTTAAATGGCGTGAATAAAAATGTTTTTTTCCTTTTTTTAAAATTGATAAACTACAATTACATAATTTTTACAGATTATTTATTCAGTAATAATTAAGTCGTTACACTTGAGATATGATTTTCCTTTTACTACTGTATTCAATAGGTTGTGGTGAGTAAAGAGATTTGAATTTTGCGCCACTTGTGATATATTCAACATGGCGGATTGAAAGTTGCTATCTGTACAAGTATAAATTAATCACCGAACTTCTTGCAATAATAAATGGACAGCCATTTTTATAGTTCTGGACAAAATGTAGACTCTGAAATTAGCTATCTTTAAAAGCTGAGCTAGTGGAAACTCATAATAATGAATTTGATAACTATATTTAATATGGCGGGAAGTCTAAAGGCAGTAGCTTAAAGGCAGTAATCTAAAGGCAATGTAGCAGTGCAAGCACAAGTCTATAAGAAAGAACCTAATATGATGTAACGTAATGCAAGGGAACAGGAAACATTTTCTAGCTTACTTATTAGGCAAGTTCGTGTAAAGTTCCTAATATGTAGTTGCGATCCTGCTTGTTTCAGCAGCCCAGCTAGTAATCTACCCACGCTTGGCGATTTCTTGCTTTGACTTTTTACAGCGTTAGTTTTGTTTATTATCAGAGTATGCTAATAGGTTCCCATATATATTTCTGCAGATGCCTGTTCTTGGCTGAAATTCATTGCTGATCTGGAGCGTTCCTTTGCATGCTTGTATATTCTCCCTTCATTGAACTTTTGATGTATCTGTTAGATCGTTCTGTTTAGATATTCTCTCTTATTTTTTCTGCAAAGCTTCTTATTTTTAGTTTGAAGACTTCTGTCCTTGCTCTTGTGGGCATCTTGTACCCCCGGCTGGTCCTTTTCGTAAAAGTCAAAGCAACAGAGCAACTGAGCAACAACGCATCGACAAAAAAGCAACACAAACTTCTTTTCGCATACATATGCGGCACATCGTAGGAGACCAGCGAGGGAGACCCAGCCTTCGCTAGAAGGGTGGCGTGGACCAGGATAGAGCTTAGGGATGCCAAACTGAATGCCTTTAGCTCAGAATCGGAACCGGCGGAGAAAAAATTGCAAGAGGCCAGGACCGGATCCGCGGGAAACACAGGCAACAAGCGGAAAACTCGGCAAACACAGGTAACAGTAAAGTACTGTCCAAATTACTAAACAACTCTCTGGAAAGCACTCTACTAAAAAGTATGCGGATGGAAGGCTGCTATGCAGCGACGAGGTGCAACTCCAAAGATGGAGAGATTACTTCATCGCCGCCTTGAATGGTTCATTTGCACAGGAACCTCAAGAAAGCAGCAATAATGCACAGCCAATAAGAATCGCCACCCGGGCCCCAGACGGAAATAGTAACCGCAATTCATGCGATGGCCAATGGTAAAGCAGCTGGAAAAGATGGAATCCCTCCAAAATTGTTGAAAGTCGATTGAAGGCTCATAACAGATGTGCTTCAGCCAATGCTGGAAAAAACATGGAACAGCTGTACCTTTCCGGAGGATTGGACGGAAGGTATCATAGTCAAAATTCCAAAAAAGGGGGACCTAACAATATGTGACAATTGGAGAGGCATCTGTCTAATATCTACTGTGGGTAAAATATTGTCCCCCATTATATTATCAAGGATAAGAGAGGCAGTAAACCGAACGCTTAGAAGACAGCAGGCTTGATTCATAAAGGGCCGCTCCTACTTAGACCATATTAACACATTGCGAATCATAGTGGAGCAGTCTACTGAATTACGATCCCCTTGCACCTTGCTTTCGCAGACTATGAGAAACCGTTCGACTCGGTTAATAGGAGCTTTATATGTCAACGTGCGTTTACGAAAAAGCCCTTTCTTTCTTCAATTTGCTTGATCAAACCTGCAATTTGACTCCGTCTGTGGACCCAGCCTAGTGCTTCTTCTGCTGCCCGTTTATGATGCTTTTAATTTGTTCCCACTCGTCTTATGGTAGCCCTAATAAGGCACCCCGCTGGCTTAACCGGTTGATAATAAAGCACCAAAGTACCGCTTAGGTCGGGTCTTCACCCAGCGGACGGTGCGCCTTGTTGACCAGTAGTCTGGTACTGCCTGCGTTACAGCCTTAGTTGGCTGATTAGCGGGATTCACGGGTTTCAGGAGGCATAACACTCCGACAAGGATGTCTTCCATTAAGGGAGTACCCTCGCTAAATCAATTAACAAACAGAAAATTACGAAAATTTGCAGATATGTCGAAACCTTTTCAAAAATGACTCAGTTAAATTTTTATGATCTTTGGTCGGCTTTGAAAGAAGATATTGATAATTTTATTTCGCTGCACTTAAGCCCGACGGTTGTGGATCTGCCGGCAGCTTATACAAATAAACTCATACAACATACAAATGTTCAAACACGAGGCTCAATGCCTTCTTCTCATGCATCCTCCAAACTACCCTTTTTTTTGTGATAGTCTAAGCTTAGGTGTCACCCTTGGTACTACTAGTCCATCATGTCGTACACGGCATGGTGCAATGTCAAGTAGCAAGCTTAGTTCGAAGGATAGAGATAAAGATAGGATAGATTAGGGGGAGTCGGGTGGGTGTTGGAGGATATGGTGGTGAAGCTTGCGATTGAGCACTTGGGTGTTGTGAGTTCGGGAATACGGACTGTGGTAAGTTTTTTCACAGTCGAGTTGCTCTTGATGTAAATGAATTGACTATAAGGGTGAGCCGAGCGGGCAAGTCTTGTGATGCGGTAGAAATGTTGCCGTGGAGGCATGAGGCTACTTATTTCAGTGGAGCAATCGTTGTAGTAAAAACGGTAAAATTTAGCAAGAGCTGCTACATTCCTACGGAACTTAATGAATCAATTGAAAAGCAAATGGCGCTACCACCAATAACTTTGAGAGCGGGGCTTTGCACCTTGTCCAGCCATGCTAAGGTAGTTCTCGCGGCCCCAGTCCAAATATACTATACGAGTTGTATTCGAGGCGGGGACGTAGGACTTGTAGCCTGATTGTAGCCCTGGCCGACGCGACGGCTGAAGGAGGAATTTGCATCTTTTAAGGAATCCCAGGCACTGTGATGCTTGTTTAGCAATCTGGTTATTTACCGTTATTTGGTTTGGTGGTTATTCCAGCGCAAATCTTCGGCTAATGCTAGGATGTTTAAAGACGGTTCTGCCGTTAGGCTCTTATTGCCCACTGAAATAGGAGGGTCGGTGCAGGTTTATTGGAGATGAGATAGTACTTCGTTTTTAATGCATTAAATTCGACATGGTTCTTGCGGCTCCAACCAAGAATTCGTTCGATGTCCCTGTTGATTGAAATGGACATTGAGTTGAAATGAGTTTACCATAATGCAGACAGACTGGCGCGTGCTTGTCCTATAGTATCCAAGTCCTAGGAGCAACGTAGAGTACTGTCTTCGGCAAAGCTTTTTCTATGTTTGAGCTAAGCTTACTTACTACTAGACGTTGAACCATCAAGTGAACATGACGGGGTGTCATTATTGTCTCCCGCCCTCATATAGCATCAATTATTTCTTACATCAGGCAATTAATAAAACCGGCTTCAAAATATTTTTTTATTAATCGCATTTACACCTCAACTGATTATAATTCTAAAGATAATACATTTAAGACTAAAACAATCTTCTGGGGTAATGTATTTGTTGCTGTTGCGGTGGCTGACCAGGCATTTGCGGTTGATTATGGCCAGCGCCCCGTCCTGGGTATCCCTGAGTTATGCTGCCGCCAGTCTTAGAATTCTAAATAGAGCACAATAATGATGGTTAACGGTAGAAAGAATAGAAAGCAAAATAATGAAAAAAGTATAGACAGGAAGAAAACAGAAGATCCGCCCCGGGAAAAATAAAGATCAAAAATATCTCTTAATAGTAGTAATTTACTTGAGATTGATTGGATGACATCTGCATTACAGTTGGATGCATTGGGATTCCCGGCATTAGGGATGTGTAAACAACTCCTTCGGGTAGATGTGTTGGCGGCTGAGATGGATCCATTTTGACTTCGATGTGATACGCGTTTCGATCAGATATTTTCTCCATTGTTACTTGCGGCTTGTGCTGCTGCGGCGGTGCGGATGAATTTTGTATAGAGGCAGCTTGTGATATTGGGGGTTGATCAAGGTTGATATGATAGACTTGAGCAGATTTTGGAGGCTGCTCTGGCTTTTGGGGATGTGCTTGTGTTGGCGGAGGTTGCGGCAATTCAATGTGGTAATTCTGTCGGAGAGGCATATTTATATTGGGATTGTATGAGGGATATATAATGGGTTGCGGTCGCGAATCCTGTTGATTCTGTGGGGCACTTGTCGTTTGATAGAAAAGCGTTCCAGGCGGACTTTGGTATTGCGTAGGTTCTACAATAGAAAAAAGATATATAGAAAGTGATATTAATGTGAAAATATTGTTATTACTATTCCAAAGTACGCGGGCAACGTCCCCTCCTCTTCGCGTATCTTCATGTTCTGTAGGTAAGAAAAAAATATTTGTAGGCGAGAAAAACTCTATTAAAAAATGTACTTGGAGATGGAGAATAAGCAGCACTTTTGTAATAGCTCTGTGGTGGAGGTGGTGATGGACTTCTAACTCTTTTAATGGGAGGATTTCCAATGTTCACATTAGATCCCTAGAAATGCCAATATATCTAAAAAAATCCTTTAATATAATTAAATATAATTAACTTTTTGCATTATCTGTTGATGAGTTTGTCTCGGTGGCAAAAATATTTGTCCATGAGGGGCAGTCTGCGGCGGCAGCGCATGCATTGCGAATATTTCACTGCGGTAAATTCTTTTATTTAAGAAGAAATTTAGTATTCCTCAAATCAATCTACCTATCCTTTTGCTGCTGCTGCTTCTTCCGATTCTCATCTTCATTCAGCACCTTCTTCAACTGCAGGAAAAGCTGCTGTTTCTGATTGCGTAGATCCTTAAGTTTCGAGTCCAACTTCTGGATTTGTTCTCTAGTTTCACCAAGAGTCATAACATCTTGTCTTTCCCTGGCCTCCCGCTCCTTTCGTTGACGCTCTTCCTCAACTTCTGCTTCGTGTTCTAAATTAAATATTTAAAGCAGAATGTATTTATTAGTTTGACATGTTATTAAACAGGAGCACCTTCTTTTTTCCTCTGCCGCTCCTTTAATATATGATGTTTTAGTGCATCTAGTAAACGCTCTTCTCGTTCACTTTTCACTGCCTGCGTAGCGGTAGCCGCAGGCATTTTTGAAGAACTTTTGTTTTCAATTTTTACAATTTTCTAATTTATAAAAGAGAAGTTTACAGATTTGTGAAGATAAATATTTGACTCCTGCAAATGTCAGTTTTTTGTATAAAATCTCTACTTTTTATTGAGCTTTTCATGTGATTAGACAATTCAATTGGTTTTTGTATAAGATAAATGGTGAGAAATATGAAAAATTTTAGTTTAACCTTGTCTTGTAGATGTCGGGTGAGACAATTTCAATAGAAAAATGAGAATAATAATATTGTTTTCTTTTACCTCATTTATATTATTTTTGCATGGAAATTTCATAGTTTTTTGCTGTAAAAATTTTAAGTGCTTGTCTCATGTAGATGTTCAATTAATTTATAGCTCCAAAACATAGAGAACGCCTTCGTCGCTCCGTCGCGTCGGTAAGGCAGGGTATAACATCCGTTGAAACAGTTGTGGAACTTTTTAAATACAATAATTAGAATAATCTTATTCTTTTTCACTACTTTTATTTTATAAATACAATTTGAATAAAAGCGGCCTAACGGATTTGTAGGATTAATTAAGGAACACTTTTTAATTATCCACACAAAAAAAAACTTATTTATTACAAACCAAACACTCAGCGATCCATTGGGACTGGTAAAATACCCAAAACTGCTGCTAGCTACTCGCAACTATCCTTGCTTTTGTTTTTGGGCAGTTATGCATAAAATTTCCACCAGGATTTTCGAAGCTTTAACTACTCCAAAATAAATGGCTTTTCCTTTTGACGTGACAACGTCTAAAGGCGGTGGCCCAATCACAACTTTATTCGCGTTTACGCGCATCGAAGCCTTGACGCGCTTTGACGTTGATATTCGATTGTGTGTAATTCAAATCAAGCTATCCCATTCACGACTTTGCAGCGTTAGCGGCGTCAAGCGACGGCAAAAGTTGACTAACTTTCAACTTTTCTTTCTCCTTTTCGCGCGTTAGCAGGCGTTGAAAATTTCAAAACTGTCGAATTATCGTGATTTCAGAATAAAATACAGAGGAAAGTTTGCATTTTACTAGTAATTGTTATTTTTTTATGAAATTTTTTGATAAATAATTAATAGAATCTGTGAAAAAATATCTATGGGTTTATTGCAAGTGCATACAAAAAATCCATACATACCAACATTTTTGAAGTCCTGACGCTATGAATGAACCTTCAACGGACGTCAACGCACATGAAGCCCCTACCGCGTATGACGCGACGTCGTGAATGGGCCATCACCTTTATAAATCGGAGCGCGCGGACGGAGAATGTCCCGAAACGGTGTGTGGTGGGCGTGGCCGCGTATGTGTGAGTAAGCGACGCCGGCTCCGCCGTATATTAGCCGTGTTTTTTTAATGAACTATATAGTTCTTTATCGAGTTCATTAAAAAAACGACAATGGAAATTTCATGAAGCGCCTACTTCGATGCTTAAAAATTTCAAAATTAAACGGAAGTTAAGTGCTATTTTTTACACTGTTACACGAAATCCTCGCTAGAAGATAATAAATTTGTTTATAAAAAATCAATTATTTGTTATAAATTTGCTCTCATCACTTTCCTGTTGTTTTTATTTTTAAATTACGTCTTTCCGACCCCCGAAAGTATGCAACATGCCAACCCGCGAAAGTATGCAATATGCAAATTAAGAAATTTCCCAAAACCTCGATAGAAACCCCCATAAAACCTGGGTTTTGAGATTTGTATGGGGAAGAACTATATAGTTCATTAAAAAACACGGCTATTGGAAATAAAAAATACTGAATAAATAATCACACTGTTATTGTTACATTTGAGAATAAATAAAAATAAAAATACTGCAAAATTATATGTATACATATATTGCATAACGAATAAGCAACATGGTAGTTGTCACGGGATAATCGCCATTGTGCGAAGCGCGGTGGCCCGGGGCACCGGTTTTTTTTTAAAGATTAAGTTTATGTATTTAAAAAGATGTTTATAAAGAAAATATACAAAATTCATAAATAAGTGCCCATATTTTATTGTATAAAATATATATGTATTGTATTATACCACTTTTATTTTAAAGCAAACTCTACAAATAGACAATGAGCCTCGCTGTTAAAATAAACAATTACTTTGAGATGATATTGTTACGTTTTTACGGCTTAACGGATTCGTAGGATTAATTAAGGAATACACTTTTTAATTATCCACACAAAATTTATTTATTACGAAACAAAACACAATTTAATAACACAAACACAATTCTTACAGTTCACTATAATCACTTTCAAATTTACTATCTCGCACTATTAAATTCTATCTATCGCTTTATAGTTCACTTTCAAATCACTACTTTTCACTGTTCTCACTTTAAAACACTTTTATCGCCTTTCAAATCAAAACTGACTTTCTCAGCGCCGGCAAGCCGCTTTTATATCCAAGCTCCACCTTTATTTAACTTCTGGAACCTTCTCGAGTTCTTTTTCTCGTGCCTAGTGGTATGTTCTTTTCTTTTCGTCCAGAAGCTTGAAGTTGTCTTCACTTATCGCGCGTTTCAATTTTAGTTTAGTACATAAGTCATTAGTTCAGACATCAACCAGAGTTGTTACCGACAATCGTTGGTTATGCTTTTTGACAAACAGATGGCGCATAAATCATCATTCGTCCCGAACAGTTGTCCATCCTGGATCCGGCTGATGATATGGGCACAGCCTGTCTATGTGCACAATCTTCTTCTTGGCTTTGGGCCCTTGTTGAATCCTGTAGACAACGTCGTTGATCCGTGTTAGGATTTTATAGGGCCCCTCCCACTGGCGCTGAAGTTTCGGAGACTTGCCCTTTCGTCGTCGAGGATTGAACAGCCAAACGAGGTCATCTTCCTGGTATCCGCTACAGTTTGCTCGGAGGTCGTACCTAGTTTTCATCCTGTCACTGGCTATCTTAAGATTCTTCCTTGCAAGCTGATGGATATCTGCGAGTCGATCACGAAGTTCACCTGTATAACCGCCAGTAGACTCGTTGCTTTCAACAGGTGTCCCAAATTTCAAGTCGCTTGGCAGCCGGATTTGTCTTCCAAAAATCACACTACAAGGGGTTTGTCCTGTGGAATTATGAACTGCTCTCCGATATGCCATTAGAAATATAGGGATGTAACTGTCCCAGTCACGCTGGTGCTCGCTAACAACTTTCCTTAGGTGTTCTAGCATTGTCCTGTTGAATCGCTCTACCATTCCATCGGACTGGGGATGAAGGGGCGTCGTCCTGGTCTTCTTCACTCCAAGTATCTTACATACTTCTTGAAAAACTTGAGATTCAAAGTTTCTCCCTTGGTCAGAGTGAAGCTCATAAGGAACACCAAATCTGCAGATCCAATTGTTCACTAATTCCTCTGCAACAGTGATTGCTTCCTGATTTGGAATGGCATATGCTTCGGGCCACCTACTGAAGTAGTCCATTACCACCAAAATGTATCGATTTCCTCGGTCTGACACCGGAAAAGGTCCCGCCACATCGATTGCGATTCTTTCAAATGGGGCTCCCACGTTGTATTGCTGCATTTCTCCTTTTGTTCTTACCCGAGGGCCCTTGCTGCTGGCACAAGTTGTGCATTTACGGCACCAGTCTGCAACATCGTCTCGCATGTGAAGCCAATAGAATCTATCTCTTATTTTTGCCAAAGTTTTATTGACTCCCAGATGTCCTCCTGATGCGCCGTTATGACACTCCTCGAGAATATCCCTTATTCTAACGCGAGGGACTAATACCTGCATTCGATGAGAGGTACCGTCAGCGGTTTCCCATTTGCGCTTTAATACTCCTCGCTCAATGTACAACGAATCCCATTGGGCCCAATAGCTCTTCAGGGTCTCGCTCCTCTCAGCAATGACCTTCCATTCAGGTTTTTCCTCGTATTCCTTCCATGTCAGAATTGAAGAAATACCCGGGTCGTCGCGTTGGGCGTCTCGGAGTCCCTGGTCATCCCATCCTGTCGTTGGCTCGACTGTCGTCCTTTGACACTTTTCCTCGATACGTCCACAATGTTTGCAGTCTGGTACGCATGGTCGCCGGGAGAGTGCATCTGCATTTCCATGGTTTCTTCCCTTTCTGTGGTCTATATTGAAGTCGTAGGACTGAAGTCTCTCTATCCATCTTGCCACTTGTCCTTCAGGGTTTTTGAATTGCATCAGCCATTTTAATGCTGCATGATCCGTTCGAAGGATGAAGTTTTGCCCATAGAGATACTTGAGGAAGTGTTTAGTTGAGTCCACGATTGCCAATAGTTCCCGTCTTGTGACACAGTAATTCCGCTCCGATTTTGACAGCGCTCTACTGTAATAAGCTATGACCTTTTCCTGTCCGTCGAAGTTTTGTGATAGCACTGCACCAATCCCGACATTACTCGCGTCTGTGTCCAATATGAATCTTTCGCCTGGCTTCGGGTATGTGAGTATTGGTGCTTGGCAAAGTCCTCGTTTTAGTGTGTTGAAACTTTCCTCGCACTTTTCTGTCCAGATAAATGGTTTTCCTTTTTCTGTCAGTTTATGTAGTTCCTTAGCTATGTCGGCAAAATTCCTGACAAAACGCCTATAATAGGTGGCAAGTCCCAAAAAGCTTCGAAGTTCATGTTTATCCTTCGGTGTGGGCCAATTCTTAACCGCTGTTATTTTCTCAGGATCTGTTTGAACTCCATTGGATGAAACCACATGTCCGAGATAGTTGACTTGGTCTCTGAACAGTACGCACTTTTTAGGACTGAGTTTCAGTTGGGCAGTTCTCAACTTTTGAAAAACCTCTCGTAGATTGCCCAGATGTTCCTCGAAACTTTTTCCAACGACGATGATATCGTCCAAATAAACCAGACAAGTCTTCCATGTCAGTCCTCGCAAGACGCATTCCATCAGTCGTTCGAATGTAGCTGGAGCATTACACAGTCCAAACGGCATAACTGTAAACTACCACAGGCCGTTTCCTACGGAGAAGGCTGTCTTTTCTCGGTCCTCGGGGTGAATTTCGACTTGCCAGTAGCCGCTCTTAAGATCCAAGGTAGAAAACCATTGAGCTCCAGAGAGAGTATCCAGAGTGTCATCGATTCGAGGTAATGGGTAGCTGTCCTTTTTAGTGATGTCATTTAACCGCCGATAATCCACGCAAAACCTTGTACTGCCATCTTTCTTTCTGACTAAAACCACGGGAGACATCCAAGGACTTTTCGACTCCTCTATAAGGCCTTGTCTTCTCATATCTTCAATCATATTGGCTGCCTCTTCCCGCTTGGCTAGTGGTAGTCTTCTCGGCGGTTGTTTAATTGGCTGGGCATCTTTGGTATCGATCCTGTGTTGAACGATGTTAGTTTTCCCAAATTCATCATCTCTCATGGCGAAGATATCACTGAAATCCTCTACTAATTTTCTTGCCTGGAGATACTGCTCTTGTTCAAGACAACTAGTTGAGAGCACTGTGTTTACTAATTTCGTGGCCTTTGGCTTTGGTTTTGGAACCGTTTCCATGGTAGCGCACTCCAATAATGTAATCTGTTCTGCCGGTTCTCCTTTCCCCAAAACCGTGTCCTTCCTCAATCGTATTTCTCGTTCGTTAGTATTTAGCACTCTCACAAATACCTCCTTTTTGTCGTCGATGCTCACCAGACATTTTCCAATTGCTATATTTTTGATTGGTTCCCTTTGCTCTGGTTCGATAAGGTAAAATCGGTAGCTCCCGGGATCACCATCGACTATCGCTCGCACCAATTTCTCAGCACACGGAGGAAGCACGGTATCTTCACGAACGATGACTTTCAGCTGCGAATAACAAGTGGATCCTGTGGCCATTGGAATCTCCTTGTTGTCATATCTCAGTATTTCCTCTCCGATGTCCAGTAGAATTTTATGTGTTTTCATAAAGTCCAGACCGAGAATACACTCGTCTGTTATATCAGCTACCAGGAACGAATGTGAAAATCCAATGTCAGCAAGAACCACATCCAACATAATTTCCCCGCGTAATCGTACTGGCTCTCCTGTTGCAGTTTTCAGTCTGTATTGGCGTGCGTCCTTCAGCCATTTATTACCGACCATGTCAGCCCGGATAACAGATTTTGAAGCACCAGTGTCTACAGTTATTGTGCATTTTTCCGCTCCAATCTTTCCATCGATGACCAGGCTGTTGCCACTACGCTGCAGTTGTTTGATAGTGGTGATGATGACACCGGGGGCTTCGATTTCCCCGACTAACTCCCGCCCCATGGAGTTAGTCTTTATTCGTTTCCCTGCTGCTGTCTGCGGGGAGACACGGAGTCATTGTTTTCGTCCTCCCTCTGGTCACCTTTCTGCCGATGTCCGCATTTTTCACAGCAAGTTCCGCCACTCCTATTTTCGGGAGACTCTGCTCTCCTTCGCTTTCTGCAATTCCTTTGCAAATGACCCGGTTCACTACAGTTCCAGCATCGGAGTCGACCGCGTATTTCCGTTGCATTCATTCCGTTGCAAATATCCTCTGTTGTGTGGATCTCTCTGATGCGGACTGCACTTCTTGATGCTTGCCTCGTATGCCAGAGCATATGCCAAAACTTCTGCGGTATTCTTCTTTCCGGCCAATCTGGCTGCCTGTTGTAGATCTCGGTCAGCAAAATAGTTAAGCTTGCTACTTCGTTGATGTAGTCTTGGCCGAAGCTAGGATAAGCCAGATGCACTAACCTCTCGATATCGGCGCATAGTTGTTGTAAAGTTTCTCCTGGCTTTTGAAGTCGATTGCGAAGTTGAAGTCGATAAACCTCTTGCATGTGTTGATCACCGTAACGCATTTCCAGCGCTTGAACTAAGAATCCGTAGCTGTTGCGATGTTCTGCTGGTATTGACTGCAATATTTCTGCTGCTGTGCCCCTTAGTGACAAAGTTAAGGCCGTCGCTTTTTCCTCCTCAGTCCAGAAATTGCCTGCTGCTGCTGCTTCGAATTGGAGCTTGTAAGTAGACCACGGGCTTTGTCCGTCGAAAGTTGGAGGCTGCAATTTCCTAACTCCGATGACTTCATGAGATGCTGGCGCTGGGTGGTGAATCTTTACCCTTTCTAGATCGGCTCTGACGGTTTCTAGTTCAATTTCGAGTTTTCCTAGATCATTCCTTACGTTTGTCTTGATGGAAGATTCGAGATTATCCAGGTCATTCCTTACATTTGCCTTGATGGAAGATTCGAGACTTTCCAGATCATTCCTTACATTTTCTTTCATGTTATCCAGCTTATTGTCGACAGAAAGTGAGAATGATTCGATTTTCTGCTCCAACTGGCTCCTCTGTTCTTCCATCGACTCTTTGAGTTCTGCAATCGAACGTTCATGAACTACTGTTAACATTTTTTGTTCATCTTTTAATGCCGACACTTCCGCCTTGATCTCTGTTGTCGCTTCCCTCATATCTGCTGATGACCGTTCTTGCGCTTCCTTCATCTCTGCTGATGACCGTTCTTGCGCTTCTTTCAACTCTGCTGATGCACGTTCTTGCGCTGCTGATGACCGTTCTTGCGCTGCTGATGACCGTTCTTGCGCTTCCTTCATCACCATCAATGTTTTAAAAAGTTCTGCCATACTCACTGTCGTTTCTTCTGGCTCCGCTTCTACCTCGTCTTCAAACATGTAAGTTTCAGGATCCTTACCTTCGTTCACCATAGCTTCTCGAAGCAGGGCGGTTAGGGCATTTTTAGCCCCCACTGTTGACAACGAGCGCTTACTTAATTCTCTTTTCAACTCCACAGTGCGCAAATCCACTAACTTTCGACCCATTTTATTAATAAGTCCTTATTTCTCACGCACAAAATTTAAATTCCAGTCACAATTATTATTCAAGTTCACTTATTTCACTTATCTCTTAATTAATCCCACTTCTGACACCAATTGCTACGTTTTTACGGCTTAACGGATTCGTAGGATTAATTAAGGAATACACTTTTTAATTATCCACACAAAATTTATTTATTACGAAACAAAACACAATTTAATAACACAAACACAATTCTTACAGTTCACTATAATCACTTTCAAATTTACTATCTCGCACTATTAAATTCTATCTATCGCTACAAATCACTACTTTTCACTGTTCTCACTTTAAAACACTTTTATCGCCTTTCAAATCAAAACTGACTTTCTCAGCGCCTGCAAGCCGCTTTTATATCCAAGCTCCACCTTTATTTAACTTCTGGAACCTTCTCGAGTCCTTTTTCTCGAGCCTAGTGGTATGTTCTTTTCTTTTCGTCCAGAAGCTTGAAGTTGTCTTCACTTATCGCGCGTTCCAATTTTAGTTTAGTACATATGTCATTAGTTCAGACATCAACCAGAGTTGTTACCGACAATCGTTGGTTATGCTTTTTGACAAACAGATGGCGCATAAATCATCACAATATTTTACTGGTAATTGTCAAAAATCGTGTTCCATTGGTGCTGTACTCATCGGTACTTGGGACTAGAAAAAATCGCCCAATGGATCGCAGCTACTATTTAATAACAAACACAATTCCTAACGTTCACTGTAATCACCGGCAATCTAATATCTCACACTATTAAATTCTATTTAGCGCTTTATAATTCACTTTTAAATCACCCCTTTTCACTTTAGGTCACTTTTATCGCTTTAGAACACTTTCATCGCTTTTCAAATAAAACTGACTCTTTAAGCGCCTGCAAGTCGCTTTTTATAGGGTCCTCTTGCCGTCCGGTACTCCATAGAACACGTTGTCATCTACTTGACTCTTCTTCTACATTACTCCATGAAACACAGTATATCATTCAACGAACAGAACTTTATTATAGCATTAAATATACTAAGCATTACGAACTACAAACAACTACAACGGACTACGGACACTACTATCTACCACATGCCAGCGAAACTAATACAAATATTACATATACAACAAACTACGTGCAGCTAATACAGGATTTTAAACGGAACTGACAAAGAAAATTAGTTTTATATTATTTACTTATTCAAAGGCTACTTATTCTAATACATAATTTTTAGTGTACAGTGTTGGTGGTTTTGTGTATTTCACATGTTGGTGGCTCTGTAATCGCTTTGTGTCGCCACATTTTATATCTCCAAGCTCCCCCTCTATCCTTTATCTAACTTCTGGAACCTTCGTCGATTTTCTAGTTTGTAGTCGAATATCCTCTCCTTTTTTTAATAGATCTAGAATCTAACAGATGGCGCATAGTGGCTAAATCGTAAATTCAAAACCCATCAAAGTCATTACAACAACCGTTGATTCAGCTTCTATCAAACAGATGGCGCATAAATCATCCCTTCTTAGGACTGCTCGTCCCGAACAGATGTCCATCCTGGATCCGGTTGATGATATGGGCACAGCCTGTATATGTGCACCATCTTCTTCTTTGCTTTGAGTGTCTTGTTGAATTCTGTAGACAACATCATTCTGTAGATTCATCCTTGCGAACGGGTGGATATCTGCGAGTCGATCACAAAGTTCATCTGTATAACCGGTAGCAGATTCGTTGCTTCCACATGTGCCCCGAATTTTAGGTCGCTTGGCAGCCTGATTTGTCTTCCAACAATCACACTAGAAGGGGCTTGTCCTGTGGAATTATGAACTGCTGTCCGATATGCCATTAGGAAAATAAGGATGTGACTGTCCCAGTCGCGCTGGTGCTGGCTAACAACTTTCCTTAGTTGCTCTAGCATTGTTCGGTTGAATCGTTCTACCATTTCATCGGACTGGGGATGAAGGGGCGTCGTCCTGACCTTCTTCACTCCGAGTATCTTACATACTTCGTGAAAAGCTTGAGATTCAATGTTTCTCCCTTGGTCAGAATGAAGCTCATAAGGAACACCAAATCTGCAGATTCAATTGTTCACTAATTCCTCTGCTTCCTGATTTGAAATGGCATATGCTTCGGGCCACCTACTGAAGTAGTCCATGACTACCAAAATGTAGCGATTTCCTCGGTCTGTCACTGAAAAAGGCCCCGCCACATCGAATGCGATTCTTTCAAATGGGACTCCCATGTTGTATTGCTGCATGTCTCCTTTTGTTCTTACTCGAGGGCTCTTGCTGGTGGCACAAACTGTGCATTTACGGCCTCAGTCTGCAACATCGTCCCGCATATGAAGCCAATAGAATCTCTCTTATTTTTGCCAAAGTTTTGTTGATTCCTAGATCTAGACCTATCATGACCCTCCTCTAGAATATCTGCTATTCTAGCGCGAGGGATTACTACCTGCATTCGATGAGGGGTACCGTCAGCGGTTTCCCATTTGCGCCTCACTATTCCTCCCTCGATGTGCAATGAATCCCATTGCTCCCAATAGCTCTTCAGGGCTTCGCTTCTCTCTGCAATCTTCTTCCATTCAGGCTTCTCCTCGTATTCCTTCCATGTCAGAATTGAAGAAATATATGGGTCGTCGCGTTGGGCGCCTCGGAGTACCTGATTATACCATCCTGAGGTTGGCCCCACTGTCGTCCTTTGACACTTTTCCTCGATACGCCCACAATGTTTGCAATCTGGTACGCATGGTCGCCGGGAGAATGCACATCTGCATTTCGATGGTTTCTTCTATTTCTGTGGCCTATATTGAAGTCGTAGGACTCGAAGTATCTCGATCCATCTTTCCACTTGTCCTTCGGGATTTTTCAATTGCATTAACCATTTTAATGCTGCATGATCCGTTCGAAGAATGAATTTTTGCCCATAGAGTACTCGTGGAAATGCTTAGTTGAGTCCACGATTGTCAACGATTCTCTTCTCGTGACACAGTAATTACTCTTCGATTTTGACAGCGCTCTACTGCAGTAAGCTATGACCTTTTCTTGTCCTTCAAAGTTTTGTGACAGCACTGCACCAATACCGACATTGCTAGCATCTGTAGCCAACATGAATTTTTCGCCTGGTTTCGGATATGTGAGTATTGGTGCTTCCACGCTTTACTGTCTTGAAACTTTCCTCGCACTTGTTTGTCCAGATAAATGGTTTTTCTTTTTCTGTCAGTTTATGTAATTCCTTAGCTATGTTTGGCAAATTCCTGACAAAACGCTTATAATACTCGTAGGTAGCAAGCCCCAAAAAGCTTCGAAGTTCATGTTTATCCTTCGATGTGGACCAATTCTTAACTGCTGCTATTTTCTCGGGATCTGTTTGAACTCCATTGGATGAAACCACATGTCCGAAAGAGCTGGTCTCTGAATAGGTAAATTTCGTATAGGACATTTTTATGCAGAAATATTTCATAAACAATCTCCTTGTTGTTTTTGCTGATCTTTGACCCTTGGTAACTGGAGGAGCCGGTCAGTTGCCTTTATGGACTTCTAGGAAAATATTTGTGAGCCCAAAATTAAGAGAATCCCGCTGAAAAACTGCAATTGCATTTTTTAGAGGTTTGCTCCTTTTTTTGTGTAAAGTGATCGGGCTAGACATCAATGACTCAGGACTTTGGTTTAAATACTTTAATTATAAAATCACTTAGCTCTTCCATTTCAGGCAACAAGCTGAGTAAGAAGATTTTGAGAGCCTCTCTCATGTCTATCTTGTCAGAACCAGCAGCTGCTTTGTCCACAGCTGTTTCCTGTATAATGCCTCGTGCACAATGAGAAAGTGGATTTATTTTATGTTTCGTCCCTTTCATTCCACTGCCTAATTCTCTATTCCCATCTCAAGTCAAAATTTGAGAACATCAGTTAAAGTTGGCTCTACTTCAACTTCAACACTCAAATTTCGGAAATTCGGAATAAGCAAGTGACATCTGGTTCTCACACTAATGAACAAGCAGAATTATTGTACCAAAGTAGGTTATTTATGTTGCTTATTTTGTATTGAAAAACATAAAATATATTAAAAATAACAAAATTATTGCGACAAAAGTCATTTGAGAACTTTGCGAGTGCATAATTTGTGAAAATTGAGTTAATAAAAATCTAATTTTCCGTTTTTTCTCATTCGGGTCATTAGATGGCAGCACTTACATATTTTTTCCGAAAGAGATAGTCTGAACTAAAATTCAGTTAACAGAAATCTCGCCAAATTTTATCGACTTTACTTAAAAATTAAGTAAATTTGATTTTAAAATTAAGTAAAGTCCGGTCAAATTAAGTTTTTGTAAAGACCGAGAATTCTGTTGGCAATTTCTTTTGTGAATATTTTTTTAATGTAACAGCTGATATTGACATTATGTCCGAAAATTCACTTCAACACTGTGCACATAGCAAAATTAGCACTTTAACATTGTGAACACGGCATTATGCTTTTTTGAGATTGAAATATACGGCAGCACTTTATTTTGATCTGCTACTAATTAATTATCGGTCGGCATTTTAGGTCGAGTGAATGAATTCTACACCAAAGGAAGGCACTATTGCAGTGCTTAGTTAAGCTGTACAGTTGTTGCTACTGGAGAGTTGGAGGATGGCCTTGTTGATGGTGGTTGTGCGGACTGCATTCTATCTGATGAATCTTCTCGATGGACGCTATCATCACATCTTTCTGTAATTTCCAAGGTTTTTTTTTTTGTTTTTTTATGTGACACACTAGAGACTTAGGGAAAGGCCCCTTTGTACTGTCGACCATGTATTTTTTTTTATTTTTGAAATGTCGAACAGCAGCTCTAGTCGGAAGATAGAGAGAGAAGTGAAGGAAAGAACTGTCACAACCTAGCTGCGGTTTTTTTTTTATTTCACCTACTCCCAACCATTTCGCGACTCTGACATCGGGGCATCGAGAACAACTCGCTGGAGTGTTATGCCTCCTGAAACGAGTTGAATCTCATCAACCAACCGATGACATGCGCTTGGTGGATCGGAGAACCACTAGTGAAGGCTATGACAGGAGGAATCAGGAATACAAAGAGGGTAGAAGAAAGAAGGAAAGTTATGTAGGCGGGAAATTGGGAAAGGCTAGGACCGTGGCACCGCCGGGAATCGAACCCGGGACCTCTGGGGATTGTAGTCAGGCGTCTTACCCCTAGACTACCGAGGCCCACTTTAGTAGCAGATAGTAGACCTAAAGTGACACTTTATGTCCTCTAGTCTAATCACGATGATTATACTCAACGCTTGCGATGATTTTGTCACGTGACCATTTTTCGATTATTAAGAAAAGGGAGGAGGCTAGACAAAGCCGCAAAGCATCAACACTTATTTATCAAGACCCTAAAGTACAGGAGTTTGTTAATTTTATGATACGGATAAGCCCAGCTGAACCTGCTTCCGCTTTCACTTAATAGAGATTTATGAAGCAGTTTTATTTTTCTATAAGAAAAGAGAGGGAAGAAGAGAAATTGGAAATTCCTTCAGGGGCTCCTTTCTGAATTCCCTTGACCCTTCTAAATTGGGGTATTTAGTCCTTACTAATTTTTAACTATTTCCTATTTGTGTAACGGAAATCTATGAAAGAAATCTGTGCGAGCTTTTCCTTTTTTTGTAATTTTCCTGCCATACAGGTTTGCTTAAAAATAATAAATGAGGGCTTAAGTGGTTGCGATTTGGGTGATTGTAGGCTGAAAAGGGATTCAGGAACAATGTGAGTTGATGCCGCCCGGAAATCATTTAGGAGTCTAGTGAAGTTTATTAACCTCCCAGTTTATAGGGAAGTTATTCCAATTGGTCCGCAAATCGAAATCGAATTTTTCAACGTACTTTCACTTTTCAAGGTAAATTTGAGAAGAAGTATGTGTATGTGTGTGTGCGATCTTTTTTTAATGAACGATATCGCGCGAACCAAAAAACATAACGACTTCGTTGAGGTGTCGTTCGAAGAATATTAACGAAATATGATCTGAAAAGATTTCCCTAAAATTATTTCGAACCGCTTTTTTGTTTAAACTACGTTCGTGATTTTTGTACCTGCACGATAATGCGCGAACCAAAAACTATCTTGACTTCTTTGAAGTGCCGGAAGAAGAGTTTTAACGAAAAAATGCTCTGAAAAAAATTTCATAACATTCGGTCGGGCCATTTTTGTTTAAATGAAAAAACTATAGTACGGGAGGAAAATAGGTTAAGGGTTATGAGGGTTTGGGAGGGTGTTGAAGAATATGGCTATGAGCCCTGCTTTTGAACTCTTGGTTGTTATAGGAGCGAAAGGTTGTTCCACAGTCGAGTTGTTCTATTTAGAAACGAATTACTAGTTTGTAGAGTGCGTGAACAGGGGAGTTGCAAGTGGAGGGAATGGGCCAATCTGGTGTTGCGGGCATAAGGGTTGCCGTGGAGGCAGGAGAGCGTTTATTTCGGAGGAACAATTGCTATGATAGTAGATAGTAACTTTGTCAGTGCTGCTACATTCCTACGGTGGCTCAAGGGGTCGATGGCTCTTTTTTGTACTTTATCTAACCACGCTAAGGTGGTTTTCGAAGCACCGCCCCAAATGAAAGACTTGTATTCGCGAAGCGGCCGAATGTAGGACTTGTACATATATTACAGCAAGGCCCGATGGCTGCGGGAGGAGCTTGCACCTCTTGAGAAGTCCCAAGCACTGGGATGCTTGTTTGGCGATTTGTAATATTTGGTCATTCCATAGCAAGTCTTTCGCTAATGTCACGTCTAAAGGTGCGTTTCCACTGCGGTCTGCAGACAGTGCGCGCACATAAAAAACCACAAAAATAGAGCAAAAAACTAAAAATCTCGAACTGTGCGGAGACAAAGTTTTCATTGCGTATCCACTAAAATTTTGCAGGAAGCATATGAAAAGTCTCAAACTATGTTCTAAAAGACTGTGCGCGCGCACTCTGTAGAGACAAGACTTTAGGTGGATACGACCTTGAATGATAAAATTCTTGTGTGCGCACAATGTTTTATGTTTTCCGATTTAAGTCTAGATATGTATATTACCACGCTTCCGTTGCTATTTGTTCGGCGATATAAAAAAATCAGCTTGGAGGACGAAAATTTATTAATACGATTTACGCAGATACTATGTACAAATCGAAATAGTTTGCTATGCCGTATTTAAAATTTTTCGGTGGAAGGCAAATTCCGAAATTACAAATTTCATCCGAAAGACCAATGGCAGAACAGGTAAGATCGAAGGCGTCGCAAGGCAAGGCAAAGGCGTCGTCAGCTACAAATATGTAGGGGACCTTGGTTCCCCTTTCCCATAGCCTGTGTGGCTCCGGAAAATTTAATGTCTTTTTGTCTATCATTGTGGATAAGGAGGAGTTGTTAAAGACGCCCAATCATTTATTTTTATATTCTTTGGATTCGACATCCCACAATCAGGGCCGGCGCTTGGGGATTTGCGCCCGGTGCACTATGCCATATTGTGCCCCATAAGCAGTTCATTTTTGAACGCAATGAAGGACAAAGGAAAAGACAAACACTCGCGGAATAAGAGAAAGAATATTCATTACTTCACATAATAGTCTAAGATCCCATGACAAAAAAGGTACCCCATCGAACACCTCAAAACAATAAAGTGAGATTGGCTGAAAAACATGTAAAGAACATGTAACGCCCGCCAGACTAGTACAAATTTGTTAATTGCTATTTTTTATGAGTGAGTTTTTTTCCAAAACACCTGTTTAGTCCGGAGACAAAATACCAAAATGGCTGAAAATTGCTACACAGCTTCCTTATTCCTCCTTTAAGAAAACAATTTCGGAATCCAGCTTGCGTATAGCTTTCTAGCGTATAGTTTGTTGGAAAAGTTGGCTGTTGTGAAAACCCATGCTATTCTTCATCAAATTTCGAAAGGAAATTAACGAATACATCCAATTTTTGTTGGTTGGCCCATGTGAAACTCGCCAATATTAATTTGTTAGACAGTAATACCCCGGCTTCACCCCACGCGGCTGTTAAAAAATGGATGCACTCATATAACACCCAGTAGTGCACACGCGAGGCTCACTGCCTTCTCCTTATGCATCCACCCGACTACCCTTAACTTTTCCTAAAATTTTTCTATTTTCAGGTCAAGCTTACTACTAGACATTGCACCATGAGTTGAACGACATGACGGTCTAGTGGTACAAAGGGTGATTCCTGAGCTTGACCATGCCACATAAAAAAAACCGCGTTCGAAAACTATTTCTTCAAAATAATCCCCTTGTCTGTCCTAAGATATTTCGTGTTTTCCATATTCACTGGAAAACAAAAGATACGCCTCAAGAAGCTACTTCAAGACTTTTCGAAGTCTTTTTTCAAGTATCCACTGAATTTACATATCCGCGCACAATCCCCGCAGAAGTTCTCCGCACCGACGCAGAAGATTTTTCAATGGATACGTTTTGTATCCACTGGAATATCGGTGTGCGTGTGTAGTCTCCGCACTTTTTATCTTCGCACATTTTTTATCTCCGAACATAGATTTTGGTGGAGACACTTTGCCGGATAATGTATGGAGATAGTGCGGAGACAAAACTCTTGGTGGATACGCACCTTAAGATGTTAAGGGATGAGTCGGCCATTAGTTCAACAAGATCCACTAACACGGATGAAGTGGGGTTGCACTTTTTTTGGAGATAAGATACGATTCTTGCTTCATCAACCTAGAATGAGTTCAATGCCTTTATTTATGGAGTTGAGCATTCGTTCACGATCATCAAGACAGAATCTGGCGCGTGCTTGTCTTGCTTTATCGAAGGAGTTTCTGCAGATGTTTTTAATCCAGAGGTAGTTAAAATCAGAAAACGTGATATTATATATTTTATGGTAGGCCACGTAATCCTTAACCTAAATGGCAATACCTCTATGGAGTGAGAGATTGTGCACTAAAGTTTAAAGGGAGTCGGTACTGGTTCTTTTCTGAGACAGTCCTAGGTTATGTAACCAAGGTAACCAAGTCCCGGTCGAAGGTGTTCTCAAATAGGTTCCGGGGATAACAGTCTGGGACGATTCCATGACTGTACTTATCATATTTAGAATAAACGGTCTGGAGGATTGACCCTGAAAAATGCGCTCAGCAGGCACCTGAAGGTTCAGAGTGGTGGAGAGGTTAGTGGTATGAATCTCCTTGCTTTTTGAGAAAACCCACTCCGTTGAAGGAGTTTTTGGAGAGGAGCTTTTAGAGTCAAGTTTCCTGTGGTAGAATCTGCAAGCTCTCTCAATGCTGCTGCCAGGCAGTTCTTTTGGAACGTCTCAACTCCTTATTGCAACCTGTTAAGGTGAACCTGTATTCTTCCCTTTGATCAGCATGTTGTGTCCTATTGAACAATCTATTAGGTTTCCTCCGCATTGCTGCCAGTCTGTCGTTCCACCAGGGCACTTTACACTACAGAAAAAACATTGTGCTAGGAGGAGATCAGCACCTCAGTGAGCCATCTTTAGTTCACACACTGAGCTGATAGAGGCGTCGAGAAGATCTGATTTCGAGGCCACAAGTCCCTGAAAGTTAGAACGGTTGGTTTTTTTAAGGAATCCAGGAAAAGGCGCTAATGGTCCGATAGTGAGCCCTCATACAGAACACACCAGTATTGGATACTGTCAGGGAGTGGCCTGCTAGTCATAAAGGTGGGTTTGTATACCCTCTTTTCAAAATCTGTGCTATTCATAACTATTGTAGGAGACGCCCATCACGTTCGTTTACATCGGTAACCCCGAAAATAGAATGATGAATATTTGGATTACAACCGATGACGAATTGTCGGTTCATCTGGCGACAGAACTCTAACAGTTCTATTACTAAAAAAATTATTAATAGTCGTACCTTTTACTCTGGCTAAGTATAAGTCCATTCATTTTAATTTAGAGCTCTGCATATTTGGGTTTCAGACCTTGCCTGCGTGACGGTCAGAAGGCAAAGGTATGGGGGTTTTAACTTTTTGGGTTTCAACCTATTTGCTTTGGGGCCTGGGGCAATTCGATCCAGTTGTCCTGCTTTGTGACAAGCCTGTCTAAGCCCTGTAGTTTTGGCCATCTAAGCCAACTAAGTGTCCGCGAAAGTCCACGTTTTCAGGTAAAAGTCAAAAAGTTCAATTCTTTTTTTGTAATCAATAAATACAGATAATACTTTAAACGTCATCATTAAAACGAGCAATTAAAGTTAAAACTTTATTAAAAAAAATTTTTCCGATTAAATTTTTAGCACGAGTAAATATCGCCATTCTTTAATAATATTTGTGGTCTTTTAAACTTTTTGTTGGGCTACCAAAAAGCAGATAAATGGAAAATTAACGCTCCTCATTGATTGAGAACAGGCAACCAATGTATTAACACTGGATTCAATGTGTAATCACCTGACAGATTACTGCACATAAAACAGTAATCCCGTTCCGTTGCAGTTTTTAATCCTGATGCAGAGTTCTGTACGAAATGGTAATTTCGGCCAGCCCAACGGAAATTCCATATTATTAACAATTTGCCCATGCTGTATGGATCCTGTTCTTTTGTAATTTTCAGTAATTATTATAAACATTTTCGCTGCTACTGATGGAATTGGTGAAAGTGTTTTCGTAATTTCAAGAAAACGGGTTTTTGTACTTTAATATTTCTGTCAACTTCAAATAAGTCAAGAAATTAGTTTTTAAAAAACTTCGGTGATCTAACAAATATATTTAAATACATTTGAACTTTACCTGTAGTGATACTGTTGAGATCAATTATATATGTATGTACTAAAAAGCATTTAAAATCTAGCTTGTTACGATTTTTAGATCGATCGAAGTTCGTTGGATGCACTGTTGCTAGCTCTCAAGCTCGTTCAGTATGCGGCTGCCAAATGAACTGGGCCTTTCCAATTTGCGAGTAGTTCGAGATCAAATGCAGAATAATTTCGCTCAGCACAAGATAGGTTATTAGAATAGAAAGCTAATGGTTGCCACCTATGACCGTTAAACTGTTCCAGCATAGCTCCGATAGCAAAGTCGGAAGCATCAGTTGTGACGCTATATTTAGCATTCTCTATTGAGTATATCAGCATAACATAACAGCCATTGGGGTTTTCACATCGACGAATGCTTGTTGACATTCTACGTGCTAGGAAAGTTGCTGTTTATTTTTTGTTGTTGAGTTTCCTCAAATGATCATTGGTGATAAAAATTCACTATTCCTAGAAGTTTTTGTACTTGTTTAACTGTTGTTGCTGTTGGGAGGTCATTTATTGCTTGGACTCCTTTGTTTGAGTGATGGAAGGATTCCATCTTTGCCGATACTATGTCCCAAAAACGTGATCTCACTGACACTAAAACGCATTTTAATAACTTAATGGTTAAACCATATGTGATAGGGTATCTATCCGGTACTGTGACTGCATTAAGGCGAAGGTAGTCGCCGCATGGCCTCCAATCATTTGTATCCCCTTTAGGCACCAGATAAAGTGGAGATGCTGCGGGAGACGACGATGTTCGACAAAACCTTTGTTGAACCATGTGTTCGAACTCCCGTATCGCCACCTTCAGCTTCTCCGGATCAAGTCTACGAGAGGTAACGAAAGGTAATTGCCCATTGGTAACAGTGTGATGTAAACATTGATGCGAACGCAATCCTGCTTAACAAATCAAAGCAATTGGTAGCATATGCCAACGTTATAAACTGCCTTCCCAGATCCTTGTCATACCTTAGAGAAGTATTCACGGAATTAGAGGAGGGGGCAAACACATAGGGCTGCAAATAAATGCCGACAAGAGTAAGATACTATTTCAGTCAAGGGTGGAAAGAAAAAGAAGAAATCGCAACATCACCTGGGGGGAATATAACTTCGAACGGGTAAGCGAATTTAACTACCTGGGGTTCACAGTCAGGGAAGACAACGATGAAATGATAGACGTACAAAGAAGAATAAGCACCGCAAACAGAACATACTTCTCACTACTGCCAGTAATGAAATCCAGAGACATCCACACAAACCAAAATTAGAATCTACAAAACCATCATACATACAATATCTACGTACGGATGGCCCAATAAATGAATACAATCAAGACCCTCTCAACTACAGGCCTCGTAGATGAATTTTTCGTGGTGTTGGTAATAGGCCCAAAAGTCACCGCACACCGAAGTAACATGGCGCAGAAGTCGTACGCGCAGAATTTTTGTGTTTATTTTTGCAGTAAAAAGTGATAAAATATTGTATTTTAACACTTTTAACTGCACTTGGATGTATCAGTGAATAGTTTTTTAGTGATTTCATTAAAAAAATAAAAAAAATTTGGTGATTAAGGGTGTTTAAGTGTTCAAATTGTTAAGGCGATCAACTTTTTTTTCACATTCACGGTGTTTTTTCATGTTTATTTACGAAAAAAATGTTGAATATTTAATGTTTTGTGTAGTTATGGAATTAAAAGTGATATTAAAGTGATTAATACATATATTATGATATTATTATTAAAAATATAGGTGCCGAAAAACACTTCTCTTATTCACTTTTCCATTCGCACTTTTCTGTACTTATATGTTTAGTAATAATTGCAAAATAAATTAATTAATGACTTTAAAATCACTTTTAATTATATATTCAGCATATTTTCCCTTAATATACTCGAAAAAAACACCGCGAATGTAAAATAAATTGATCACCTTAACAATTAAGACACCAAAAATACACTAAATCACTATTTTTTTTATATATTTTTTTTATTAAATCACTAAAGAAATAATCACTGATAATCCTTGTATGTTTTAAAGCGATATATTTCAATAATTTACCACTTTTTACCACAAAACTATAACGAAAACACTCCCGAACGTACTCTGCGCCATTAAAGTCTCAGCAACTGTCAAATTTTGGGACCATTCTCAGCTATGGTTGTATTGATGGCAGATACAACTGCATGGCCTGTAGTTGAGAAGGTCTTGATCAGTGTTGGGCCTTGGCGATTTTAAAAATGTAGTAATTATGTAAAAAAATAGTAGTAGAATTGAAAAAAATGTAGTAGCAACAAAAAAACAACTTTTATTCCAACTTTTATTGATTTACAGACGGAAAGAATCTAATCCGAGTCACTACGACAGATGTAACAAAGGGGGAATTCGACGACAAAAGTGCGAAATTGTATTGGCCAGTTTCACACGGGTCGACAGACAACCAACCAACAAAAATCGGCTGAAAACGTTCGTTTGTGGAGAAGAGGGTGAGAGAGGGCGATGGGATGGGCAAATTTTTCATCGTCCTCTCTCACCCTCTTTTCCACAAACTACGTTTTCAGTCGATTTTTATTGGTTGACTGTTGGCCCTTGTGAAACTGGCCATTCGAATTTGAATGAAAATAATTTTTCTGATGACGTCAAATATGTAGCAAATAAGAAACAAAATGTAGTAGAATTTTGAAAACGCGAAATGTAGCAGATCTGCTACTATTATAGTAGAAGGCCCAACACTGGTCTTGATACAATGCATAGAGAATACGCTACAATCACGGGGGAGGGGGTTGAATAGTTATAAGTCGAGACTTGAACTTGAAACACTATTCAGGGAATTCAGTTTACTAAGTATTGACATACAATCAATGGTTCCAGAATACTCAAAGGAGCAAGACCGTTCAGCCGCTGTTCTCTAATTTGCCAATCCTTTAACCACCTTAAAGTTGAAAAACTTCTTTCGTTGCTAGCAATAATGGTCCCTCCAATCTTCAGACAGTTAGCGACTTTCGGAAAAGGTGTGATTAAAGATTAAAGCATCCATGAATATGTGTGTTCGTTGGACGATGGACCTCAATATATTGACGAAAAGACTGCTTTGCACCAGGGCCGTCCTAAGATATTCGGTGCCCCTCTTCATAAGAATATAAAAATCTTTAGACATTGCATATAGATCATACATATATGTAAAGTCCAACGAAAGAAACTAAGAAAAGATACAACCATAATAGTATCAGTAGCTAGTTTTCTAAATTTATTTTGTTGTATACCCCAAGTCAAGCGTTGAGGTTGTCGACTGATTGATTAAGCTGATATTAATTTTTGGTAACCCAAGACTGGGCCGATGAACACCTTTTACAGCGAAACTGTTTCACATACTACTGGCATCACGAGGGGAAGGTAGAGAGGATAAATCGTCACCGATTCCAAGCAAATTATCAATCGCCAAACGCATGGTACAAGCACATTGATCGGGTTCTACCAATGATAAATAATACGCCAACAAGAAGTTCGCCCTTTCGTATTTTAACTGGCATGGAAATGAAGTTAGCAGCATGGGAAAGCTATGGGAAAGCCAATTGGTTGGGGCTCATTCGTTTCTTCCAAGCCGCTGACTGGGACCTGTGTTTTGAGAATCGCGATGCCAACTTTTCCGCTCTCTGCATCTCAAAAATCATATTGGCAGGAATGCGTTTATTCATTCCCCATTCTACCAAATCCATTAAGCCAAGGCCGCATGGATGGTTTAATCAAGAATGTATGAATGCGATTAAAGCCAAAGAAACCGCCTATAGAGTGTTCAGGCATTCCCTGAGCGAATCATCCCGAAGTGAGTACATCAGGTTGAGAAATGTCTGCAAAACCACCATCAAGCAGACCAAAGCCTCCTTCGATGACAGGTTAAGAAACAAACTCATTAACACCTCTGCTGGCAGTAAAAACTTCTGGTCCTTGGTAACCTCCATCAGGAAAAATTTTAACACATCGTCGTCTCCTCCTTTCATTCACGATGGGAAGGTATTAACAGAAAGCAAATCCAAGGCTGACTTACTCGCATCTCTGTTTGCCTCCAATTCTTCTTTGCCTGATACTGCCGTGCAACCCCCCATTGTAGAGGGTTCTCCTCACTCAATGGGCAGAGTTTTCTTCAGAACTCGTGAAGTGTTCAAGTGTCTCAAGGAGCTCGATCCCAATAAATCCACTGGCCCTGATAAAATTCCCCCTATGGTTCTTAAAAAATGTGCTTCACCTTTGGCTAAACCTCTGCGCAAACTCTTCGCCCTTTCTTACTTCTCCGGAGTCTTCCCGGACTCCTGGAAACTGGCTCATGTTCAGCCTATACCGAAAAAAGGTGATTCCAGCGACCCCTCTAACTACCGCCCAATAGCAATCACTTCTATCCTCTCCAAAATCATGGAGACATTAATAAACAGAAGGCTTATGGAATATCTTGAACGCAACCAAATATTGGATGACAAGCAGTACGGCTTTAGATCGAAAAGATCTACTGGCGACCTCCTTGTATGCCTAACTGAACACCTCTACCGAAACATTCATCGCTTTGGTGAATCCGGCCTGGTCGCTCTCGATATCTCCAAGGCCTTTGATAGAGTATGGCACCCCGCTCTATTGAGTAAACTCCATGCTATTGGCATCGACCTTCTTCTAAAGAATTGGATTGAGAGTTTCCTTTCCAACCGCTCAATCAAGGTAGTATTGGACGGCGTTGAATCTAATCCCCACTCCATCTCTGCAGGCGTTCCCCAGGGCTCTATTCTATCACCAGCTCTCTTCCTAGTTTTTATAAATGACCTGCTCTCAATCCCATCCAACTCTCTTCACAGCTTCGCTGATGACAGTACTTTGCGTTACTCGTATAGCTTTGATAAAGTAAGACAAGCACGGGCCAGACCTTGTCTACTTGATCGTGAACTTATGTCCACTTCAATCAACAGGGACATAAGATTGATTCTTGATTGGGGCCTCATGAATCAAGTTGAATTCAACGCACAGAAAACAAAATACTGTCTCTTCTCTATGAAAACGCGCTCCCCAACCCCTCCCATTAAAGTGGACAGTCTAGAACTGATGGCTGAACCATCCCTCAATATCCTGGGCATAACTTTAACTGAAGATCTGCGATGGAGTAATCACATATTCCAAATCGCTAAACAAGCATCACAATGCTTGGGATTCCTTAAAAGATGCAAATTCCTCCCTCCGCCGTCGGCCAGGGCTATAATATACAAATCCTACATTCGGCCCCGCCTCGAATTCAACTCATATCTCTGGGCAGGGGCACCGAGTACCACCTTAGCGTGGCTGGACAAGGTGCAGAACCGCGCTCTCCAACTCATTGGCGACGACGTCATTTGCTCCAAAATTGATTCACTAAGTCACCGCAGGAATGTAGCAGCTCTGGTTAAATTCTACCGCATCTACCATAACGACTGTTCCACCGAAATATATAATCTCCTGCCTTCACGGCGATGTTTTTCCCGCAACACAAGACTTGCCCATTCGGCTCATCCCCACTATCTACAGCCCTTATTTTCGCGCACACACCAGTTTAGTAATTCGTTCTTTTCGAGAACAACTCGACTGTGGAACAACCTTCCACAGTCAGTTTTCCCAAACTCATATAACACCCAAGAGTTTAAACGCAAGGTTCATCTCCACCTCCTCATGTACCCCCCAGACTCCCTCTAATCTGTTTTATTCTTTCTCTATCCTTCGAGCTAAGCTTACTACCAGACACCTGACGTTGACGTGTAAGACATGACGGACTGGTAGTACAAAGGGTGACACCTGAGCTTAGACTTTCACATAAAAAAAAAAAAAAAAAAAAATTACCATATTTCCAAGGCTTTATAAGTGGTGATAACGCGATGACCGAACAGACATACAGGAAATGGTAGACGAAAAGCCAAATAAAATATTACTAACCATCAGGAGAATAGGAGACAAAGCAATAAGAAGCGTAAAGCTGTAAGTGTCTATAAGGATGGCGCCTTGGTTGCAGTCAAGGGAAAACAATGTAGCCCAGGGTTGAAATTAAAACCTAAGTGTTTGGACCTTCCCGTGTAGTGAAACGTCAGAATTACGACCTTTATGAATTGGAAAAGACAGGTGACCACAAGGTATGATATGTCAGAATAACCGAATGAGAGATCTGAACTCGATTTACATTCAAACAGCGAGCTTTCCGGATACTCTCCATTCTATTGAAGTAAACTAAAATATGAGTCCTAGAAAGAGACATAGTGATTAGAAAGACGGATTTTGTCGAGAATCATCTTTGTGTTAAATAAAATTTTGTAAAAAATTGGTGTTTTGTTTATTGCAGGCGGCTACTCAAGTCCCAGAAGTGCAAATCCTGAAATAACTTTGGGATTCGGTTCACCAAAGCAGATCCTCACATACATACATATGTACATATGTATAATATTATATTTGGTTATTTTGTTATGAAATCAAAGATTTGTACTGTCCGAATTCCTCCTTGACGTTAACCATTATTTGAGCCACTTGCGACCTGCGTTCGAGGCACAATAAGTTCTATATTTCTGCTGATATATAACGACTATCAGTTGATATTTCCCCTTGTCCCCGTTTCTACGCCACTGAAAATAGTGCTCAATGGGTTATAAGATTATTAATGAAATGAAATTTTGCTTTGTAAATCGTCGATGTTACTAGATTCTGAAAATCTGCGTACTTTTTAACCGACTTCAAAAAAAGAGGAGGTTACTCAATTCGACGTGTAGGTATTTTGTGGTCCTGTTCACGTATAACTTTGTAACCCAATAGGTCCCCATACACTACAAGGTTTTATGCGTACAAACATGTCCCACAATCTTTCTGACAAACTTGTTTGAACGCCGAGCTTACCCATACACTATTAGGCTGGTCGTCCACTGGAAGCGTATTCGAGCGGCTTCGTATGGCCGTAGCGCGAAGCCGCTCGAATACGCTTCCAGTGGACGACCAGCCTTATGGTTTTCATTTTCCTTTAAAGATTTCAAATCGAAATGAGTTCTTTAACTAGGAATAAGTTGTAATCAATAGCCTTTGAAATTTTATGTTATGCACAGAACTGTCAGATAAAACCACGAAAAAATCAAAAAATTTTGATATTTGGGACAAACTTGTGACAAACATAAAACCAAAAACCAAATTCACCATACACTGTCAATCTTTGTTTGAACGCCTTGTTTGTACGCATAAAACCTTGTAGTGTATGGGCCCCTAATAACATTTTTGCTTTTTTTGGTTCTTTTGAAGGGGGAGCTTCCCACGGTGGTCCCGTTAAATTTTTTCTTAATTCTGATAACGGAGTTCGAAGTTAGGCATAAAAAACTGTTAAAATTGGTTCAACCTTAACATGTCATAGGCACCGAACAAATTACTTTATTGTTGTAATTCTGGCAGCAGGTCGATGGGTGAGTGGGTAGAGCGTCGGATTCTCGGTTCAGCGGAGTGTGGCGCTTGCAGGTTCGATCCCCGGTCGGGGCAGCATTTTTATTTTCTTTTTCTTCTTTCTGAAATGATTTATTAACATATTGGTCAGCGGCCGATAGTACTTGACATAACGCAAAGGGCTAGAGAGAAATATTCTTGTCTGTGGGATCTGTGGGGTGCGAGTTCGATCCTTGGGCTCGCGGTGCTTTTTTTTCTATATATAGACAAAATAATTATTTTTTAATTTCCTTCGGGGAATTTTGTTCCATATTAAACAAGTTTTCGACGTGAATACGTCTGTAAACCCCTTCGAAATTTGTTGCGACTAGGGGTCGATGGCTCTTTTTTGTACTTTATCTAACCACGCTAAGGTGGTTTTCGAAGCACCGCCCCAAATGAAAGACTTGTATTCGCGAAGCGGCCGAATGTAGGACTTGTACATATATTACAGCAAGGCCCGATGGCTGCGGGAGGAGCTTGCACCTCTTGAGAAGTCCCAAGCACTGGGATGCTTGTTTGGCGATTTGTAATATTTGGTCATTCCATAGCAAGTCTTTCGCTAATGTCACGTCTAAAGGTGCGTTTCCACTGCGGTCTGCAGACAGTGCGCGCACATAAAAAACCACAAAAATAGAGCAAAAAACTAAAAATCTCGAACTGTGCGGAGACAAAGTTTTCATTGCGTATCCACTAAAATTTTGCAGGAAGCATATGAAAAGTCTCAAACTATGTTCTAAAAGACTGTGCGCGCGCACTCTGTAGAGACAAGACTTTAGGTGGATACGACCTTGAATGATAAAATTCTTGTGTGCGCACAATGTTTTATGTTTTCCGATTTAAGTCTAGATATGTATATTACCACGCTTCCGTTGCTATTTGTTCGGCGATATAAAAAAATCAGCTTGGAGGACGAAAATTTATTAATACGATTTACGCAGATACTATGTACAAATCGAAATAGTTTGCTATGCCGTATTTAAAATTTTTCGGTGGAAGGCAAATTCCGAAATTACAAATTTCATCCGAAAGACCAATGGCAGAACAGGTAAGATCGAAGGCGTCGCAAGGCAAGGCAAAGGCGTCGTCAGCTACAAATATGTAGGGGACCTTGGTTCCCCTTTCCCATAGCCTGTGTGGCTCCGGAAAATTTAATGTCTTTTTGTCTATCATTGTGGATAAGGAGGAGTTGTTAAAGACGCCCAATCATTTATTTTTATATTCTTTGGATTCGACATCCCACAATCAGGGCCGGCGCTTGGGGATTTGCGCCCGGTGCACTATGCCATATTGTGCCCCATAAGCAGTTCATTTTTGAACGCAATGAAGGACAAAGGAAAAGACAAACACTCGCGGAATAAGAGAAAGAATATTCATTACTTCACATAATAGTCTAAGATCCCATGACAAAAAAGGTACCCCATCGAACACCTCAAAACAATAAAGTGAGATTGGCTGAAAAACATGTAAAGAACATGTAACGCCCGCCAGACTAGTACAAATTTGTTAATTGCTATTTTTTATGAGTGAGTTTTTTTCCAAAACACCTGTTTAGTCCGGAGACAAAATACCAAAATGGCTGAAAATTGCTACACAGCTTCCTTATTCCTCCTTTAAGAAAACAATTTCGGAATCCAGCTTGCGTATAGCTTTCTAGCGTATAGTTTGTTGGAAAAGTTGGCTGTTGTGAAAACCCATGCTATTCTTCATCAAATTTCGAAAGGAAATTAACGAATACATCCAATTTTTGTTGGTTGGCCCATGTGAAACTCGCCAATATTAATTTGTTAGACAGTAATACCCCGGCTTCACCCCACGCGGCTGTTAAAAAATGGATGCACTCATATAACACCCAGTAGTGCACACGCGAGGCTCACTGCCTTCTCCTTATGCATCCACCCGACTACCCTTAACTTTTCCTAAAATTTTTCTATTTTCAGGTCAAGCTTACTACTAGACATTGCACCATGAGTTGAACGACATGACGGTCTAGTGGTACAAAGGGTGATTCCTGAGCTTGACCATGCCACATAAAAAAAACCGCGTTCGAAAACTATTTCTTCAAAATAATCCCCTTGTCTGTCCTAAGATATTTCGTGTTTTCCATATTCACTGGAAAACAAAAGATACGCCTCAAGAAGCTACTTCAAGACTTTTCGAAGTCTTTTTTCAAGTATCCACTGAATTTACATATCCGCGCACAATCCCCGCAGAAGTTCTCCGCACCGACGCAGAAGATTTTTCAATGGATACGTTTTGTATCCACTGGAATATCGGTGTGCGTGTGTAGTCTCCGCACTTTTTATCTTCGCACATTTTTTATCTCCGAACATAGATTTTGGTGGAGACACTTTGCCGGATAATGTATGGAGATAGTGCGGAGACAAAACTCTTGGTGGATACGCACCTTAAGATGTTAAGGGATGAGTCGGCCATTAGTTCAACAAGATCCACTAACACGGATGAAGTGGGGTTGCACTTTTTTTGGAGATAAGATACGATTCTTGCTTCATCAACCTAGAATGAGTTCAATGCCTTTATTTATGGAGTTGAGCATTCGTTCACGATCATCAAGACAGAATCTGGCGCGTGCTTGTCTTGCTTTATCGAAGGAGTTTCTGCAGATGTTTTTAATCCAGAGGTAGTTAAAATCAGAAAACGTGATATTATATATTTTATGGTAGGCCACGTAATCCTTAACCTAAATGGCAATACCTCTATGGAGTGAGAGATTGTGCACTAAAGTTTAAAGGGAGTCGGTACTGGTTCTTTTCTGAGACAGTCCTAGGTTATGTAACCAAGGTAACCAAGTCCCGGTCGAAGGTGTTCTCAAATAGGTTCCGGGGATAACAGTCTGGGACGATTCCATGACTGTACTTATCATATTTAGAATAAACGGTCTGGAGGATTGACCCTGAAAAATGCGCTCAGCAGGCACCTGAAGGTTCAGAGTGGTGGAGAGGTTAGTGGTATGAATCTCCTTGCTTTTTGAGAAAACCCACTCCGTTGAAGGAGTTTTTGGAGAGGAGCTTTTAGAGTCAAGTTTCCTGTGGTAGAATCTGCAAGCTCTCTCAATGCTGCTGCCAGGCAGTTCTTTTGGAACGTCTCAACTCCTTATTGCAACCTGTTAAGGTGAACCTGTATTCTTCCCTTTGATCAGCATGTTGTGTCCTATTGAACAATCTATTAGGTTTCCTCCGCATTGCTGCCAGTCTGTCGTTCCACCAGGGCACTTTACACTACAGAAAAAACATTGTGCTAGGAGGAGATCAGCACCTCAGTGAGCCATCTTTAGTTCACACACTGAGCTGATAGAGGCGTCGAGAAGATCTGATTTCGAGGCCACAAGTCCCTGAAAGTTAGAACGGTTGGTTTTTTTAAGGAATCCAGGAAAAGGCGCTAATGGTCCGATAGTGAGCCCTCATACAGAACACACCAGTATTGGATACTGTCAGGGAGTGGCCTGCTAGTCATAAAGGTGGGTTTGTATACCCTCTTTTCAAAATCTGTGCTATTCATAACTATTGTAGGAGACGCCCATCACGTTCGTTTACATCGGTAACCCCGAAAATAGAATGATGAATATTTGGATTACAACCGATGACGAATTGTCGGTTCATCTGGCGACAGAACTCTAACAGTTCTATTACTAAAAAAATTATTAATAGTCGTACCTTTTACTCTGGCTAAGTATAAGTCCATTCATTTTAATTTAGAGCTCTGCATATTTGGGTTTCAGACCTTGCCTGCGTGACGGTCAGAAGGCAAAGGTATGGGGGTTTTAACTTTTTGGGTTTCAACCTATTTGCTTTGGGGCCTGGGGCAATTCGATCCAGTTGTCCTGCTTTGTGACAAGCCTGTCTAAGCCCTGTAGTTTTGGCCATCTAAGCCAACTAAGTGTCCGCGAAAGTCCACGTTTTCAGGTAAAAGTCAAAAAGTTCAATTCTTTTTTTGTAATCAATAAATACAGATAATACTTTAAACGTCATCATTAAAACGAGCAATTAAAGTTAAAACTTTATTAAAAAAAATTTTTCCGATTAAATTTTTAGCACGAGTAAATATCGCCATTCTTTAATAATATTTGTGGTCTTTTAAACTTTTTGTTGGGCTACCAAAAAGCAGATAAATGGAAAATTAACGCTCCTCATTGATTGAGAACAGGCAACCAATGTATTAACACTGGATTCAATGTGTAATCACCTGACAGATTACTGCACATAAAACAGTAATCCCGTTCCGTTGCAGTTTTTAATCCTGATGCAGAGTTCTGTACGAAATGGTAATTTCGGCCAGCCCAACGGAAATTCCATATTATTAACAATTTGCCCATGCTGTATGGATCCTGTTCTTTTGTAATTTTCAGTAATTATTATAAACATTTTCGCTGCTACTGATGGAATTGGTGAAAGTGTTTTCGTAATTTCAAGAAAACGGGTTTTTGTACTTTAATATTTCTGTCAACTTCAAATAAGTCAAGAAATTAGTTTTTAAAAAACTTCGGTGATCTAACAAATATATTTAAATACATTTGAACTTTACCTGTAGTGATACTGTTGAGATCAATTATATATGTATGTACTAAAAAGCATTTAAAATCTAGCTTGTTACGATTTTTAGATCGATCGAAGTTCGTTGGATGCACTGTTGCTAGCTCTCAAGCTCGTTCAGTATGCGGCTGCCAAATGAACTGGGCCTTTCCAATTTGCGAGTAGTTCGAGATCAAATGCAGAATAATTTCGCTCAGCACAAGATAGGTTATTAGAATAGAAAGCTAATGGTTGCCACCTATGACCGTTAAACTGTTCCAGCATAGCTCCGATAGCAAAGTCGGAAGCATCAGTTGTGACGCTATATTTAGCATTCTCTATTGAGTATATCAGCATAACATAACAGCCATTGGGGTTTTCACATCGACGAATGCTTGTTGACATTCTACGTGCTAGGAAAGTTGCTGTTTATTTTTTGTTGTTGAGTTTCCTCAAATGATCATTGGTGATAAAAATTCACTATTCCTAGAAGTTTTTGTACTTGTTTAACTGTTGTTGCTGTTGGGAGGTCATTTATTGCTTGGACTCCTTTGTTTGAGTGATGGAAGGATTCCATCTTTGCCGATACTATGTCCCAAAAACGTGATCTCACTGACACTAAAACGCATTTTAATAACTTAATGGTTAAACCATATGTGATAGGGTATCTATCCGGTACTGTGACTGCATTAAGGCGAAGGTAGTCGCCGCATGGCCTCCAATCATTTGTATCCCCTTTAGGCACCAGATAAAGTGGAGATGCTGCGGGAGACGACGATGTTCGACAAAACCTTTGTTGAACCATGTGTTCGAACTCCCGTATCGCCACCTTCAGCTTCTCCGGATCAAGTCTACGAGAGGTAACGAAAGGTAATTGCCCATTGGTAACAGTGTGATGTAAACATTGATGCGAACGCAATCCTGCTTAACAAATCAAAGCAATTGGTAGCATATGCCAACGTTATAAACTGCCTTCCCAGATCCTTGTCATACCTTAGAGAAGTATTCACGGAATTAGAGGAGGGGGCAAACACATAGGGCTGCAAATAAATGCCGACAAGAGTAAGATACTATTTCAGTCAAGGGTGGAAAGAAAAAGAAGAAATCGCAACATCACCTGGGGGGAATATAACTTCGAACGGGTAAGCGAATTTAACTACCTGGGGTTCACAGTCAGGGAAGACAACGATGAAATGATAGACGTACAAAGAAGAATAAGCACCGCAAACAGAACATACTTCTCACTACTGCCAGTAATGAAATCCAGAGACATCCACACAAACCAAAATTAGAATCTACAAAACCATCATACATACAATATCTACGTACGGATGGCCCAATAAATGAATACAATCAAGACCCTCTCAACTACAGGCCTCGTAGATGAATTTTTCGTGGTGTTGGTAATAGGCCCAAAAGTCACCGCACACCGAAGTAACATGGCGCAGAAGTCGTACGCGCAGAATTTTTGTGTTTATTTTTGCAGTAAAAAGTGATAAAATATTGTATTTTAACACTTTTAACTGCACTTGGATGTATCAGTGAATAGTTTTTTAGTGATTTCATTAAAAAAATAAAAAAAATTTGGTGATTAAGGGTGTTTAAGTGTTCAAATTGTTAAGGCGATCAACTTTTTTTTCACATTCACGGTGTTTTTTCATGTTTATTTACGAAAAAAATGTTGAATATTTAATGTTTTGTGTAGTTATGGAATTAAAAGTGATATTAAAGTGATTAATACATATATTATGATATTATTATTAAAAATATAGGTGCCGAAAAACACTTCTCTTATTCACTTTTCCATTCGCACTTTTCTGTACTTATATGTTTAGTAATAATTGCAAAATAAATTAATTAATGACTTTAAAATCACTTTTAATTATATATTCAGCATATTTTCCCTTAATATACTCGAAAAAAACACCGCGAATGTAAAATAAATTGATCACCTTAACAATTAAGACACCAAAAATACACTAAATCACTATTTTTTTTATATATTTTTTTTATTAAATCACTAAAGAAATAATCACTGATAATCCTTGTATGTTTTAAAGCGATATATTTCAATAATTTACCACTTTTTACCACAAAACTATAACGAAAACACTCCCGAACGTACTCTGCGCCATTAAAGTCTCAGCAACTGTCAAATTTTGGGACCATTCTCAGCTATGGTTGTATTGATGGCAGATACAACTGCATGGCCTGTAGTTGAGAAGGTCTTGATCAGTGTTGGGCCTTGGCGATTTTAAAAATGTAGTAATTATGTAAAAAAATAGTAGTAGAATTGAAAAAAATGTAGTAGCAACAAAAAAACAACTTTTATTCCAACTTTTATTGATTTACAGACGGAAAGAATCTAATCCGAGTCACTACGACAGATGTAACAAAGGGGGAATTCGACGACAAAAGTGCGAAATTGTATTGGCCAGTTTCACACGGGTCGACAGACAACCAACCAACAAAAATCGGCTGAAAACGTTCGTTTGTGGAGAAGAGGGTGAGAGAGGGCGATGGGATGGGCAAATTTTTCATCGTCCTCTCTCACCCTCTTTTCCACAAACTACGTTTTCAGTCGATTTTTATTGGTTGACTGTTGGCCCTTGTGAAACTGGCCATTCGAATTTGAATGAAAATAATTTTTCTGATGACGTCAAATATGTAGCAAATAAGAAACAAAATGTAGTAGAATTTTGAAAACGCGAAATGTAGCAGATCTGCTACTATTATAGTAGAAGGCCCAACACTGGTCTTGATACAATGCATAGAGAATACGCTACAATCACGGGGGAGGGGGTTGAATAGTTATAAGTCGAGACTTGAACTTGAAACACTATTCAGGGAATTCAGTTTACTAAGTATTGACATACAATCAATGGTTCCAGAATACTCAAAGGAGCAAGACCGTTCAGCCGCTGTTCTCTAATTTGCCAATCCTTTAACCACCTTAAAGTTGAAAAACTTCTTTCGTTGCTAGCAATAATGGTCCCTCCAATCTTCAGACAGTTAGCGACTTTCGGAAAAGGTGTGATTAAAGATTAAAGCATCCATGAATATGTGTGTTCGTTGGACGATGGACCTCAATATATTGACGAAAAGACTGCTTTGCACCAGGGCCGTCCTAAGATATTCGGTGCCCCTCTTCATAAGAATATAAAAATCTTTAGACATTGCATATAGATCATACATATATGTAAAGTCCAACGAAAGAAACTAAGAAAAGATACAACCATAATAGTATCAGTAGCTAGTTTTCTAAATTTATTTTGTTGTATACCCCAAGTCAAGCGTTGAGGTTGTCGACTGATTGATTAAGCTGATATTAATTTTTGGTAACCCAAGACTGGGCCGATGAACACCTTTTACAGCGAAACTGTTTCACATACTACTGGCATCACGAGGGGAAGGTAGAGAGGATAAATCGTCACCGATTCCAAGCAAATTATCAATCGCCAAACGCATGGTACAAGCACATTGATCGGGTTCTACCAATGATAAATAATACGCCAACAAGAAGTTCGCCCTTTCGTATTTTAACTGGCATGGAAATGAAGTTAGCAGCATGGGAAAGCTATGGGAAAGCCAATTGGTTGGGGCTCATTCGTTTCTTCCAAGCCGCTGACTGGGACCTGTGTTTTGAGAATCGCGATGCCAACTTTTCCGCTCTCTGCATCTCAAAAATCATATTGGCAGGAATGCGTTTATTCATTCCCCATTCTACCAAATCCATTAAGCCAAGGCCGCATGGATGGTTTAATCAAGAATGTATGAATGCGATTAAAGCCAAAGAAACCGCCTATAGAGTGTTCAGGCATTCCCTGAGCGAATCATCCCGAAGTGAGTACATCAGGTTGAGAAATGTCTGCAAAACCACCATCAAGCAGACCAAAGCCTCCTTCGATGACAGGTTAAGAAACAAACTCATTAACACCTCTGCTGGCAGTAAAAACTTCTGGTCCTTGGTAACCTCCATCAGGAAAAATTTTAACACATCGTCGTCTCCTCCTTTCATTCACGATGGGAAGGTATTAACAGAAAGCAAATCCAAGGCTGACTTACTCGCATCTCTGTTTGCCTCCAATTCTTCTTTGCCTGATACTGCCGTGCAACCCCCCATTGTAGAGGGTTCTCCTCACTCAGTGGGCAGAGTTTTCTTCAGAACTCGTGAAGTGTTCAAGTGTCTCAAGGAGCTCGATCCCAATAAATCCACTGGCCCTGATAAAATTCCCCCTATGGTTCTTAAAAAATGTGCTTCACCTTTGGCTAAACCTCTGCGCAAACTCTTCGCCCTTTCTTACTTCTCCGGAGTCTTCCCGGACTCCTGGAAACTGGCTCATGTTCAGCCTATACCGAAAAAAGGTGATTCCAGCGACCCCTCTAACTACCGCCCAATAGCAATCACTTCTATCCTCTCCAAAATCATGGAGACATTAATAAACAGAAGGCTTATGGAATATCTTGAACGCAACCAAATATTGGATGACAAGCAGTACGGCTTTAGATCGAAAAGATCTACTGGCGACCTCCTTGTATGCCTAACTGAACACCTCTACCGAAACATTCATCGCTTTGGTGAATCCGGCCTGGTCGCTCTCGATATCTCCAAGGCCTTTGATAGAGTATGGCACCCCGCTCTATTGAGTAAACTCCATGCTATTGGCATCGACCTTCTTCTAAAGAATTGGATTGAGAGTTTCCTTTCCAACCGCTCAATCAAGGTAGTATTGGACGGCGTTGAATCTAATCCCCACTCCATCTCTGCAGGCGTTCCCCAGGGCTCTATTCTATCACCAGCTCTCTTCCTAGTTTTTATAAATGACCTGCTCTCAATCCCATCCAACTCTCTTCACAGCTTCGCTGATGACAGTACTTTGCGTTACTCGTATAGCTTTGATAAAGTAAGACAAGCACGGGCCAGACCTTGTCTACTTGATCGTGAACTTATGTCCACTTCAATCAACAGGGACATAAGATTGATTCTTGATTGGGGCCTCATGAATCAAGTTGAATTCAACGCACAGAAAACAAAATACTGTCTCTTCTCTATGAAAACGCGCTCCCCAACCCCTCCCATTAAAGTGGACAGTCTAGAACTGATGGCTGAACCATCCCTCAATATCCTGGGCATAACTTTAACTGAAGATCTGCGATGGAGTAATCACATATTCCAAATCGCTAAACAAGCATCACAATGCTTGGGATTCCTTAAAAGATGCAAATTCCTCCCTCCGCCGTCGGCCAGGGCTATAATATACAAATCCTACATTCGGCCCCGCCTCGAATTCAACTCATATCTCTGGGCAGGGGCACCGAGTACCACCTTAGCGTGGCTGGACAAGGTGCAGAACCGCGCTCTCCAACTCATTGGCGACGACGTCATTTGCTCCAAAATTGATTCACTAAGTCACCGCAGGAATGTAGCAGCTCTGGTTAAATTCTACCGCATCTACCATAACGACTGTTCCACCGAAATATATAATCTCCTGCCTTCACGGCGATGTTTTTCCCGCAACACAAGACTTGCCCATTCGGCTCATCCCCACTATCTACAGCCCTTATTTTCGCGCACACACCAGTTTAGTAATTCGTTCTTTTCGAGAACAACTCGACTGTGGAACAACCTTCCACAGTCAGTTTTCCCAAACTCATATAACACCCAAGAGTTTAAACGCAAGGTTCATCTCCACCTCCTCATGTACCCCCCAGACTCCCTCTAATCTGTTTTATTCTTTCTCTATCCTTCGAGCTAAGCTTACTACCAGACACCTGACGTTGACGTGTAAGACATGACGGACTGGTAGTACAAAGGGTGACACCTGAGCTTAGACTTTCACATAAAAAAAAAAAAAAAAAAAAATTACCATATTTCCAAGGCTTTATAAGTGGTGATAACGCGATGACCGAACAGACATACAGGAAATGGTAGACGAAAAGCCAAATAAAATATTACTAACCATCAGGAGAATAGGAGACAAAGCAATAAGAAGCGTAAAGCTGTAAGTGTCTATAAGGATGGCGCCTTGGTTGCAGTCAAGGGAAAACAATGTAGCCCAGGGTTGAAATTAAAACCTAAGTGTTTGGACCTTCCCGTGTAGTGAAACGTCAGAATTACGACCTTTATGAATTGGAAAAGACAGGTGACCACAAGGTATGATATGTCAGAATAACCGAATGAGAGATCTGAACTCGATTTACATTCAAACAGCGAGCTTTCCGGATACTCTCCATTCTATTGAAGTAAACTAAAATATGAGTCCTAGAAAGAGACATAGTGATTAGAAAGACGGATTTTGTCGAGAATCATCTTTGTGTTAAATAAAATTTTGTAAAAAATTGGTGTTTTGTTTATTGCAGGCGGCTACTCAAGTCCCAGAAGTGCAAATCCTGAAATAACTTTGGGATTCGGTTCACCAAAGCAGATCCTCACATACATACATATGTACATATGTATAATATTATATTTGGTTATTTTGTTATGAAATCAAAGATTTGTACTGTCCGAATTCCTCCTTGACGTTAACCATTATTTGAGCCACTTGCGACCTGCGTTCGAGGCACAATAAGTTCTATATTTCTGCTGATATATAACGACTATCAGTTGATATTTCCCCTTGTCCCCGTTTCTACGCCACTGAAAATAGTGCTCAATGGGTTATAAGATTATTAATGAAATGAAATTTTGCTTTGTAAATCGTCGATGTTACTAGATTCTGAAAATCTGCGTACTTTTTAACCGACTTCAAAAAAAGAGGAGGTTACTCAATTCGACGTGTAGGTATTTTGTGGTCCTGTTCACGTATAACTTTGTAACCCAATAGGTCCCCATACACTACAAGGTTTTATGCGTACAAACATGTCCCACAATCTTTCTGACAAACTTGTTTGAACGCCGAGCTTACCCATACACTATTAGGCTGGTCGTCCACTGGAAGCGTATTCGAGCGGCTTCGTATGGCCGTAGCGCGAAGCCGCTCGAATACGCTTCCAGTGGACGACCAGCCTTATGGTTTTCATTTTCCTTTAAAGATTTCAAATCGAAATGAGTTCTTTAACTAGGAATAAGTTGTAATCAATAGCCTTTGAAATTTTATGTTATGCACAGAACTGTCAGATAAAACCACGAAAAAATCAAAAAATTTTGATATTTGGGACAAACTTGTGACAAACATAAAACCAAAAACCAAATTCACCATACACTGTCAATCTTTGTTTGAACGCCTTGTTTGTACGCATAAAACCTTGTAGTGTATGGGCCCCTAATAACATTTTTGCTTTTTTTGGTTCTTTTGAAGGGGGAGCTTCCCACGGTGGTCCCGTTAAATTTTTTCTTAATTCTGATAACGGAGTTCGAAGTTAGGCATAAAAAACTGTTAAAATTGGTTCAACCTTAACATGTCATAGGCACCGAACAAATTACTTTATTGTTGTAATTCTGGCAGCAGGTCGATGGGTGAGTGGGTAGAGCGTCGGATTCTCGGTTCAGCGGAGTGTGGCGCTTGCAGGTTCGATCCCCGGTCGGGGCAGCATTTTTATTTTCTTTTTCTTCTTTCTGAAATGATTTATTAACATATTGGTCAGCGGCCGATAGTACTTGACATAACGCAAAGGGCTAGAGAGAAATATTCTTGTCTGTGGGATCTGTGGGGTGCGAGTTCGATCCTTGGGCTCGCGGTGCTTTTTTTTCTATATATAGACAAAATAATTATTTTTTAATTTCCTTCGGGGAATTTTGTTCCATATTAAACAAGTTTTCGACGTGAATACGTCTGTAAACCCCTTCGAAATTTGTTGCGACTAGGCTAAGGGACGGCAACGGCATGCGGGGATTCTACTGCGCATGGAAAACGCGACTTTCTCGGCATCAACTCTTTTGGCGTGACCTCTAGTTATGTGTCCAATACAAGGGGAAAAAGTGGGTGAAATAGAGGAGGGCAAGGAGTCCAAATTATCACTTATCTCTTGCTTCCCCCTCCTCCCTGCTCAAACGCCGTTCACTCCGAATTCTAATCAGCTGATGACATTTCATCTTAATGTAAACAAAGCAGATATAATTCTGCCAATTGCCCCAGATTTCACTACGGTTACTTGCTGTGGTTTATTAAATTCAAATTTTTCAAAATTTGAACAATCTCACGTGTGAAAGGGAGGGGGGGAGGTCGAGCCAAACCTCACGACATCTTACCAAGGGGTAGGGGGGGCTCGAGGGGGGCCTCACGTAATTTATGGACGACCCGTAATGGATTCGGCATAATGAAATTATAAAAATGCGACTTCTTCTTTCACTAATATTTTAACCTATGTATGTAAAATAAAACTGTCACCTTGTCAATTTTTCCATTATCATAGCAACTGACGTCAATTTAAGCTATTGACAATTTTCAACATAAATTGGTGTAAATTACAAGAAAACAACTTCAGTCCCTGATCCTCACTACACAACAAAAAATAAATACTAAGAAAAACAAAAATTTCCATCCCCGAATTTCCCCCAAAAGAAAAATCAAAAAACAGCTCCTTTCTTATATTAAAAATTGCCCCAGGACTTTTAGCTTAAAAGTAGCTCAACTCCCACTCCATATACTCTTGGGAGCAGAATTTTTGGTCGGGCTTGATAAACATCGAATTGGCCGCATTAAACAAAGCTTACGAGAATAATCTGAGTCACATTAGCATAATCCATTAGCAATAAAGCCTGCCATTAGAGCTATTACATGCATAGTTCCCAGAGGAGCCCTAAGAACACTCGTACCCCAACAAGATTTTCTTCGATAGTTGAATGCAAGGAGACAAGAGACTTCGTAGATTACGGCAGCGCTTCCAGTCTCTCGCTGTTGATTGTGCACTCACTGCAAATGGGTCCAGAAGGAGATGAGATCCTGCTCGTTTCCCGGTTTTAAAATAAGGCTTAAAACAATTAAAGCTGCTCTAATCGCAGGCAGAGCTAAGGCTTCTCTCTCTGCATCTTAAGAGCACTTAAGCACTTCTTTCACGGATAATAAAAGGAGAATAAGAAATTCCCAAATGCATCATCAAGGACCAAATTAATTTTGGCTTAGCCTAGTTTCAGTTTTATTTCAAATTCATTATTCAGGCATAAATTATACATTCATATCTTGTGTTTATTCTAGATAGATTTATGTTGAAGCAGGACTTACGTTAAACGTTCTCCGCTATATGTTCCACTCACTTAGTCCTAGGATACTATTTAGGAGTAATTTCATTAGTTTCTGCTCTGAAAGGTAAAATATGAGTGCTTAAATAAACTTTTGTGTGTAATTCAACACATTCGCAGTTTCTTGACCCGCAAAACATCAATGACATTAAAATTCAATAGAAAACTTAGACATCTTCATTTCTCTTGAAATTCTCCAGAGAATATTAAATATTCCAAGGACTTTCGAGGACCAACATTTATGATGTCTTTAATTTCATCCCACGATTTTTTTTTGTTTTCTTTACGAATGTTCGTTGACTTGTAATTTCCAAGAGGATTTTTTGAGTCCTGCTCATTTGCAAACTTTTCTCCAAAATCATTTGTTTTTGAATGGTTTTCCCTAGAGAATCTCGGGGAGACGTATCTTCGTTTAACTAGGTTATTTAAGGTATGCTCATCACAGTTTACTCATTCGTTTTCTGAATGGCTTATTTCTGCATTACTTAGCATATCTCATTACTATATTTTACCTGTGCCCCAGGTATAGAGAAAGATTTGCTGCCCACGTTTTCATCACTAAATATTGCAATCATAAATGAAAACCCCACTTCTAGTCTGCTTCGGTAGGACAACGAACCACATTTTTACAATGTCTGGCTAACAATAATTTGCAATGCTGCTCGAAATTTGAGTTTTTGATTCGGAATTTTAATAAGACAGTATTTTTCAAAAGCTTTTTGAAAATATGTAAAATGTTTATTGATGCATACCATGTGTTACTATAAACGGAATTGTCTTCGAGAGTGTACCTACATATAGAATTTTGTTCAGAGAATATAAGAAAATGATACTTGATGCGAACTTAAATAAAAAAAAATTTAAAAACCGACTTCAGAAAAAAGCCGCACAAAATGCACAAAAAAGGATGAAATAATTGTTTGTGATTCTTAACAACATCAATCGAATCAGAATGGACCTAGAAAGAAGAATCGCTTTTGAAGACGGTGCTAACACATGTGGGTGATATATTAAGGGCATAAGCCTAACAAAGAAATGAAAACAATTGCCGAAGCAAGAGTTAGTGCAATCAAAGTCAACTACTACCTGGCACATTTAATTATAGGGAGTGTAATTATCGTAGAACCTTGTAGCAGGGCTTAAATTGTGGCCACTGATGGTGCCTACCTACAATAAAAATTTCATGACAAAATAATGGTAACTTTTCGAGTAAATCTCAAAAATGTAAAAACACCTGTTTTACGAAAAAAGGTTGAACAAGGCCACCAGTGGTCAAAAAATGACAATTTTTAACGGTTTTTGAATTTTTCTGCAAAAACCTGTTGACCGATTTCAATGGTCCAAACCTCATAATTTTCGTCTTTTTAAGCCCTATTAAGTAGTATTTTTTGTTTTCCAAAACAACATATTTTTCGTACCCAAAACGAGAAAAAACGCGTTTTCGCTCCTTTTATTAGTTTTTACCACCTGTTGCCCTGGACCAATTTTATCCAAAACACATTCATTGAATTCCTACGATTTTTCTCTTAATTATAGCGTCAAGAAATCGCAGGGTAGATTTATTTCAACTTTTATTCTATTCTTCTTGGACTATTACTTGTTCCGAGATTTCACTAGAATGTCGAAGGCACCTTAAAAATTTATATACAAAACAACCATAAGCCTTAACAGCGGTGACAGGACTCCATCCTGCGGTATGCAGAGGCCCCTGTGTTTACCACTCCACTCTTCTGAAAGCTTTTGTTGAATATCAGAGTTCAAAGAATGCGGAAGATCCACTAACTTAAACCATTGTAGATCCCATGCTGGCATTGTTGAAAGCGCTACTTCATCCGGTACGGTGTCAATCGATTTTCCTTTGCAATATGCGTGCTTTGGTATAAAATTTTTAAGGTACATAACTAAGATGTGTTCTAGGGTCTTAAGGATAAAGGATGACAAACTTCTTCTTCTTAAATGGCGCTACAGTCCTTGCAGGACTTGGGCCTCTTGAAGTCTCCTCTTCCAGTCTTCTCTACGTCTTGCTAGCTCTCTCTCCAGTTTGATATACGAAGTTTTCGTATATCTTCTAGCACGTCATCCATCCACCTATTTCTTGGGCGTCCTACTCTTCTTCTTCCAGATGGTCTTCCATTAAAAATCCTGGCTAGCATTCTTTCTTCTGGAGCCCGCAGAACGCGTGTCCAAGCCATCGCAGTCTGTTCAATCTTATGTATGTAGATATGTTTATTTCGTCATACATTTGCTGAAGTTCCTCATTCGTCCTAATGCGCCATTCGTTTTGGTTAACCCTTACAGCACCAAATATTCTTCTTTCTTCCTTTCGAAGATTTTAAGCTGGTTTTCTGTTTGTTGGGTCAATGTCCAAGCCTCAGACCCATAGCATAGAACTGGGCGGATTAACGTTTTGTATAGTCTGGTTTTGCATTGTCTTGAAATTTCTTTGTTTTTAAAGACCGGGACTAGTGCGAAATAGGTTTTATTTGCGGCGACGATGCGTCTATGGATGTCGTCCTTTATATGGTTTTGTGCAGTAAGCATTGTCCCTAAGTAGATAAAGTTTTCTACAATTTCCACAATATGATCGCCAAGGCTGATACTTCGTCCTAGCCGATGTCCTTGTTTTGATACGATCATATATTTTGTTTTTGTGTCATTTACTCGTAGATTGAACTTTACAATATTGAAAAACAATATTGAACTACAATATTGAAAAAGGTTTCCTTTACCTCTTGTGCTTTGCGTCCAATTATGACTATATCATCTGCGAAGGCTAGTATCTGGATGTTCCTTGTGAAGATGCTGTTTGCTCCATTAAGCTGTGTTTCTCTCATTATTGCTTCGAGAGCAATGTTAAAAAGTATTGATGAGATTGCATCTCCTTGTCGCAGACCCGATTCTTGAGGAAAATTGGTTGAGTTACAACCTCGTATTCTCACTTGTGTTTCACAATTTTTGGTCGTCATCCTGCAGAGATCTATTAATTTTCTGGGGAAACCCATTTCACTCATCTTATTCCACAACTTTCTTTTATTTAGCAGATCGTAAGCATTTCTGTAGTCTATAAAGAGAAGATGTATGTATATCAATGTTTTCTTCCCAGCATTTTTCAAGTATTTGTCTCATTATGAAAATCTGGTCTGTTGTCGATCTGTTCGTTCTAAATCCTGCTTGGTAATCACATACTTTATCTTCCAAATGTGGTTTCAGTCTATTAAATAAAATATGTGAAAACACTTTGTAAGCTGTGTTCAGAAGAGATATTGGATGACAAACTTATCCGCATATAATCATTTACGATATCTTACTGTAAGACTTGCCAAATTATCAAGTGAAGAAAAAATGCAGCTTATGGCAGGGAGACGCCTTTGACTTATTCAAAAGGATCTCCTGGAACTCTGCACGTATTTGAGTGCGGTTTGGTTCGCCGGATACTATAGATTCATGGATCCCTAACCCAGACAATGTACACCCTACACCGCCCACAACTATGCCTTCTTTAGGCCATACTAACATACTTCTAGTCCAAAGAAAATTTCGAAATCAGTTTCAAATAGCCGGCAATGTTTAAATATTTTCGCTCTACGACCGATATCACAGGCAACATGCCGGCCAGTAGTTGCAATATGGCCAGTATCGTCGGGCTATACGTATATATTTCCGGCAAGTTTGAACATATTAATGGAAATAATGCTGAATTTTCAGCAAAGTCGTTCAGCCAGTATTGCCGGCCACACATTGCTGAAAAATGATGCTCGTTTACAGGCACCTTAAGGTGCCTGTAAACGAGCAACAAAAAATGCACATTGCCGGTAATATATCTGAAAAAGATGGCCGGGCTATATTTTTGAAAATGTGTGGCCGATACTATTGCTGGGCAACTTGTAGTCAGACATGTTTTCGCAATGTTTTGGCTACTGTGTTGCCCGAGAATTTCACGCGTACACGTATGGCAATGGCTGAAAGGGAAAAAGTATTTGCTTATTAAAAAAACGAAGAATGCGATGAGCTAATTCTAAATATGTAGTTACTTGTTCAGAAATTTCACTAGAATGACGAAGGGTGGCAGGGGGCCTCGGTAGTCTAGGGGTAAGGCGCCTGACTACTATCCCAGAAGTCCCGGGTTCGAATCCCGGCCAGCCCCCCAGTCCTTCGCCTTTTCCACTTTCCCACCTACATAACTTTCCTTCTTTCTTCTTCCCTCCTTACATTCCTGATTCCTTCAGTCATAGCCTTCCTTAGCCTTTCCCCGCTCCACCAAAGCGCATACCATCGGTTGGTTGATGAGATTCAACTCGTTTCAGGAGGCATAACACTCCAGCGAGTTGTTTCTCGATGCCCCGATGTCAAAGTCGCGATAGTAATGGTTGGGAGTAGGTCGACTAAAAATATTGCGGGAAGGTTGTGGCAGTTCCTTCCTCCCCGACTAGAGCTGCTGTTCGACATTGCACTCTATAAAGGAGAAAATAGATTGTCAACAGTATAAAGGAAGGGCCTTTCCTGAGACTCTAGTCTTTCACATAAAAAAAAAAAAAAAAAAATACAAAACAACCATAAGCCTTAACAGCGGTGACAGGACTCCATCCTGCGGCATGCAGAGGCCCCTGTGTTTACCACCCTACTCTTCTCTAAGCTTTTGTTGAATATCAGAGTTCTAAGAATGCGGATGTTCCACTATTGTAGATCATCCCATGCTGGCATTGTTGAAAGCGCTACGTCATCCGGTGCAATAATCGATTTTCCTTTACAATATGCGTGCTTTGGTACAGAATTTTTAAGGTACATAACTAAGATGTGGTCTAGGGTCTTAAGGATAAAGGATGACGAGCTTATCCGCATATAATCATTTACGATATCTTACTGTAAGAATTGCCAAATTATAAATTGAAGGAAAAATGCAGCTTATGGCTGGGAGACGCCATGGATGTAGTCAAGGGGATCTCCTGGAACTCTGTATGCATTTGGGTGCGGTTTGGTTCGCCGGATAATATAGATTCATGGATCCCGAACCCAGACAATGTACACCCTACACCACCCACAACTATGCCATCTTTAGGCCATACTAACATACCTCTAGTCCAAAGAAAATTTCGAAATCAATTTTAAATAGCCGGCAATGTTTAAATATTTTCGCTCTAGGACCGATATCAAAGGCAACATGCCGGCCAGTAGTTGCAATATGGCCAGTATCGTCGGGCTATACGGACATATTGCCGGCAAGTTTGAACATATTGATGGAAATAATGCTGAATTTTCAGCAATGTCGTTCAGCCAGTATTGCCGGCCACACATTGCTGAAAAATGTTGCTCGTTTACAGGCACCTTTAAGAAATCTGGCAGGATTGTTTTGGATTTGGAATATACGCTCATACCATCGCAGATCTTCGATATTGAGAGATGAATCAGACCTTCTGCCTAGTCATAGGGACGGATTTTATTAGAATTTAGAGATTCAGTTGAATTCGAAGTTTTTTGCGACTGAATCAAAACTGAGCTTGATCTACCTGTTGGTTGAGGTGGAATGAGTTGGCGTTCATGAGGAAAATATCTGGCATGAGCTTGGCTTGCTCTAGGGCACACAGGCCGAGATAATGCAATACTACCTTGATTGAATGGCCAGAAAATAAATTGGTAATCCAGTTCTATAGTACTGAGATTTGTGATTGACATTTATTGCATGGCTACATAATATGTAAGTATGTATGTATATTTTATAAAAAAACCATATGCCTTTGGACATAAATTAATTTAGAACGGTGGAAAAAAGCTCATTAATTTTTAATGAAGAAGGAGATATTAATTGCAAAAACAAATTAAAATATTTTTTTTTGTAATTAAGAAAACTAAAAGCTTTTATTAATTAATATGCCATTAACACCGATTCGCGCTTTGGCTTGACAGCTTTTCATAAACTGGATGGCGCTATAACTCATTCTGATTTCACGATAAATAAAAACCCATTTTTTTTAAAACAATTTAAACCGAACGATTTTACTATAATTTAATTTAACCATCAACCCCGTCCCAGTTTTGAAACTTTCTCGCAAATAATGAATTTTAAAGCAGGGCGCATTTCTGTCCAACCAAACTTCTTAAGTTTAATTTAAAATCAACGGGAATATTTAAATTAAATTGAGTTCAGGAGGAGTTTAAAAAATGTGAGTTGTAACAAAAGCAAAAAAGTTTTATTCGCAGAAAAAAACAAAAAAAATTAAAGGGGAAGGAAAAAATATCCTCAGCGCAGAGTTGAAATTTAAGCCAAAATATTGGTAAGTTCGTGGCATTGAGCAGTTTCAGCTGGAAGGCCTCGAGGGTAATTTCCCTCAGTTCCTACTCAAAGTATCTTTTCAACTTCTTTGCGAAAGTTATTAAGAGCTTTAAAATTTTATTCATATAAATTTGGTGGGGGTTTCCTTAAATCTAGTTAGTGTACGTACAGTTCTTTTGTTTTTAACAACTTTTATTTTTCGTAATATGTGAGGATGTTTAAAAGTTTTATTCTGATTCCTTTTTACCGCTGTTGTTTATGTCTTACCGTTCAAACTTTTATACCCTTCATTTGTTTAAACAGCTCTATTGCTTTATTATTTAAATAAGCGGCAATCGTAAACTTTTTTATTACAAAGTAGTATTTTTGCACTCAAACATCACGAATCTCATCTGTACAGACTTTTACGGATTACAGCTTATCACTGTACACACACATCACCTAATCAAGCTAACTTAAAATATTGCAACTAGGATCACCAAAGAAAATCAGAATTTGCACTCGTTACCAACTTCAGTTTGCAGATGCCTACACGACACTTAGCAACCCTTAACAGACCATCGGTCATCTACGGCACTACGGTGAAAGTTTGCTCCCAGATATATCTAACGTACAATTTGAAAAGATAAAACACCCTGACATCTGTTGGCAATTTTAGATTTCCTATTTTCCATCAAGCATTGCGTGTAGTCAGTCCTTCAAGCGTCTGTTTGTGACATCAGCAGGAAATAAATTTGGGGTACGTGGACTTTGTGTAAATTATGTGGAATTTTTTACGATTTGTTCTCTCTCTTTTGGTAGTTAATTTTCTTTTTAAAAAATGTATGAATTACGTAGAAGCATTTTTCTATAGAGTTTGTAGTTGTTTTTGTGTTATATTGAAATGGTATACTAAAAGCCTAATTCTGAAGAATACATGAATCTGATGACCACTTTAGTAGAGAACAGACTTGTGAAATTGAATCGTTTTAAAATAATAGTCTCGACCCTTGTCAACGGCATTGGGAGTTCCATTTAATATGTACTTACAATTCTGAAATAGGTAAACGCCTATTAAAAACTGCTACCTACTTTTTCTCATCGTCTGATAATACTACTTACGAGGACTTCTATGGAGGACTTCTGGACAATTTAAAGAAACACTTTTCAAAAGTTGTATGTAAGAGTAAATTACTTGAAAGCAAAGTATACGATTGCAATACAAAAGAAAAGAAGATTAACAAGCAACACCAATCTTGACGGGCATAGCATGGAATTTGTCGATAATAGCTGTTTTTAATGCAATCGAAAAAAGCGGGGGGGGGCTCCAGGCAGCTCAAAGTAGAGCAGCTGTTAAAAAAAGTAGCGCAAGAAATCTTGCCCGAAGTTGCGTTACAAAAAAGGTAGAGCGAAAATTGCTCTAGATCAGTTTAGAGCAAGCTGATGAAACACTGTTTGCTGAGATATCTTGACCTAGCTTAATCCAGACCAGCAAATTAAACACACCTAATTTTACATATTTAGGGACAATGCTTCTTCTTCTTCGATGGCTCTACAACCCAATTCGAGCCTTGGCCTCCATCAGCTTCTTCCTCCAGACGTCTATCTGCTTCGCAGCTTGTCTTCAGTTTCTTGTATTTATATTAGCAGTTTTGCTGCATCGCCCTTTACTTTGTCTTCCCACCTTGACCGTGGTTTGCTAACTAGTCTTTTGCCACCTGGTAGTAGGTACAGGGCTGTAACGGTCGGTTGGAAAATTTATTTTGACTGGGGAATTTAGTTTGGAAATCACCCTGTAGGCAAGGGGAAATTTACTGTAAAATTACTTGGGAGGAAAAGGAAAATTTAAAAAGGATAGGCGAGGAAAAAAATGAATAATGAAAGGAGTTTTTTTTGGAGAAAGGAAAGAGTTCTATCTAGTTCGTGGGACAGAATTTCATTAAGCAGTCCTTAAAAATTACACATAACTACAATATCATATTATCGTGTTATAAAATAATGATATTAAAACGTTGATTAAAAGTATACTGACGCGGTTCTATATTCGTAAGAATTAAATAAAAAAGACAAAAATAAAAATAAAAAAGGGAACGGACTAAACAATAAATCATCATCATAGAAAAAAACAAAAAAACACGACGAGAGAAGATCAGAAAGGAAAGAAGACGACGACGACGTACGGCTGCTCTACACCACCAACACACCACAACCAACGGGGGGGAGAAAAAAAGAAGCCACAAAAGATGACGTAAAGCCAGAGTTTATGTTACATCGGAATTCAATAAAAATCCTTTTAAATTCCGTGCAGCAGTAAGTAAAAATTAAATACATCAAAAAATATATGTAGCTTTCGTGGGTTGATTAAAACACAAAAAAAAGAAAAAAATTAATAAAAAAAAAAAAAAAGAAAAGAAGAAAAACAAAAAAACCAGAAGGATTAAAAAACGCACACGGGAGGAAAGTTTCATGTACATTTTGTTTTGCTATTGAAACACAAAAATCGGTATATAAAAGAAAATTTATATTTAGTTATTTTTCTTTGTTATCGATAATATTCAGCGGAGAAGAATTATTTCAATAAAAACTGAGGATTTTTGTCTATAATTCGGTCGCAGATCGCAAATTACAAAAAAAAAAGAAAAAAAAAAGGAAAAACTTTAAAAGCGGCTGAGGACGTCTAAAATAAAAAAACAAAAAAAAAAAAAAATTTAATTGAGTTTGTGTGGTTGGGTTTTTTTTGGTTAGAGGAATAAAATAGAGAAGAAAAAGAGGGGGGGGGAAATTTCGTGTGCTCTGAAAACCCCGTAGGCGGCGTTTTTACAAAATATATTATACTTATATATATAAACTGAGGACGAGAGCTATAGTCAATTAACTGTCTGGGGTGGAGAAGTTCAACAAATTCTTGCAGTCCAGAAGAATATAAAAAAAAAAAAAAAACTTTCTTGTTGCTTTAATTTAAACAAAAAAAGAAAAAATTTATTACTAAAATAACAATTTTAATATTAATAGTATTTAGTATTAACTTGATAATATTCTTTATACTTAGTTGTGATTTGTGTTGCTCCTTGTCGGTAATAATTACATTTTGTTTTTTGTTGGTTCAGGAAATTTTTGTTTTCCTCGTCTGTTGATTGTACTATCATTTGTACAAAGTGAGGAGTATTGGCCAATACTGCGCGCTTTATTGTTATCATTCATACTCATGTTCCCTCAAAGCACGTAACTCGTATGTTTTTGTTGAATTGTATTCGTTCACGGTTAATATTTGACACGGGCAACTAATCAGTGTCGTGGTTGTTAAGGTCCCAATGTAATGTTTGTGTTGAGGTTTACAGATATAATAAATGATTATAAACATTAGAATGTCCCTGTGGTAAATTTTTTTGGTGGAATGGTTGAGGGGGGATCATTTCTTTTCAGGGTTTGACGCGGCTCAGGCGATGACCGGAGAATGATGGGTGGAATTCAAGATTGCACAGACACAGGTAAGTGGTGAACCAACCGCGGTAAGCCCCGGCCACACACCCCACGACCCCTCCGGCGAGCTAGATAACTCCGTGTGGCCGGCGTAGGAGTTCCGGATTTTCTTTTTATTTCTTATGTATGGTGTTGGCTCCTTGGCCATGCTCTTCCGGGCTTGTGGCTAAGGGGGTAACACCTCGCATAAGTGGCGCCCACTATTTATATCGCGCCATTATGCTGTTACAGGGCTTTTATTGGTATCCTTGAGTCATTCATTCTTTGGACATGACCGGCCAACATAAACACAGTAGCTTGGTATGTATATGTGTCGAGAGTATACACTCTTTGTATAGATCGTAAAATTTGTGATTGTAGCGTATTCCGGGACAATGCTTACTGCAGAAAATAAGCCCAAGAATGAAATATATAGATATACGCCTCGGGAATGGAGTTTGAAGATCGGTGGTGGGGCAGGGGGCGAGAGGGCACAGAGAGGGGAGACTTGATAAACATGAGGGTTAGGTTTTCATAGCCCCTTGGAGAAGTTTTTGGAGGTGAAGGAGGGTTGATGCCTACTTTTTGGATGGATTCGACTTCACTTCTCATGCTATCGAGGCTTCGTTTCCGGTTGCCAAACTGATAGTGCTTACACTGATTTTAGTAAAGCAGTTGACAAGCTCTCCTACTCTAATATAATTCTCAAATTAAGAATGTTAGGCTTTCCGCAAGCCATTCTAATATGGCCGCATTGTCGCATTGCATTGCAGTTTTTACAAAAGTTTGTAGGTAATGCCATTGTTTCCAAAAAAATTTATACATTTTCGCCGTTTTAAAGATTTAGATCCCCTTTTTCGCTACTTGTATACGTCATCAGACATTTAATACAACCCTTTGTTCGACTACGTGGCTAATATTTTCAGGGGCGACTCCTCGATATAATTGAAAAAATTGTTCCAGAGAGGGAGTTATCTCCACTATTCACTAGCATACAGGGTATTTACGAAACACATACTATGTATGTATACATGATGAGTTAAATAGTTAAGTTGAGGTTGAGTTGAATTTTCGACTCGCGGCACATATCATAAACACAACACAAAGATGCTGCTGTCAATTAAATTCAACTACTCAATTGTTGAGCTCGCGTCTACATGCATAACTTCACGTCAAGCCATGTAGCAGAGTTGAGTCGAGTTCAGTCGATCCTAATTCAAATCGATTCGCGTCCACATGTTTTTGGACTTAAGTCAACCTGAGTTCAACTCATTATGCATACGTATTAACAGAAACTTGAGAAGCTCCATTTAGAAGATAATGTACTCGCAGGTTCAAAGCGTGAGAAAAATCCCAATATACCTTGGTTTTTTAAGCAATTTGCGATTTAAAATGTTTTTTTGTGACAAGAGTGAAAATAAAAGATAGCCTTATAGCTTTTGCAACGTTAGGAGCGGCGGGTCAGCTCTGAGATGCCCAAAGTTTAAATAAAATCTGTTACGTTTATGTCCTTTTATTTCTAGAAACTCTATATTACACAACTATCGAGCGGAGGGAAAGAGATGGAGATAAAGGGTATTAGCCGGTCGGTGCCACTGGATCAACTCTCCATAGCCGGTAAATGTATCGGTGATCGGTCTTTCGGTACCACTGGATCAACTCTTAGTGACTTGTCTGTTTTGTCTGTCTGAAAACCATACGAACAATTCTCCTATCGCGCGTCCAGTTAGGCAGAGGAATCATCTCTTCCACTGTCTGATCAAGACTAACTTTCGCAGTCATGCACCGGCCATTTATATTGGGGCCTAGCTGCGCTGCGCGCTCCGTTTCGTAATGTCTGGTACAGTGGTTTTGTCTTTGTGTTAACAGAGGCGGTGCTGTTGTGTTTGTTTACAGCGGCCTGTTTCGCTACACATTTAAGAGGTATGTGATGGCCGTAGAGTTTGTAACTAATTTTAACGAGAGCACAACGGGCCCACGACGGCCAAACTTGTCCAAAAGAATTAAATGACCGAGTACTGAGCCGTACACACAGGCATACGAAGGTAAATTTATGCCAAAAAAAGGATCTGCTCCAATGTATTGTTGAGTGTGGTTAGTGGGAACTTGATCATTTTTGTTATGTACAATCGGCCTTTCGATTATCATACTTAAAGGCTATGCATAAGAAAACCAGGTTCGCGTTCGCAACACGGTTTTGGTGTTGATTTATATTTTAGTGGGAAATTTTGTTATTTTAAGCGGTTCAAGAAAAGAAACTAATCGAGAAAAAAATAAAAGCTTTAATTGCTGGGCGTTGATAAAATATGACTATGTTTCAAATACGGCCGGTATTCGCCCGTTGTAAGGCCATCTCTTATTTTTACTGGGAGAATCATTTTATTCTTAGGAAGTAAATTTTTTTACTAAAATTTTAATACGCTTTTATTAGCTTCACTTGTAACTATGTAATAAAATCTTGGAAGTTAAGTTTGACACGCTTCTCGGTTTCCGTTTGAGCTGCAATTTTGCATACACGTTTAGTTTGGATGAGAATGCAATTTGACCATTTTGTAAAAAAATCAACACAGCGGTTCCAAAATGGCAGCCAAGTTTTGCAATTATGCTTCGCGGACACCTGGCATGGGTATCAAATGAAAGGACATGATAGGTAGAATACAATTAGCTGTATGGCGTCATTCCAAATTCAACACAAAATTGTCGAAGACTAATAATAGGCTAAAAAGTAGAAAATAAAACTAAATAGTTTAAAATAGCTAAAAAATAAGCTTTTATTTTAAAATGAACCAAAAAGTAAAAAATAATTTTGAATGTAAAGTTTTTATTGCTGTGGCCACTTACTTAAATGTACAAAAGCGTGAGGCGCTAACGAAAAGTTTTAGTATTAATAAAATAAGAATATAGGTAAAGAGCGCTATTTTATATTTAAGTAAGTGGCTGCAACAGAAACTTTAAATTCAAATTTTTTTTTTGCTTTTTTGTTCATTTTAAAATAAAAGCGTATTTTTTTAGTTTTTTTTTAAACTTTTTGTTTATTTTAACTGTTTGTTTTACCCAATACTATTTCAGATAACATCATCTCCAGATTTTGAGAAATCTTTCATCCCCCCCTCCCAAGAATTGTTTCTAGATCCGCCCCTGCTAGCAATGCATATTGGGAGAATTGGTCTTAAATTATTGCTTTAGAGAGCAAAGAAACACTTTTTGAGCTGCAATTATATGTATGTATATTTATTTGAACATCCCTATTGAAGGAATGAAACAAATTTTTTGCTTTGTGATAATTATTGTGCTCAAGAGAGTGTGAAATTGGCTGCTGCAGGCTTCAATCAACTTCAACGGGATTTCAATTTCTTCTTTCACCAACTTTTGTGTTTTTCCACAGTTTTTAGTTATTCAGATGATAGAGATTGAGGTTTAGTTTTTTGTTTGTTAGAGTAGAATAGAATTTCATACTTTTGCAACGATGGCGTCAACAAGTTTTTGATTAAATTTAAAAGCTAGAACATTTATTATTCAAAATCACTTTGAGTGGAATTGCTTTTGGCTGTTTTTTCGATAGACTCGCTTGCGATGGTAATTGGGCATCATTTGAGCACTATTCAAGTATTTATTAGACTGCGGACGGAGTGCAAACTTCTTCAATAAGTGGTACATATGTATATTGCATATTGATTCAGAGGGTGTATGACGTGCTTGTTTATCTGTCATAGGTGTGTCTCCCTTCGTCTATTTGGTATTTCCTCAGATTTATTCTATTTTTATTTACAATTTTTGTTTATTTCTAACTGAAAATCTTATAAATTAAAGTAAGCCCCTTTTCAGAGAAATATTTAAATCAAAAGATGTCTGCCGAAAGCGTTCATAAGCTGCTCTAAAAGCACCTCATTCGCAAGTACGGCAAGCAAAGGTAAATTTACCTTTGCGAAAAGTGAGTAAAGTAAGATATTTTTTTGGATACTGTCAATAAACATGTGCGTATGTACATATGTATGTATATTTTCGTTATAATCATACAACGACCTTTCAATTCATGAAAATGGATAAGACAATTCATGAAAAATATGCCTTACAGCATTTTTTGACTGTTGTGCACGTGGGTCTGCATTGGCTGAACAGAGTTTTCGCATTATACTTGACTCCCCGTCATGGAGATTAGAACACGTATCGACAATTTATCTTTCCAAGAATTTTATCATGGACGCCATGGCTTCAGTGGAACATTCGGTTGTTTAAACAACAAATAAACTGAGCATACTTAAAACCGGGGGCTAAAATAACGATATGAGATATGATTTCTCGTTTGAAAATATGTTAAAAGAACGAATATGGGGAGGGGGATGTAAGTATATCCAAGAAGAAAGAAGTTGGGGTATTCACATAACATTTTAGGGATAAATTTATGTAAGATTGTGAAAAGTACATATGTACATATACTTAGAAAAACATGAGATGAACAAAATAACGTTTAAGGAAAAGGTAGACTATAAATAAATCGTATGTATGTATTAATAAAGTCGATGCGTAGAAAATGTATTCATTTGTGGAATGATTTATGTCAAGAGGAACTTTTTGGAAGTTTGCAAATGATTTTGTCATGAAGTTATTTTTGTCATGTGCTTTAAAACACGCCTAAGGTAATACTTTGTGAAGTAATATAAAATTATAAATCGAGCTTAATTGTAATCATGAAGTCTTCGGAGTCGAAATACCTTTTGTATACCTATTATGTACTTCTTTTTAGTACATCTTCTGGTGGTGATTGTGGATTCACCCAACGGAAAAAATCGTAATTGCGTTCGAAAAAAGCGGTAAAAAGCGTTTATATATGTATGTTAACTACAAAAGTAGTCTCGTTTATCTGAGAGTTAACTCAATGTTTCGATTTGAAAACTATACCTAGATCCGATTGTACTCTGGAAAGAGTTATCTGATGTGGGGGTCTTGATACTTGATTTTATTTTACATACGTTTAAATGATTATGTAGTTACATAAAAACTCACGCCACATCACTAATAGTTTATAATATTTTTAAATAAACTATTTTTTAAAGTTTTAAATTATTTTTTAATTATTTTAATTTTATTTAATTTAATTTTTTAGCTTTTTCAAAAAAAAAAAAAAGCTTATACAGAGGCTCTGTCCGTCTGTCCGTCTGAAGCCTACTTTCATCTCTGAAAGTACTGCCGCTACAGACTTGGGCCATATCTCAAAATGTAGCTCTTGGTCAAAAGACCAAAAACTGAGAAAATGGTCTGGAAATTTCAACCAGAAGTATATTTAAACAACAGAAAAGAGCTTTTAAAGAAAATATTGTGACTAATTTTTGTGTTTTAAGGCTTATAACTTCTTAATTATTCATTTTACCACAAAATTTCCAAGTAATAAATTGTAGATTATTTAATTCTAAACAAAAAGTGTCCTTGCAAATTTCCGGTAAGATGTGCCGTTTCGGAGATATAGTGGAAAAACCATTTGCTTACGTTTTCCAAGATGGCGGCCAAATGGGGGGGGGGTTAGAATCCCGAAAACTTAAACTTAAGCTCACACTGACCCCCCCCCCCCTACACATCCCAGAAATAAAACCTTGTCCTGCATTTTTGCAATGTTAAAGTACCATTTCCATGGACTATAAAGGGCTAGGGAAAGTACCTCGTCTGTGGGGCTGCGAATTCGATCCTTCGGCTCGCGGTGCTTTTTTTTTCGTCATAATAATTTTTTTAAATTTCCTTCGGGGATTTTGTTTCATATGAAACAAGTTTTTGACATGAATACGTTTCTAAATTTGCTTCCAGAACAAAAACCGATGATAACGAAATTATGGCATATAGTTTTTATTTGCTGCTCAAAAACTATTGTTTATATTGAATAAAGAAATATACCATGACGTGGGTGAAGAATCAAAGAATTTTATTGTTTACATTTGATTTCCTTTTTTTAAGCTATGATGATTATATTGTAGTGTTTGCTAAATACTTTGTTAAGTTTTAGATTACGCAGTCTCACAACTTATAACCTACATAAGCCTTTAACAAAAACTTTTCAAGATTAATTATATATTATAGCGTTGGTCAGTGTGATACTTATGAATCTCCATGGCCAAACTAGGATACAGCATTATGACAATAATTAAATCAATGCAACGTGAAATAAAAGTTTTAGTTAAGAACGGATTTGGCTTATTTAGCTTATTAAAGATTGAGTTATAGCTCACAATTGAATATGTACCAAAGGTTTTAATTAGTCGCCGCTTTGAGATTTTACCATCAACGCAGGCTTAGTTTATTATACTACAATAAATCATCGTAGCTAAAAAAGAGTACTCAAATTCATCAAGAATCGAACCCGGGCCCTTTCGCACCCCGATCTAGCGCCTTCCCATTACTCCAAACACTAACTTGTAGGAATGTGGCAATAAACATATTTATTCATGCTTACGTAAAAAGGTAGATGCTAGATATGTATAAAGTTTCGAAGAAAGTAAACAACTGAATTATGACAACAGATTTTCTATTATTTATGAAATGTATTTTGTATATTTTATGGAAATTGATAATCATAGGTAAAACGAAGAGTAATGTAATATTGCCATAGATGGAGTGTTCACTATTCTTTGTCATAGATGGGGTGCAATTAAAATATATCAATTCTTTCAAATTTTTGGCGGGTAATTAACTATTGGTGTTGGTCTCATTGCGAGGTGGGGGTGCTTGTGTGCGTGCACGTGCATACATATATGCTATGGATAAACAGGTGCCTATGTTTTTCAGTAGATGTTCTACATTTAAAGAAAAGTGAAGTGCGTGCGTGATTTTTTCTTTAAAAATAAAAAAAAAAAGTTACATTGAAGTGTAAATTAATACAAAAGGTGCGGTAAGCCGAATTTTTAACAATAAGACATGCATGTTTAAGTAAAATAATACACCTACTTCTGTTGTGCAAAGTGCATCACATTAGATTTGCCTCCAATCCTAAGAAAAATGTTTAGATCGTTTTATATAGTGTTTACATGTGTGATGTGCTTTTTTTTGTTTCAATTTGACACATTCGAATTATTGGCCTCGATTCCCAGATCCGGCGGGTTGGAAGTGAGTGCGGATCAATCTCCACTTAATATATTGTCATCCAATCTGAAGTGTTATTCAACAGAAAGAATACCATGAAAAAGCGTAATTAGTGGCTAGTCTCTAGGCACAACATCCCACTAGTTTTAAAATAATGAACTTATTCTTAACGGCTAAATTATTCTGTCGGAAGTTCTTACAATTTTAGACTTCTATTTAATACTTTCTAACTAATAGGTACTCATATATTTTTATTTTTTAGTTTTACCCCAGTAGGGAATGGAAGGCTTCCGGATTCGATTCCGTATAGTATACTTGTCAGGCATACTGGCTACTTTTTGGATTACAGAACGCATTCTTTTTCCATTGCGATGTCCTAGCCGGGAAGTCATAACGGCTACCTTTTGGATTACCATTCCTTCCCATAAGAAGTGATAATGACTACCTTTTGGATTACCATTCCTTCCCATAAGAAGTGGTAACGGCTACCTTTTGGATTACCATTCCTTCCCATAGCCATAGCCGACCATCGCGTTCCCGATATAGCGTACGCCGTGCGTCCATTATGCATGACATTTTGCATTACCATTCCTTACCATAGTAATAGATCCCCATTGCTCCCATTTCACTGATGAAAGAATGCATTCCAATTTCATCAATTCCTAAATTCCCTACTGGGACATGTCAATAAATTCTATGTTCTATGTATCTATGTTTTCAAACATTCAATACTTATACAGTGTCAGCGTACGTGATTGTGATTTCCCTAAAGTGTATTTTCAAAGTAGTAGTGAAAATCCAAAACGATGACGTAACGCACACTGTACTCCAAAATTGTAAGTACATATATTTGAATTTGATAATTAATAACAAAAACTCGTAACAAGAGAAAAACTAAAGTAATGCGTAGCGACTGCTACATTATCTACTCCCACATCCTTTACTGTCCAAACATCAACACGCCTACTTCAGAGGTAGATCCACCGAGACAGCTTTACACGATAGGAAAAATTATTACAAACAATATCCCTTGGCAGCGTTCCTAGACAAACGAGGCGTCTATAACAACGTACTAACTGAATCGATTCGAGAATCTCTCATAGCCATAAACGTAGAAGCTAGCTAGCGCTAGCTGCTAGCTATACGTTAGCTGATACGTTGAGCTCGAGAATAATCCAAACGTATTTGGGAATCGAGGCGACAATTAAATACACCACAAGGAGGCGTCATCTCTCCTTTACTGTGGTTATATAACCTAGTGGTAATGGTGTCTTGAATGCTTCCAATTAGGATTAGTGAAATCATGCAAGAATGCCTTAATAAAGATAGTAGCTGTGCAAATCCGGCCAAAACTGTGCTCATGTTATATACAAATTTTCACCTTCCACCACCGTGATCCTGCCTTGCTCAAACACTTAGGGCAGAGGTGCGGCAGTCTAGGTCTGTCCACTGTCTAATTTTTCTTCTTCTCTTCGGGCAGAACCCTTCGCAAGAGACTGTTTCCCCTCCTAGATGATATGGGAGCTCTGGCTCTACCAAATTTCTGGAGGGTTCAGAAACTTTGGGCAGAGTGATGGTTGTCTAGGTCTACGGAATCTGGAATCCCGGCCTGTGCGGTCTTCGGCCTGTTATGAAAGAGTTTTTGAAACCGGGGCTCGTTGTGCTCCGTGGGACTCCTCTATTCCATAACGGCCCTTTCTAGCTTAATTGATTAAGAGCCTCAATATCAGGATAAGGCATTATACAACTGGGTGCTACCGTTGCCCAGAGGATATCGTTAAATCAGAGCGCGAAAATTACCCATTGCCACAAGCCCGACAATATTAGCCATGCTTTTCAGGACAGCTGACAGTGGTAACCATGAGGAGGGTATGGTAGAACTTTCACAAGTTCAAGATAGTTGTGGCCCGCGAATATTTACACAGACTACATGTTGCTCCCCTATCTCGCTAGTGACTAGCCACCTTATCGTTCCTTACAGAACACCTCAACCAAAGTTTGCAACAACGACTTTCGCTGCTCTAGATATGTATATATAAGGCTTTGGAAAGCGCAGCGGTTTCCAAAGTGGGAGGCGCGATTCCCAAGAGGGGCGCTATCTTTTAAACTTTTTTGACTTACTTTTTAATTTCTACTTAGTCTTTTTAACTTCCCAGTATAGGAAGTTATTGTAATCGGTCCGAAAATCGAAATCGAAAATTTCAACGTATTTTCATCTTTCAAGGTCCCAGGAGCATTTTAAGCCAAAAATTGGGAGGAAGTATGTGTGTGTGTATGTGCGTACGGATGTGGTCATTTTTTCCTGCACGATATCGCGCGAACCAAAACTGATATCGACTTCGTTGAGGTGTCGTTCGAAGCGTATTAACCGAAATATGATCTGAAAAGATTTTCATGAAATTCGGTCCAGCCGTTTTTTTGTTTAAGCGACGTAAGTGATTTTTGTACCTGCACGATATCGCCCGAACCACGAAAGATATTGACTTACTTGAGGTGCCGTTCGAAGCGTATTAGCGACAATATAATCTGAAAAGATTTTTATAATATTCGGTCCAGCGGTTTTTTGGTTTAAATGACTTAAGTGATTTTTGTACCTGCACGATATCGCCCGAACTATTAAAGATATCGACTTAGTTGACGTGCCGTTCGAAGAGTATTAACCAAAATATGATCTGAAAAGATTTTCATAAAATTCGGTCGAGCCGTGTTTTGTTTAAGCGGCGTAAGTGATTTTTGTACCTGCACGATATCGCCCGAACCACGAAAGATATTGACTTACTTGAGGTGCCGTTCGAAGCGTATTAGCGACAATATAATCTGAAAAGATTTTTATAATATTCGGTCCAGCGGTTTTAGGTTTAAATGACTTTAGTGATTTTTGTAGCTGCACGATACCGCGCGAACTAAAACTATATCGACTTCATTGAGGTGCCGAAAAACATTAATACATCAATTTTATATACATTTTCGTCATCCTAATCTTGTAAGTGCGCACATTTAGTTTGACATTTTAGCGAAAATATTGATAAACAATTGTGACAAATTCTCGGTATTATACATATATTCTATATTGCCTATTGTTCATTTATTATTAAAATATCCAATCATAATATTCAACATCCATCATACTGGGAAGTTGATCGTGTGGACCGAAAGGGTCGAACCCACATCCCAACTAGTTTACTATACTTATCATCGCCATCTAGACCGATTTCGAGAAAATGCCCGAATCTGAAATGTACTATTTTAGCTACACTGATAAAAAAAATTCTTAGCTTAAGAAACTTTTTCTTGAACCAATCAAATAATGTTTTGGATATAACGAAAACAGAATTGTCTTCGGATAAGCAATACTCACGTCTTGGTTTTATTGTCTTCATCATCATCATCATTGCGCTCCTTTAATCCCTCATGGGACATAGGGCGGAAACAGTTGCCCTCCAGCGGACTCTGTTTTGCGCGACAGCTCTCAGCTCCGACCAGGATCTCCCAGTTGTTGCGGCTTCTGCTAGTAGGGTTCTCCTCCACGTTGTTCTAGGTCTTCCGACTCGACGGGATCCTTGCGGATTCCAGTCGAGGGCCTGTTGAAATGACATTGAATTGACATTGAAATCAATCGTTCAATTGTGAAGAATATGAGTCCTTATTGCAAAAAATATGGGAGAAATTCGGTGCTTTCAGACAACACAATTCGTAGTTTGGCGCAGAGTAGGTTTCTGTAGCCACTCGCCATCAACGCGGTTGACTGCGCCCGCGATTATCCAATGAAGTTATTGAAGCGGTAATAGAGAGTGGTGCTGATAATCCAAATGTGACGTATTGTCTTCGATCTCAGGAGTTACATGCGAGTGGAACGACTCTTTCGCCCGCCGCACATGCCCACACTCGCACTCGTTCACGACACTGCGGTAATGTGGCACTGACATTGGTGGACACGGGTTTGTCCGCATTTGCTAACACGAGTCGTACATCAGTCAGTGGCATTCAAGATGGGCGCGATAGACTTTAAGTTCAGAATCTGACAATGATAACGAGTTTTTATATAGATTTTTGTTAATAAGGAAAGCATCTGAAAAAAACTGGAAGAGCTCTTACATGTTCAGAGGGAAACCCATGAAAAATTTAACTTAACTTCCGAGTTTTCAGACGCAAAATTCAAAAACTATTTTAGATTGTCTAGGAATGAATTTCAAAATAGAATCCTTTAATTTTGCATTCTTGAAATCTGGGTGTTTTACTTCGTATATACATTTTCCGCTTCGAACAGTTTCATTTAATTCCTTCATCATTCCAAACACTCGCGCCACTGCCACTCGAAATTAGTGTCTCGATCACCTAGCCGACACGCGCTACACGCTCATGTCCACGCCGAAATCGACACGTGAGAGCAAATGCGGAGTTCGGTACTGGGCCATAGGTTTCAAATACTGCCACTCGCACGCGGCTCGTGTCGACCAATGCGAGTGTGGGCATGTGCGGCGGGCGTTAGGAGGATTAGGAAGCAAGATCTTCCTTCTCCCAAACATATTGCATCTTACTCAATGATTGTTTCCAACGAAGCTCATTTTACCCCGCTACTCTAAATTATGACCAATCATAAGTCATACCGTGAGTGTCAAAAGTGAGCCAACATCTAAAAATATGGAATTGAAAATATTGAATAAACGAAAATTCAAAAGAAGCCTCAAACGCAAACCAACACTTGCACATTTCGTTCAGCGGTTTCTTAAACTTCCTTTTTTAAGGGAGGTTTGCCGAGAGCTCTTGACTTTTCTAGGGTCTTGTGAGAACTAACACCTTCTTACAAAAATAATATCCTTTAATTCCTTCAAAATCCTTATTTACTAACAATTTTAATCTCTTAAATCTAAGTATCTAGTTATTATTTCTGGATACATGTTTCTTTGTTTCTTACTAGTATGGCTAAGCAGCTAACTACTTGTCAGTTCTGGATACATGTTGGTATCGGTAAGCAGCTACCTAGGTACTTCCCAGCAAGAAATGTAATGTCTAGGTAAGCGAGGTGGTAATGAGCTGGATCCATTACCTTTGTGATGAAATAATAGGTTACTTTTACATAGGGATGTCCTAGGGCGGTAAGTATTGTACTAGCAAGATATCTTTTTGACTGCACTTTGTCACGATCCACGCTGAAAGAAATTTGAGGACGGCATAAACTCATAAACTCAACTCATAGAAGAGAGATTTCGACAAGACAAAGACAAAGAATTATAAAAGCTCATCACATTTCCAACGAAAGTATTTTACAAGTAATTACCTAGTCATTCAATGTAAAGATCTCCATTTTCCTAAATTTCCAGTAGAATTTTACAATTACCACGTAGGCTGTTACACAAATCATTAAAGAATTCTTGGGTTACCAGAGCTCTCTGGCTAGTTTTCCCGCTGGTTTATTACTTTTCTCTACATGAGTGTTGTGGTTAGATACTATTAAGGTCTAGGGGATATGGGTATAATGGGGTATTCGGTATATTGTCAGTGTTTGGTCGGATCATACCTTGATACTAGTCTAGAAATTGTTGCCAGGAACACTGTCAGACAGGGTAGCGATTCTTCTGGAAATTCTGGAAGTCAGGGAAATATCAGGGAATTTTAAACTTCTGGAAAAGTCAGGGAAAAATCAGGGAAAAAATGTGAAAGTTAGGGAATTTTGTTTGTTGTAAAATTAATTTAAAAATCATTAATGTTCTCAGGATAAAATTTTAAGTTTTACGCGATAATAATACCTACAATATGGCAATATATGTATATATTTAGCGCCGGCCCTAGCCTTTGCTCAGGGTGGAGCGGGACTGTCTTTCGGCGCCTTTTGTCGACGCTTTCACATAAATTGTATTTCGGGTTGTCCTAGATAAACCTTTTTTCGAGACCTGCCCCGCCAGCCGTGACGTTCAGTTTTACTGGACAAGCTTTATATTGGAAGCAGTTTTCATTTCCTTAAGGGATTGTGCCCTCCCCCATGTACGAGCCTTTTCGGACTGGGCTGTCCCCTAAGGATTTAAGCGGTGGTTTCTACGGTCAGTGGTGGTTTCTCATCAGCGGAATAGGGGGAAGAACATGTAGCATAACATGCACGTGCCGCAACTATTTCGAACTGATGGAAGTGCTACTATAACCTCCTAGAGGTGGCCACTGGTAAATATCCTATGTTATGTGGCTCGGTATTTTAGGGTATTGGAGGTTGGTTTGCTTTGGAGTCGCATTTTGCCATATGTTGCTGCTGTTGCTATGAGGGTTTAGCGGCTCCAAAAATGCAATATCTGGAGTCACTTTGGTTTTGTAGCGGGCGATGTGACGGAATGTAACTCCAAACCGGGTCAACTTCTAGCGTGGAGCTGCACCACTTTTGCAGTGAGCGACACATTTGTTGCGATAGTCCAGGACCGGGTTTCGGTTGTAGAGCCTTTTAATAAATAATAGCATAACAGGGCATTAGAGCAAGTGTTTCTTACCAAGGTTGCTTCTACGGTGTTTCGCCAGCTACGCCAGCCTTTCTTAAGTTGGTTACCTCTGGGTTTCTGCTTCCTTGATGATCGGAGAGGATATGATCGTGGTTGCTCGCCAGGTGCTGGCGGTCGATGACGGGACATTGCAAGTTTGGTTTGGCTTTCCAGATCCTAAGCCGCCAAACCAAACCAAACTTGCCGCCAATATGGCCACCCTTTCTGCCATTTGATCGGACTTCTTTTCTGAAGGGTTTCAGTCGGATTCTCAAACCGTATGCCCGGAGCCTTCACCTTTCACTTTATTGTGGTTTGGAGGAAATCCTGAGGGACTTATTATCTTCTTATTAAGTAAAACGGCATTCTTCTCTTACTCGAGGGCGATTCAGAGCCCAGCAGCTTCTACACGGGAATACGTAGCATTCCGCACCTTGGTTAGTGGGCTCAGTCTGCCCTCCTTGAAGAGGTATCCCGAAAATTTCCCTTCATTGGAGCTACATTCGGCACCCTACTCCATGGGTTCAGAAATATCCAACTGACCTTGAAGGTCGTTCTCTTAGGGGATATGAAAGCCAAAGAAGTGTTTGGAACTTTGAGAGGTGCTAAGGTTTTTTGAAAAAAGGCACCATCAATATTTTATTTTTTGCTCGAAATTGTTTTTCGCATTCATTTTGGCGCCCCTTGACACCTGGCGCCTAGAGCGACCGCTCCATTCGCTCTACCCAAGGGCCGGCGCTGTATATATTAATGCTGCCATCTATGAAAGTTAATTTAGCAATAGGTCATTTGTTCTACGAATCTAGGGTTAATTCAAAAACTCATCACTGCAGAATTCAACTACAGACTTAAATTTGAATTTTCGGTTCAAGATGTAGACATGGAGAACGCAAGTAATAAATTACAGCAGCTAGTATTAATCTGGGAATAGCTACTCTAGCGCTCTGAAAAAAGCAGAGATGCATTTGGGCGTATGTGAGTCGTTCTTATATTAAAACAACAAGAGTGAAGGACAGAGTATTCGGCGACGAATCCAATTTTGTCAAAAAAAGTATAATCGCAAAAATTGTCAGTTGACCCTTTTTTCACTAACCCCTTCAATTTAAATTTCTAAATACCTCGCTTTCAAAAAACGATATAAATACCCATTATAAATTGGTCGAACATATACATATAATATTATAGTATTATGTTCTATCACAATTGTTTTGTTAGGTCACGGAATTTTTTAGATTAGTCAGGGAATTTAAAATCATCAATGGAATCGCCACCCTGGTCAGATCAAACATCTCGACAAGGCCTGGGCAGCATTTCCCTCGACACGGTATAAAAAGGCTGCCAGGTATATTGTCGGATCATACAGCACGACACGGTATAGGACCGGAGAAGATGACCTCTTCGGGACGAGTCGGTGAACGTGAAAGACTGACTATGGCCTGATGAAGCGGTTTCTTTTATAGCTGAAAAGCTCGTCGGGGTAAGAAGCTTTAAAGCTTCGAACGGAAGTTTATAAAGGGAGAATCACCTGGCATGCTGGGTGATTATTTATTTTTCTTAAGCTTTGTTGGGAGAGAGATTATTTATTAGTAATAGTAATGAATCGCGGTTCGTTACAGCACGGTACAGCAGCAGCAGTTCAAACTGCTAGAGTGGTTAAGGTGTGGCTTAAGGCAGTGGTGTTGTGCTAATTTTTTTTCTACCGGAACGCGTTCCGGAACGCGAACGGGAATCTATTTGAATAAGAAAACAGCTGTTTGATTTTTGTTTGAATGACAACCCGAGTCGAAATTTTAAGACATCAGACCTTTCCGTACGGTCTCACTTCACAATTGAAAATACAAATTTTCTGTTGTTTTCGGACGATATCCGAAGATCTCATTCGATTTCACACAAGATTTTTCTTAGAATTTGTGACTCATCGAAAACTGGACTTAGACTGAAATTTAATTTTCATTTCATTTAGTTTTTAGCTAAAATGTTAATTATTAATTAATGATTATGTATTACAATTTTTACTTATATTTATCAGATAAGTACTCGCAAGTACTCGGCTTGGAAAAATAGTTCATCAAAGAATTTGAAGCCGTGAGCTGACTATCTTCATATGATTAGCTCCTCTCGAATGCTTGAGAACGTCATTTGCTCCACCATGCGATATACTGTATTCCCTTTTACATAAGCGGCAAAATGCCTTAAATTCATTTTTTGAGATTCTAAACCAATCGTAATTTTGCTCCCAATTGGGGTTGTATTTTGTTAGCCGTTTATCTAATTTCACCTTCTTCTCAGGTGTTTGTGTTGCTTCCGAATTCGAAAGATTATTATTAGAACTAGAACTGTCGCTCATCTTAACTCACTTTACTACTGACTCCGTAAATAAACAATATAAACGCCACACAACAGACAACAGACGACATTGAAGGCAGAACATAGACTGGCCCACTCTACCCCAAGCAGCACACTGAAACCAAATAGTAACAGCCACAGAGATATGTGAGGTGGGAGTGTCCGTGTTGGTAGCGTCACAAGAATTTAGATGAATTTACTAAAAAATCTGGATTTTTAACGTCCCGCGAGGGACATTGATTTTTAACTCTAAAATCGGGACGTCCCGCAAAAATCGGGACGTCTGGCAACGCTGGTATATACGTATATATGAGAAATTTTTTTTTTTATTTTTATTTATATTAATTTTAATAATTTGAAATTAAAAATATCGAATTTTGATTAATTTTTATTAATTACAAATTAATATATTGAATATATCAATGTAGTACACATGCCGTACGATTTCATTTCGAGAGGTTATTAATGCCCGAAAAGGGAAAATGACCTGCGCAGGTCATTTCCCGCGCGATAGAATTTAAGACATCAAACGATCTCAGACGCCCAGCACAAAAGAAGACCGTCTGATGTCGTCTGAGATCGTCCAAACAATAGAACTGAACTTGCTTTTACGGTATCGTACGATCTCGGACGCCCTCAAAACAGGTAGCAAAATCGAGACAAAATTTTTCGACTCTGGAAAAATCAATTGCACATTTTGGAGGCAGTTACAAATTTTGTTTTTTCAGGTCAGACTTTTCGGTTTTTACTACTTTGCAAAAGTGAGTAAAACCGTTTGTTTTGTGCGAATTTTGATTTCGTTTTGATTTACAAAAAACATTTCCGCAATATGTGTATTTTCCAGATTGGGAAATGTTTAATTTTCGTAAAGATTCAGATGAAAATTATTGCGTTTTGCAAGATTTCAAGATGTAAAATAGTAACAAATTTAATATGAAGTGGAAATTATACTTTATGGTTATTAATGGATATTCTCAATTAATAGTGCAGCTCTCTGAGCAATAGGAAAGCTCTTTCATCAGGAAAGTGCACACTTTTCTTATGGAACATCTTTCCTTTTATTTGTCTATGATAATACATATAAAAATTCGTCAAAAATTAGAAAAAAAAATCAGCAATTCTTTTTAATATTTTTTTTTTCAATACGTCAGCCAATTCTCGTTATCAGAAATCATCTTTAGTTCCGGAACGCGTTCCTGTCCAAAAAGGAAGTACCGGAACGACGTTCCGGAGCGTTCCGGCTCGACAACACCACTGGCTTAAGGCCAATAACGTTGTGAAACTGTCTCCAAACTTCAATATTATAGAGAACTTTTACTATGATGGTACACCGCTCTGAGCAACAATTTGGGACAATCACAAAACTGAGGACTGCAATAAGAACAGAGTGGGATGATATTCTACTAGATTTGGTTTAAAAGTTGTACACTAGTTTACCAAATAGAATTTATGATGTAATTTTAAACCAAGGAGGCCATACCAAATATTATTAAATTAAATTTAGACTTAAAGTTGTTGTTTCTCTCGTTTTTCTAACCTTTCCTTGCTTAATTTAAGTCCCAGAAATTGAAAGTGAGGACAAACGTTTTTCTCCATTTTCTACAAATTGTTCCTTAATTCTTAGAATAATTAGTAAAAGTTGGTAACCAAATCATCATTACCTCATAAAATCAACCCGAAATTCTACAAAATTAATTACACTGCGGTCAGTACACCCCACATTACGTGCTTCCCATTTTTCTACCTGAGGTCGTGCAGTCTACAATAAAATATCGAAACCATGAGACATTTTGTCTTCAAATAAAACTAAGAGAAAATTTTATAAAAATGGTTTTAAAAACTCCAATTAAATCATAATTGCGAAATATTTTTTAAGTTCACTGAAGATTTGATTTGTTTGCCTTTAAAAATTTATCATCAGTCTCGAGTCTGGCAAATGGACTGCGTTACGATTTACCTCCAATAGAGGTTCAGGCACGAAATTGAGTTATATACAGAGGAATTATATCTGACTTATATTCCTATATTTCTATATTTTCCCGTCAAATAAACGTGCTCAGCGAGAAGGCACGTCCTCAGTGGGAGATTCATCTAAAGTCGATTCAAATCGATAATGTCCATGTCCTTGCGAGAAACATTTTTGCAGTCATCCCTCACCGAGAAGCTTCTCATCAGAAATGTTTGTTGTCTTTCACAAAATAAATCTAAAATGAAAAAAAAAAAAAAAAAAAAATCCGAAATATTAAGGTGAAAGAATATTACATATTGTGTCTGCTGTAAAATTCCAGGATAACTTGTCCTCTTGCATATTTGATGTGTCAATTCATGAAGTTAAGTACTGAATTTGTGCGTTACGTGAAGCATGAACTTCATATGTTTACCGCCCCCGGTGTACGCCGGAATGAGGCCCCTAATACACTCATTAAATTGATTTATGTAACGATAAAAATGGGAAACTTTTTATTGCCTTTCCGCTACACCGCACGCCTTGAGTTCGGCCGGTGCGGTGATATTGTGGCAGTCCTTTGCCTTTTATATCCTGCATCAACAAAAAAAAAATCCTGAAAATATATATAAGTATTTATGTACAAAGGACCACATGGACGACGACAAAGGCCTCAGCCGTAGATGAAGCCATCGCTATCAGTCGGGGGGCCAGCGGCGGCAGGAGCAGGCAGGCTCCCCAACATCCATGTTTAATCCAACAATCACTGTTCACTGTACTACTTGAAGGCAATGGAGCACATGAAGGTATAATTTATTCGATTTTCGAGCTTTTTATACCTTCAGCCCCACTGGGGGCTGTTTTAAGTTTACAGAAGCTCTGGGGAATTGTGCCAAGCATTCGGGTACTAGATCAGTGATGAGACGGCGAGAGGCGTTCTTCAAATTAAGATTAATTTTTCATGATCTCGTTGAATATAAATAATTGATCAGCTGGAAATTTACATTCATTTGAGATTGTTAAATCCGAGCTGATGAAGACTTCAAGCACCTAGAAAAGAAGTTATTATTGCGTTAATAATGGCGCTCCGTCAACGGGGCTAGAATTTTATACTTTCGGGAAAATTCTTGGAACATATTAAACAGATTTTCTCACATAAAAATTTGATCATAATACAAGCTAAAAAGTAGGTATAAGAGGAGATGTTGATTAAAACGCAATTTTGATTTAATTATATCTTTACAAATTAAAATGATTGTTTATTCAAGAAATATTTACTTAAGGGGACTCTTCACTGAAATGGCTAAAATCTGAACCGCTAGACCGATATAGATGAAATTTTGTGTCCGAATAGTTGTTATCGAGTAAAAAACAGAAGCATAATCAATTGTTGGAAAAAAAAATTTTAAGCAACATTTTTGTTAATAAACATCCGAGAAAAGGGGTATTTCCGCGACCTTTTTGCACGCGAATTTTGAATCGATTTAATTTTTTTTGTGCCAAAGTGTTCAGTAATCAATAATAAACTTTACTGTCAGACAGAATTTTGATATCTTTTTTTGTTTATTAACAATCCACAAATATGTCGGGCGATGTCGAAAAACAGCCGAAAATCTCGATTTTTTCGGTTTTTTATTACATTTTTGTTTATAACTTTATGAATTTTCAAAATTTCAAAATTCTGTCTGACAGATTTATTCAGTTATAAATTTCGAACATTTTCCACTTTACAAAATTAAAATCGGTTGAAAATTGTGGAACGAGGAGGTCGGAGAAGATAAAAAAATGAAAAAAAAAAACTTTGTTGAGATAAACACGTTCAAAGTTTGACGCGCACATTTTCTCCGCCGCAGTGGCTAAAACCTCAATCGCTCCACTATGTTGTTAACATTGTTATAAACATTTTTTTTTAAATGTGAAAACGCTACATAATTCAGAAAAGTCTACTCTATCAGAATATGCAATAAAAAAAATTTCGTCAAAAAATCGATTTTCAACCAAATATCGGTGAAGAGTCCCCTTAAGGATTCAATTTCAAAATTTTTGTAAGCCGGTGACTTATGTGACATTGATCCCCAGTCCATTAACAGCAGTTGCTGGGCCTCAGGTTATCTGCAGGTCTTCTTTCGCGAGGTAAACTTTGACATAGATCTGTGTAAGAGTCCATGGTCAATTAAGGGTCTCAAGGGCAGGCAACATAACATCTTAAACAACAAATATCCATCCAGTGGCGCTACAGCCTAAATTGAGCCTTGGCCTCCTCTAGGGCATTTCTCCCAGTTTGACAGTTCCTTGCAGCAGTTCATCGTTTCTTTTTGTAATTGTAGACCCAAGGTAGACTGTTTTATCGACTACTTCTAGATTGTGTTGGCCGATAGTTATATTTCTTCCCATTCTAAACCTTCCAGCTTTGGATTGTTACATCACCTGATGTTTTCTCTTCGTTAATGTTCAGCCCTGTGTCCTTTGCTGACTAGACTTCTTTTGCTGCCAAGAAGGACCTTCCCACGATGTTCACGTCATCTGCATATCCAAGTAGTTGTACATACTGCTTTGCTATGGATGCATTTCTCTGTACTGATGTTTTTCTTCCCTCATTCTAGGGCCAGGTTGAAAAGCATGGGGGCTAGTCCATCTCCTTGTCTAAGACCTTGTCGCACTTCAAACTCTTCTGTTATAGTCCAGTCAATTTAGACATCCGAGGGTACAGAAATTCACACCAAGCTGAAAATTGGTAGGATTGTTCAAAGCACCGTTATAAATGAAATCTAAAAAGTCATCATCGATCCGGCACCTGGAACCTGGATTTACTCGGGGTCAAAGGTCACAAAAATGGGTTTTTCGCGATTTTCGAGGGGATATTAGTGTTTTAAATATTTAAAACGGCGATATCTCATGAATGACAATTCGTACGGGAAAATGTATAAGATCCTTTTTTGTAGGTAATCGCATAATCTACAAACTTTGTAAACACTATTTTATGATAAAAGTTACCGTTTTGCTGAAAATCGCGAAAAACCCGTTTTTGTGACCTTTGACCCCGAGTAAATCCAGGTTCCAGGTGCCGGATCGATGAGGACTTTTTAGATTTCATTTATAACGGTGCTTTGAACAATCCTACCAATTTTCAGCTTGGTGTGAATTTCTGTACCCTCATACCTATTTTTTGGTCTAATTTGACCGGACTATTACTGCATTTTGAATCCTTACTTTCGCCAGGGAGCTATTCGTTGCACATTTCATCAGTTGTACTAGCTTTGAAGGGACTCCTAATTCCAATAGGATCCTGTATAACCTCTCTCTGTTTATCGAGTCATATGCCTGTTGAAAGTCGACAGGCTCCTGTATGCCAGTTGTGTGATTCGAACCCACTAAAACACCTCCTGGTCTTCCACCCTCTCCGCATGACTGGCTTTTTAGCATAGCGTTTCGACAATGGATCAGCTTATATCTAGCTGCTAATACTCCTAGAGTTTCAGTGACTTTCTCTCTTTCCTTCAGCTTCTTACAGCCATAACTTCCCGCCTTTCAGCGTATCTTTCACTTTAACCCACCCATCCTATTTCCTGATCATGTCTCCATGGATGATTTTTGGCGGCAGTGGCGCCTCAGCTATTGGTTGTAGTTCAGCTTTATATTCGCCGAATGTCACATAATAAAAGAAGACGTGCTTTTGATCCTGGATACCTGAACATGCCGGGCAGATCGGTGAAACATCGAAATGATGGAGGTATTTACTTACCATTTCCATTCAAGAATTGCCTGAGATCGGAACTCACTTCAAAACGCTCCCTCATAACCCATCTCCCAATGTCGTGGACAAGTTTGTGGGTCCACCGAACGTTAACAGACTCGCCTCATGTCCCTTTCCATTCCGTTACGGATTCGCATCGCTATCGCACTGTATTTCGTAACAAATTCGGGATCATAGAGATTGGGAATCTCAAAATCGTTTTTTTCTTGCGCAGTGAGAGTCTCAAATCCCCACCATGAAAGTAGATTCAGGTCACTCTATTCGTTTAAAAACCCCCTCATTTATATTTTCAATCACAATTCAATCGCTCTCACTGCCAACGCCGGCACTGCGACTCTTGTCGTGGTCAGATGCTATGGGGGAGTGTCGTTGACCGTAAACGAATTTCGAAGATAAAATTACAATGCCCGAGCGGTTGTATTTTATCCAAACACGAAATGTTTACGTGTATGGAATTGTCATTTCCCCGAGTGAAAAATTTCCAATTGTTTTGGCGCACCCTATATCACTCACGCCGTATCGTTAGCGTAATCGGTTGTCTGGGTTGTTTTCTTTGACGCCGTCGGTCTTAGTGTGTGCCCACAACGAATTTATTTCGTCGGTACTTTCACCTTTTCCGACAAAAATCGTTTCGCCATCGACCTTAGAGTGTCTTCAGCATCATAGAGGCATCGTTCTACGAGCACTACCCTGATGTCATCCGATATCAACGGGTTTAAAACTGCTCCTTTTAGGAAATACATTGTAATCCACAGCAGGGAGGCCATGATGGATCTCTGCGAAACTCCACATGTTGTTTTGCACGCCGTGGGCCCATTTTCCGACCCCCAATGAATTGATCTAACTTCTAAGAATGGTTGTTGCCAAATAACAATGTCGAAGTTTGTCAGACTACCCACACGGACCCAACACGATCCGCCGGCGCTGACTACGTATCTAGATTTAAATTGCCTAAAAAGAGGAACATTGCAAGTAAAATTAAATTTGGCAGAAACTTTCAATGTTTTATTAAAAATAACTTTTGTATATATCCGACTAACTTCGCATTTTTATCACAAAATCCACAATCTACCCAAATTTCCAGTATACCGGTCTATCAGTTCATAATAAAGCAACTAAAGCATTAGCAGAGTTTAAATTAAAACAAAGACCTGCTGGAAAACACCCTGGCACATTGTGCTTATGTGGCTAAAAATGAACTACCAACAATTCTATAGCCCGACCGCATACACATTCGTACTTCATTGCGGTTGGCCCTATGTTGCCATGCTTGTAGCTCCTTTATTGCCATAATTTTCATATTCACAAGACTCATATCCCTGCGGGCCGAACATGTTGTTTACGTCCATGTCAACGAGCAAAGTTTCATTATTTGTGGCTATCTGTGGGGCCGGAATCAGGAAACCAAACTTCATAACCCGATACGCACATTTGTCTTAATTTAATTGACTAATTGCCTCCCATCGATTATTCGTCGTGCACAGCATTTATTGGCTTTTGGTTAAAGTCATAAATATTGGGGCCCATCTAGTGCGAGAATTGGGCTACGATAGGCACGAATTTATGGGCATTTTTTGGGGAATTCCGCCTGGATATAAACACGAGCATCCATGCATTCGCTAATATTTATAACGCTTTCCGCAGTTTTATTAGGCACGAGATTTGGGACTGTTCTGCTGTTTATTGATCTCCTTTCAGTTGAGAGTCCTTTTATGAGTGGGCTGGCTGTCGAGGAGACTTGAAACACGAAACGTGATTTTATGTTCGTCCTTAAAATTCAGTGCAACTTTTTAAGAGTTATATCCGTAAGCGGCCCTGGAAGTAATCAATTCCAAATGAATTTTTAATGGCAGATTTTCATGAGCGATTTTACGATGTCCTTACATTTTTTCACCTTATCTTTTGAGAAATGTTTCTTTTTTTCTTGGATAAATTTTTGTTCTTATTTTTAAGATGTCTTCATTACTCATTGTTAACGACTGGAAGTAATTAGATAGTATTTTATGGATTTTTAGAGAGGATGCACAAGATGCTGTTGGAGATTCTCGAGAAAGGTGGCACTTTCGAACTGAAAGTGGGAGCATTCAGTTATTTGGATTATATTCATTAAATACGGAATCTCTCTCAAAGGCTGTTAGTAACTAAAGCCCTATATAGCGGTACAGCAAATTTCTTCATCTTTGGTGTGCATGACCATATAAGGAATTCTAACATGTTTTTTTTTAATAATTATATACCGATTCCCAGAATGGTCAAACTGCATTGTCAGGCGAAATATGAATATATGCAAAATTCCAAGTTGATAGGTTATATTTTCTACTTTTTATTCTATTATTTTTCCATCATCTTGTGTGGCCGTCGTTTTGAATTTAGAAGTACTCCACACAGCTAATTGTATTCTACTCGTAATACCTTTTCATTTGATACCAATGTCGGTGATCGGGAAACACAACTGCGAAATTCGGACGCCATCTTGCTTTTGTTACAAAAATGTCATATTGCATTGTCACGCGAACTATGGGCATATGGGCAAAATCTGGGGTTGATCGGTTACATGAAAGTGGGTCAGAATCAAGTTGGAAGAGGCGTAGACCGAAAAAATGGTGAATAGTGGTACTAATTATTTAATGCAAAAAAAAAACTAATTAAAATTTTGAAAAACGAAAACTATTATTCACCTGTTTGGGTATCCATGCATGAACAAAAAGAAATTGTGTCTCTTCTAGTTTGTCTCCAACGCGTGACGGTACACACAACAGACACACAGACTGACAGACCGCCAGACATTTTCTTTTATTAATATAGATAAGACAGTACTCGGTTTTAGATGCGTTGAATTAGATAAGACAATCTAAAACGAGTTCGATTTTCCTGTTGATAAAAGTTGGACATGAATTCATGATTTAAGAGAAAAGATCTGGCACGTTCTTCTGCTATATTATCGAAGGCATAGAAGCTATTGGGCGCTAGTTGAAGGGATTGTTGAAGTCAAATTTTGTTTCTGTAAGGACTGAAGTTGTGAAAGTTTCCAAAAACGGGGGAAACTCCTGAGAAGTATTACAGGGCGTTGTAATCGACAACTAGGAAAGATCAGTTTAAAGAAGAGTTTGAGACGAACAGAGATGCCAATAAATCGGACTTCGATTTGCTTTCTGTTATCACCCCTTCTGATAAATGGATGGATGGGTTGAGGAAGAGGTAAATTTCATCTTTAAGGCCTGCATTTGTATTAGGAATCTTGTTGTTAAATGCAGGGCCGACGATTGGATTTTTTGCGCCCGGTGCAGAATGCCATATTGCGCCCCATCAACTGTTCGTTTTTTATAGTTGAGGAAGGGCAATAGGAAAAGACGCAAACACTCTGTGAAGTTCTTTTAATATATCAAAATGAAGGCATAGGATAACTTTTTAAATTTTTTTTGGAAGTTTTAAATGTTTTTCTTAAAATCTTAATTTCTGAAATTGCACCCGGTGCAAGTGCACCATTTTCACCTATAAAAGCCGGTGTCCAAACTGGATTTCTCTTCGCGATCTTGCATTTGTGCTCGGTTTGCTTGCGCTTTAAGTTTACAAAACTCTCCCGCTAATGCTGCTTTTTTAGGCTTCGTACTGCTTAAGCTTCTCGTAAATGGCCTTTGGTGCCACCGCCACCATTCCTCACACATCTGGGGGCCTCGGTAGTCTAGAGGTAAGGCGCCTGACTACTATCTCAGAGGTCCCTGGTTCGAATCCCGGCCAACTCCACGGTTCTTCGCCTTTTCCACTTTCCCACCCACATAACTCTCCTTCTTTCTTCTCCCTCTTTACATTCCTGATTCCTCCTGTCATAGCCTTCACTAGTCCTGCCTCGCCTCACCAAGCGCATGTCATCGGTTGGCTGATGAGATTCAACTCGTTTCAGGAGGCATAACACTCCACCGAGTTGTTTCTCAAATGCTCCGATGCCAGAGTCGCGAAATGTTTGGAAGTAGGTGGAATAAAATATCGTGGGTAGGTTGTGGCGGCTCCTTCCTACGTCTCTCTCTTTCTACTCTCTATCTTCCGGCTAGAGCTGCTGTTCGGCATTCTATACGAAAAAAAAAATAGATTGTCGAACAGTACAAAGGAGCTTTCTCTAAGCCTCTAGTCTATCACATTAAAAAAACATCTACCAATCTCAACATCTTGGCCCTATCCTCTTTATTCTTTCTATTAATGATATTGTTACCTTGCTAAGACACTGCAGAATCCTGATTTATGCTGATGACATCAAATTGTACCGTCACCTAAAGAGTATGGAGGACTGCAAACTTTTGCAAGTCGACCTCGACACCTTTTACTCCTGGTGCGCTAACAACAACCTGGTTCTTAATATTAGTAAATGCGAAGTCAGGCGACGTGATCCTATAATTTATAACTACTCATTCTTTAGTGAGGGTGTCCCCCGTGTTAATTTTGTCAAAGATCTCGGGATTAGATTTGACACCAAGCTAGACTTCTCTACTCATATCAACTATATTTCTTCCAAGAGCAGCTTAGTCTTGGGTTTTATAAAAAGGTGGTCCAAAGAATTTAACAGCACCCTGATCACTAAACACCTCTACATTTCGCTTGTCAGACCTTTACTTGAATATGCGTCCCAGGTTTGGTCTCCTCACTATTCTTCGCATGTTGGAAAAATTGAGTCGGTTCAACGTAGGTTCGTTCGATTCGCATTGAATCACCTTCCTTGGGAAGACCCTTTAATTCTTCCACCATATGAATACCGACTTAAGTTACTCAACTTAAACACTCTCCACAAGCGTTGTGAGGTGGCCGATGTTGTTTTCGTCCACCAGCTTCTTAATGGACGTGTCGACTCAGGTTTTCTAAGCCGTCGTGCGTCGTTTAGAGAGAGCCGATACAATCTGAGAGGACCACCGCTCTTACACATCAACTCCTCTAACACCAATTATGGCCGATTTGAGCCTGTTAATCGCATGTTCATTAATGTAAATAAAAATATTAATGTTTTTAGCGTGAGCACGAACAAAGATCTACTTAAAAGGAGTCTCTTTGTTCTCTCATGACTGTTTATGTGTTCCGCATGCAATTTTTTATTGGTACTTCATTTTTATGTTTGCATGTCTCAGCCGAGCCCACGTGGTCGTGGTAAATGTTTCTCAGCCCAGCTGAGAAATGCGCCTTCTTCATAAGAAGGGAAACTCTATTATTATTATCATTTGCTCCAGGATGTTTTTGGGTGTACTTTCCTAGCTGTTTTAAGTTGAATCCTCAGCTCTGCAAATCTATAGATAAAAAAAAGGGCTCCTATGCCATTCTGCAAGACTTTATATTTCAAGCTATAATCGGTGGTCACTGAACTGCATGTGTTAGTCTCCACTGTATAATCTTGCATCAAATAAAAATAGTCCACTTGGCAAGGTGATCCAGGTATCTCTCGCCGAATTATATTATCTATAATAGTACGACTAGTACAAGCTGCAAATCAAGAACTATGGCACCGTTCCGGCCAAGAAAGGATACGTGACAAAACAACGAACGAAATGGAATTGAGTGGCCAAACCTTGCAAAAGAAAAGCAAAAAAAGGCCCAAAAACTCTATACAGTGCCTTTAATAAACGAAAATGAAGACACGGGAACACTTTTTCAATTTTTTTTGGCTGCCTCGTCCAGTTGAGTCCGATGAAAAGTGCGCCATTTGCCCCTTTTTTTTATTTTATCTGGAAGACTTGAGGCTCAGAAAAGGCCGACTGTCGACAATTTTCTTCGTATAGAGTGCAACAGCAGCTCTAGTCGGGAAGGAAGGAACTGCCACAACCTAGCCGCGATATTTTTATTCTACCTACTCCCAACCATTATATTCGCTACTTTAACATCGGGGCATCGGGAAACAACTCACTGGAACGATATGCATCCTGAAACGAGTTGAATCTCATCAACCAACCGATGACATGCGCTGGCGGAGCGGGGAAGAGCTTAGGAAGGCTATGACAGGAGGAATCACGAATGTAAAGAGGGAAGAAGAAAGAAGGATATTTATGTGGGTGGGAAAGTGGAAAAAGGCGAAGGACCGTGGGGCTGCCGGAATTCGAACTCGGAACCTCTGGGATGAGAGCCAGACGCCTTACTCCACAGGTTACCTAGACCCTATGGAAGCGCTGCCCCTGAATGATTATTTGAGCTTCCTAATGATGGAACTTGACAAACTTACACTGAAGTGAATTTGGGTAATGTCTGTTCGCTCTATAGGCGGGTTCCTTAGCTTCAATTAACATTCCATATTAAACCATATTTTCATCATATTCTTCACAGATTTGGTAGCATGAAGAATAAACAGATATACAGATAATTACCTACCTATCAATAAAGGTAAGCTTGGTTGTTTCCGAAGAATTTCAATTATATTGTTTAAAGAAATTGTTTGTTCCTTTATAGTCCAGGAGAAATAGCGAAAAAGTTGAAATAAATCTACCCTGCGATTTGTTGACGCTATAATTAAGAGAAAAATCGTAGAAATTCAATGAATGTGTTTTGGATAAAATTAGTCCAGGGGAACAGGTGGTAAAATCTTGATAAAAGTAGCGAAAACACTTTTTTCACCTTTTGGGTACGAAAAGGATGTTGTTTTGGAAAACAAAAAATACTACATAATAGTGCTTAAAAAGACGAAAATTATGAGTTTTGGACTATTGATATCGGTCAACAGGTTTTTGCAGAACAATTCAAAAACCCGTTTGAAAACCACCCTTTTTCCAGTTTTTTTGAATAAAAAGCTTTTCTTTTGAGTTTTCTTTGTGAGCTCTTTGAGCTTTTTCTTAAAAACACGCAAAAACTGCGGTTTTTTAACACTATAATTAAGAGAAAAATCGTAGGAATTATATGAATATATTTCGAATAAAATCGGACCTGTAGAATAGGTGAAAAACAAATTAATAAAACTGTCGAAGAACGATTTTCAAGAAAAAGCTCAAAAGTAAAGTTTTTAATTCAAAAAACTGGAAAAAGGGTGGGTTTCAAACGGGGTTTTAAGGTGTTAAATCAAACCTTACATACATTTCATGAAAATGGGGTTGTAGAGCAATCCTTTGCGAGCCAAAATGTCAATCAAAAAATTTCTAGGACCGCTGTTGGCCTTGTTCAACCTTTTTTTGTGAAACAGGTGTTTTTACATTTTTGAGATTTACTCGAAAAGTTACCATTATTTTTTCATGAAATTTTTATTGTAGGTAGGCATCATCAGTGGCCACAATTTAAGCCCTGACACAAGGTTCTACGATTATTACATTTCATCATTGTGCTCCTTTAATCCCTCATGGGGCATAGGGCGGAAACAGTTGCCCTCCAGCGGACTCTGTTTTGCGCGACAGCTCTCAGCTCCGACCAGGATCTCCCAGTTGTTGCGGCTTCTGCTAATAGGGTTCTCCTCCATGTTGTCCTAGGTCTTCCGACTCGACGGGATCCTTGCGGATTCCAGTCGAGGGCCTGTTTGGCTAGATTTTCATTTTCGCGTCGCAAGGTGTGGCCAACCCAATTCCATTTCCTTCGTCTGATTTGGTCGTCTATCCTTTCTTGGCCGGCACGGCGCCATAGTTCTTCGTTTGAAATTCTATCCTGCCAGCGGATTTTTAGGATACGACGCAAGCATCTGTTGACGAAGACTTGTAGGCGCCCTGTGATGAGTTGGGTGACTTTCCATGTTTCGCAACCGTACAAAAGTACTGCCTTCACGTTGGAGTTGAACAGCCGCAATTTGGTGTTAGTTGAGATCTCCGTTGATCTCCATATGCGGAACAGGCATGCATATGCGCCTCGTGCTTTATTTATTCTGGAACTGACATCTTATCTGCACCGCCATTTTTGGTAATAATACTACCGAGGTAGCAGAATTTATCGACCAGTTCCACGTCACGGTTATTCAGCGCAGTCCGTTCAATGGTGTTTGCATTTATCCGCATTTCTTTAGTTTTAGTTGGATTTAGCCTTAAGCCTGCTGGACTACTTTCTGTTGCCAAATTGTTAATCATGTTTTTGAGGTCCTGGTGTCTGTGGGCCAGCAAACAGATATCATCTGCGTAGTCGAGATCCTTAAGGCGGTCTAACAAACCCCATTGTATGCCGCCTGTTCTACTATCTAGAGCGCCGACAAGGATGTCATTTATTACTATAAGAAATAGTAAAGGCGAGAGTAGGCATCCTTGTCGTACTCCTGAGCTCACCTCGAAGCTGTCGGATAATTTTCCATTATGGAGAACTCTGCATTTGGAATTGTTATATAGGGCTTTTATCAATTCTATTATTTTATCAGGCAGTCCCCGTCGCCGTAGTGCCTGCCATATAAAGCTCCTATTGACCGAGTCGAACGCTTTCTCATAATCTACGAAAGCAAGGTAAAGGGGGGATCGGAATTCAGTAGACTGCTCCACTATTATTCGTAAGGTGTTGATATGATCAATACATGAGCGGCCTTTCCTGAATCCGGCCTGCTGCCTCCTAAGCGTTCGGTCTACTGCCTCACTTATCCTAGATAGTAATATATGGGACAAAATTTTGCCCACTGTAGATAGTAAACAGATGCCTCTCCAGTTGTCGCATATTGTTAGGTCCCCCTTTTTTGGTATTTTGACTATGATACCTTCCGTCCAATCCTCCGGAAAGGTACAGGTGTTCCATGCTATTTCCAGGATTGGCTGAAGCGCATCTGCTATGAGGCTTGAATCGGCTTTCAACAATTCTGGCGGGATGGCATCTTTCCCAGCTGCTTTACCATTGGCCATCGCATGAATTGCGATTACTATTTCCGTCTTGGATGGGGCCCGGGTGGTGATTCTTATTGGCTGTGCATTGTTGCTGTTTTCCTGAGGTTCCTGTGTAAGTGTACCATTCAGGGCGGCGAAGAAGTAATCTCTCCATCTTTGGAGTTGCTCTTCGTCGCTGCACAGCAGCCTTCCATCCGCACTCTTAACGGCATGCTTTTTATTAGAGTGCTTTCCCGAGAGCTGTTTAGTGATTTGGTACAGCACCTTACTGTTGCCTGTGTTTGCCGCGTTTTCCGCTTTTTCTGCGAGCTCATTTATCTGCTGCCTTTTATCACGCCGGACACTTCTCTTTACCTCCCGGTGTAATTGGGAGTACTCCCGTTCCAGTTGGTAACGTATTTCGGGGTCGCTTGTAGAGTTTACGTTATTTTTTAGGGCTCTCCTGCGTTCTATTTTTTGCCAGGTTGTGTCCGAGATCCAGTGTTGCTGGGTTCTTGGGACATAACCGATGCTCATTTCCGCAGCCGTCAATATTGCGCCCTTTGTCCTACTCCACAGCTCTTCAATATTTGTGTCGTCAGAAACGTTGTGCTGGTTTAATATTTGTTGTAGGTTTCCAGCAAATTCCCGCTTTTTACCGCTCTCCCGCAGAAGGTCGACGTTGAACCGTCTACGGTTTATAGCATCGCGTTGTACGTTTCTGATTGCGGCGATTTTAAGGCGAATAGTTGCTACTACCAAATGGTGGTCGCTTCCAGTGTCTGCTCCCCTGAAACTCCTGACATCCTCAAGGATAGTTCTCCATCTGCGGCTGACGGCCACATGATCTATCTGATTTCTCGTTCTACCATCGGGTAATACCCAGGTCTCTTTGTGTATCTTCTTGTGACAAAAGTAAGTTCCACCTACCATGAGTTGGTGGGAGCTACAGAAGTCAACGAAAAGCTCACCATTGTTATTGGTAACTTGGCTTAGACCTTGATTTCCAATTGTTTGTTCAAGGCCGGTGTTGTCATGGCCGATCTGTGCGTTTAAGTCACCCATTAATACAATGATGTCTCCCCTTGGAATAGAGCGAAAAACCTCATTCAGCCGCAAATAGAACTCGTCTTTGATGTCATCTTCAGCGTCTTTAGTTGGAGCATAGCATTGGACTACCGTAGTACTTCTTAGTCTGGTACGCAGGCGCACGGTAATAATCCTCTCAGAAACTGGTGACCAGCTAATGAGGCTGGACCTGGCTTCTTTGGTGAGTATTACACCAACGCCACTCCTACGGCTTTCAGTTTCGTTTCTCCCAGAATACAAAAAGGACTCACCATTTGGGCAGATATGTTCCCCCGCATCGGGCCATCTGGTCTCGCTAAGTCCCATGATCTTGATTTTATATCGATTCATCTCGTTGAGGACTTCATCCAGTCGTCCCTCAGCCAGCAGTGTTCTCACATTCCATGATCCGATTCGTGTCCTTGTTCGAAAAGCAAAGGTCGTCGTCGTGTTGTCCATCCGGTTCCGAGGCATTTAGTTCAGTCAATCTGGCAAATGGATCTTGCAAAATCAAACAATTGGATGAAACTTGGTGGAGTAGGTAGGAAGTGATGTTAGAAAGTGACCTTGCTGAAGGCCGCCTGATACTCGTGTGCGTTTTTGAAAAAACTCAAAAAAACTTCAAAAAATATTTTGAAATGGATTTATCTCGAAAACTAAGGATCTTACAAACAAATGTTAAAAAATGTAGAGGACATCGTTATCTACATTTTTTGTCATTGGTGCAACATTGTACAACAAAAAGTGTGCGCAGTAGGTGGCGCTAAAGTGCTCAAAAAAGGGTTTTTCACCCTTTTCACCCTTAAATTTTATTTTTTCAGCTACAATCCAAATGGGAAAATTGTTCCTTTCAAAATTACGAACAACTTTTATTTAAACATTTTTTTCATACGACTTACCGTTTCAGAGCAGCAGCTTGATGAAGTATGGAAATCCCAATATTATGCTTGCACAAAGTATAAAGACAAGCAAAGTGCATATAAAAGATGTAAATTTTTGTTTATAACAAATAAATATTAGTTTGAAGTATTAAAATTAGACATTTATAATACGTTTTCTATCATTTACGTTTCAAAGTTATAGTGTAGTGAAATGCTGCGTGAACAGCGCACAGGTATACAATGAAATGCATAACGGTATATGTGAGTGGTCCCATTGGGACTTTCTCTGGCAGTTTCGGCATAGTTCTAACAAAAGGGCCGATTTAGTTAGCTGCCCTATTCTTCGAGAAACGTACATTTTTCAGTTGCAACGTGACTTTCGGACAGCTAAGACAGGAAAACTTTGCTCCGTAAAAATGAGTGAAGATACTCCTGTTTGTTTTATTTGTGAAAAGTTTGTTGTGGATGATGTTCGTCACGTGGGTCACAACATGGCATGTTTTAATACTTTTGACGTGACAACGTCTTATAAAACGGTAGATGCCGGCTGCACGCACGAAAAAGCATGACTCATTGTAGCGTTGTAGAGTCCTCGGTCAAGAGAGTGAGAGAGCGCGGAACGAGCGAGAGCGAGGCACGATGGGCCTCGGAGTTCAGTTTGGGCCGCATCGGTCTCTCTTCTACTCGGACGCATGCGTCTAGAAGCAGAAGAGAGACAGCGGCAGCACACAACTCAATAAATATGAATAATAAATAAAAAAAATTGGTTGTCTGTAAATTCGGTTTACGGACGATAGTTTAACGTGACAACTTAATGTATTAAAACGTGGATGAAATAATTGTAAATATAAAACGTATAAACAAATAATTCTGTAAATTTACCAGGATACGCAAACTTGCCGAATTATTAGTTTATACGTTTTACAGTTACAATCATTTCATTAAATCGACTTTACAGACAACCAAGTTTGGGTGCGTAAACCAATAGGAATGAAGCAAAACATCACGTGTCCTTATTTTAGAGTGAAATAGTTGTACCATTGCACGTTTCCTATTTCCTGTCACCATTTGAGGTTAGATAGATGGCGCATGCAGCATCAACGGCAGAGGGTTAAATTGAAATTATTTCTTCAAAATTCAATTCTATAAATTAGAGTGAGACAGATATATTTATGATTTGTATATAATATAACCTATATAAACATATAACCTAACTGTAACGTACTCTCTGAAAACATCTTGAAAAGCGACTTCAAAAAAATAATTACGAACTAAGGGGAGGTTCTGGTTTAGCGCTCGAGAAATTTCCAATCAGTTTTTTGGAGCATTCAGAAAAAAATCAGCAACACGAGGTTTTCTATTCATTGTTCCTTAACTAATGAAAAACTAGAAAAAACGTTTTTTTTTCAAAAAAAATCCAACATGGCGACTCCAGCCACCTGCATTCGAGACCTTGCGCAACGCGCATGCACTTGCGCGATGAAGCACCCAAGCTCGTAAACTGATCGGAAACATCAATTTTACAAAAATTAGTTTCATTGAAAGTTGTACTCCGGCCCTGAATCAAATTTTATCGCAATCGGATGTTTTTCGAAAAAGTTACACCACTTCAAACTTTTTTTTAACATTTCTTTCTTCCATGGTGTTTGCGTTTGAAACTCATTGCATGGTATTTTTCAGCAATCGCTCGGATGATGACCAAGCAGACTTATCATCCAATCAAGAAGAGTCCACGCCGGAGTTCGATTGGGAACATTGTTGTTTCTACTGTGGTAAACACAACAAAAAATTGAAGATGAGCAAGGTAAATGGATCTTGTGTTAAAAATCGGGCGTTAGAAATGTTGGGATGTCGAACCGAACCTGAATGTTTGGAAATTATATCCAGAATCATGAACGTGGATTTAGTTGAGAAGAAAGCTTGTTACCACCCAAAATGTCAAGACAAATACCGAAGGCAACAATATGATTTTGTTAGACCTATTGGGCGCAGCAAGGAGCCTGTAGACCGTGCCATGGAATACGTGTACGCTTACATCGATGAACATGCTGATGACTTTGTGCAAGCATAATATTGGGATTTCCATACTTCATCAAGCTGCTGCTCTGAAACGGTAAGTCGTATGAAAAAAATGTTTAAATAAAAGTTGTTCGTAATTTTGAAAGGAACAATTTTCCCATTTGGATTGTAGCTGAAAAAATAAAATTTAAGGGTGAAAAGGGTGAAAAACCCTTTTTTGAGCACTTTAGCGCCACCTACTGCGCACACTTTTTGTTGTACAATGTTGCACCAATGACAAAAAATGTAGATAACGATGTCCTCTACATTTTTTATTTGAAACATTTGTTTGTAAGATCCTTAGTTTTCGAGATAAATCCATTTCAAAATATTTTTTGAAGTTTTTTTGAGTTTTTTCAAAAACGCACACGAGTATCAGGCGGCCTTCAGCAAGGTCACTTTCTAACATCACTTCCTACCTACTCCACCAAGTTTCATCCAATTGTTTGATTTTGCAAGCAGACGCCTTTTTTTTCGCCAGATTGACTGAACTAATTGTTTGCCGATTCGTAGCAATAGTGTTTTTTATGGGAGCGGGCTGCTAACCCTCAGCCCAACCGACTTAAAGCTCTGTTTTGTGGCGCAGAGAGCTCGCCATTCGCCCGTCTCCCGTTAGCTCCTTCCGAAGAAGTACCCCAGGGGGCACCGCGGGGAGGTGGGATTAGGACTTGCTAACAGGTCTGCTAGGTGTTCGTCTGCAGTGACTTTTCTCGGGTTTTGGCAGAGGTGGCAAATCGATAGCACTGTTGCACCCGCGATAGCACTCTGAACCTCCCTCCTGACTATTTAAATATTTCTTTAAAATTCTTACAAATGAATAAAAAGTGAACATGTTAAAATGTAGCTCTTCCAAGGATAATTTCATTAAAAATGTTTTTTATTTTATTATTAAGAAGATTTACATGCGTCTAACTGTTGCACCCGCGATAATGGAATCGCCCTATGGGTGTATCTAATCAAGCCTTCTGATAAAACCAAGCTGTAAATCTAGTACTATACAAAGTAATGCCTATTTTCAGTACAATTACTTAATGTACCAAAAGAAGAAGAATGCACAATTAAAACTCTAAATAATAAAAGTAATCATTTTCAATTCCATTTCGAGTACAATGCCCAAAAATCCAAATACATGCTTATCGGTCTATTTGTTAATTAATATTTACCAACACAATCAATAAATTAGTTTTTGCCTGTCGGTCCCTTCCAAATATTAAAATTTAATTTATTTTTCAACTATCATCACTTTATAATTTAATTAGTAGCAAACAAAAATTTTAATTAATTTCTTTTGAAAACCGAGGTTGCCTCCGTAAACAACTATGAAACTTTGGTGAAACTTATTTAGCCTATGGTAAAAGTGTTGAATGTGTTCAGTTCGGTGGAAACCATATCCCAAACAACATAAAATTATCATCCTAAAATAATAATGTAGAAATATGTCATTAGGGCGGGATGTGGGCTGGGAATTTAAAAATAGAACTTTTTGCGATATTAATTACGACATGGACGTAGGCTGAAATTGAAAATCAGTCAAACCTTTATCCATATTTGTAAACCGCTGACAAACTAATTTTTGCCATTATGTGTGGTTGAACGTAATTCAATTGATGCGATTGCGACGCAGTGATAAATATTTGTGAAATTATTTTCATAATAATTGGATTTTTGTTTGCATTGACTAAACGAAGCGATTTTATTGCATTTTAAAAGCGTTCGTGTAATTGCGTTGGAGTTGTGGGTACATTAGAGATTAGTACGTCAATAACATTAATGCTTTACATAAAATACATAATGAAAGCAAATTGTTAATAGTGGTTTGGAGTTACAAACCTACAAATTTACTTCTATTGTGAATTAGCCTAGGTCGCATTATTTAAGAGGATTTTAATTATTAATCTAATAACAAGCAGATTGAAGGAGCCATTAGACTTATGACAGGATGTTCTGGGTTTTCCTGCTGTCTCTAATTTATTGTACGCCAATAATCGCATTTTTAATGACTTTATTTAGCTTGACCTCGTATATTTGTTTGTTTGTTTGCATAGGAGGGGGTGCAGATAGCCTACCAATGAGCCTATCCCCTCATGTGCATCTGGTGGGGTTTGTAAGGTCTACACAAAGGATCCAATGCCTTGCCTCATTCGCCTCTCGTCATAAGGAATGCCCATTTTTTTTGTTTATGTGAAAGACTAGAGTCTCAGGAAGCCCTTTATACTGTCGAAAATTTATTTTATTCGTAATAAATGCAATGTCGAACAGTAGGTCTAGTCGGGAAGGAAGGAACTGCCACAACCTTTCGCGATATTTTTCAGTCTACCTACTCCCAACCAAAGTCTAGTAATAACAAGTCTTTCATCTTCATACAAAATTTTCCCCCGTTGGTTGTGTGCGTGCATATATGAACATCACTGCTAAGCAAAACTCACGCATACTTTATGAACTCGACGAGACAAAGCCAGATTCTCTCTTTATGATAAAGAATGAAGAACAGAAAAGGAAAGAAAATTGAATCAGCTGTTTTCTTTCATAAATCAAAACAAACGAGCAAATATGCACCAATACATCAAGTTTATCCCCATATAAACTCATAAAAAGTTTCCGCTGTTTAAGTGCAATTGCGTATAAAAATGTTGCATTCTCTCTCTGATAGCCTGACATGGTTATTTGAAGAAGTTGGGCAAATAGCTGTTCGCCTTTCGCTCATTAACCATATGAAGAAGAAAGACTTGTTAATTTCTAGACTTTGCTCCCAACCAGTACTATCGCGACTTTGACATGGGGGCATCGAGAAACAACTCGCTGGAGTGTTATGCCTCTTGAAACGAGTTTAATCTCATCAACCAACCGATGACATGCGCTTTGGTGGAGTGTGGAAGGGAAAGGAAGGCTATGACAGAAGGAATCAGGGATGTAAAGAGGGAAGAAGAAAGAAGGAAAGTTATGTAGATGGGAAAGACGAGAAGCAACGGACCATGGGGTTGGCCGCGATTCGAACCTGGGACAGTAGCCAGACGCCTAACCCCTAGGCTATCGAGGCCCTACTGAGGAAAAATATTGCTCCTCGATAATGAGTGGAAAAGGGAGGCCGATTTGAGATTTTCGGCTTGAATATGTGAGTAAGTAATAACTTCGCCGGTGTAGAAAACTTTATACATATTTATAAACATGAGTGTCGTTTTACCAATACCGTCTCCCAACTGAGTAGGTACTAATTACGTCCAATAGGTTAGGTTAGGTTGAAATGGCTGCCCCCACCAGGGAGCCCACTTAGGCACGCCATTGGGCCCATTGTGATGCCATTCTGGTATTGGGACATAGTTCAGGCCATTTCAAGCCATTTCGAGCTTTTAATAAAGCGACAGAGTCTAGAGACACCAATATTTTGCAGCTCGCTCAATCCGTCAAGAAAAGGTGAGCCAAGTAGAGTCCCTCTTTTCCTTGCTAGGGCGGGACATGTACAGAGAAGATGGGAGACAGTTTCTTCCTCTTCTTCATTACCACAACTTCTACATAAGTCGTTGTGGGGGAGTCCTAATCTTTCGGCGTGTGGGCCGAAGGGACAGTGACCAGTCAGCACCCTTACCACATGGCTTATCTCCTTTTTGTTCAACTGAACCAGAGATTTTGAACGCTTTGCGTCTAAAGTTGGCCACATTGCATGAAGAGTGCGACAAACCGTTGCTGTGGTCCATCTCAGCCCGGCTCGAGCTAAGCTGATTTTTCTCACAGCTAGTTTATAGGTGGCTAAGGGCATTCCCATTTGGGTTAAGTGGGGTGTCCTTTCCACTTCGGTTCCCTGTCCAGCAAGCTCATCTGCCCTACAGTTTCCCCTAATCCCACTGTGTCCAGGAACCCAACACAGTGTTATATCAAACTGAGTGGCAGTCTCACACAGAGACCTGCGGCAGTTCAGAAGAGTCGTGGATGTTGTGACGACAGAATTAAGAGCCTTGAGGGCCGCCTGGCTATCCGATAGAATACATATATTCTTATGAGATATATTATTTATCTTCAGCCATTCGAGAGCCTCCCAGATCGCAGTGACTTCCGCTTGGAAGACGCTGCAGTGATCGGGTAGACGAAGAGAGGTATTTATATTTAATGCCTCGGAAAAGATACCAGAGCCTACATTATTCCCAATTTTTGAGCCATCTGTGAAAATACATAATGACCCAGTTGGGATAACACCATCTGTCCAGTCATCTCTGGCCGGAATGATGGTATTGAAACCTTTCTCCAAGGTCCACGTAGGTGTAGTATAATCTAGGTTGTTCGCAGTGATGGCGAATTTCCTAAGGATGGATGAATGGCCATATGAGTATGGAGTCCATCCAAGAGAAGCCTTTGTCCTGGCAGCCGTCCAGGCTGCCATTTGCTCGGCGTGTATATCCAAAGGGGTGAGATGCAATAAGACATCCAGCGCAGCTGTAGGGGTGCTTCTCATTGCACCACTGATACACAGTTCAGCTGTTCTTTGGACCCTTTCCAGTATCTTGCGATACGTAATCTTCTGTAATGCAGTCCACCATACCGATATGCCATGCATAAGTATAGGTCTGATTACGGCTGTATAGAGCCAGTGGACGATGCGGGGTTTAAGGCCCCAGTTGACTCCGATCGTTTTCTGGCATAGGAAGAGAGCTGTTTTGGCCTTATTTGCTCTTTCTATAAGATTCGGTCTCCACGTTAGTTTCCTATCGAGTATGAGACCTAGAAATTTCGCATCCTCCTTTATATGCAGTGTTTCATTACAGAGTCTTAAAGGAGGAAAATTGGGAAGTCTATGCTTCTTTGTAAAGAGCACTACTTCAGTCTTGGTTGGGTTGACGCCTAGACCCTTTGTAGTGGCCCAATGAGAAAGAGTATTCAATGCTTGTTGCATTATATCTCTTATTGTTGAGATGTACTTGCCGGTCACCACCAGCACAATATCATCAGCATAGGCCACCGTGGTGCACCCAGACTCCTTTAGAGTTATCAATACTTCATTGACTGTCATATTCCAAAGGAGCGGCGATAAGACCCCACCTTGTGGTGTGCCTCTTTTAACCCGTCTGACTTCTTCCGAAAGCCCCAGGCTAGACTTTATGACCCTGCACCCTAGCAACTGATCAATAAAGGACCTGGAGCACCCATCAACATTCAGACGCTGGAGTGCCCTCGTGACCGCAGAGGGTTCAACATTGTTGAAAGCACCTTCAATATCTAGGAAAGCAGCCAACGTGAATTCCTTGAATTCAAGGGATCTTTCAATGACCGCTACCAAAGAGTGGAGAGCAGTGTCTACTGATTTACCTTTCGTGTAGGCATGCTGCGAGGGAGAAAGCAGTTTTTTATCAATGCTTTGCTTAACATGGATCTCCACAAGTCTTTCTAGTATCTTGAGGAGAAAGGATGTGAGACATATAGGTCTCAAGTCTTTTGGATTGTGGTAGGATATTTTACCCGCTTTCGGAATGAAAGCTACCTTCGCTACTCTCCAGGATGTTGGAATGTAGCTTAGGCTAAGGGAGCTCCTATAGATGGCTGCGAGCCAATTCAGAATTAGGTCACTGACTTTCTGAATTTCAATGGGATAAATTCCATCTGGTCCCGGTGTTTTATAAGGCATGAAGCCTTCTATGGACCACAGGAGTAAATCTCTGTTTATCAATCTGTCAATGGTGCCTAAATTATGTGTGCTAGCTGGGCCCTCAAAACCTGTTTCTGCAGATGCAGCAAGAGATGTTGAGCCAGGAAAGTGAGTATCGAGTAGGAGTTTCAGTGACTCCTGACTACTTGTGGTCCATGTACCGTCTGCTTGTTGCAGCATTTCTTGGCACATTGGGCTTTTCGAGAGAACTTTTCTCATTCTTGCGGCATCTGAAAAACCTTCTATTGTCGCACAAAAGGTTTTCCAGGATTCCCTTTTTGAGTTTCGCAGTTCGTATTTGAACTCCCTGAGACGACTTTTGTAGTTGTCCCAGTCCGAAGCCAAATTAGACCATTTGGCCTTATTGAAGGCCTTTCTGCTTTCAGACCTTAGTTTGAGAAGTCTGCTGTTCCACCAAGGGGGTTTGGTTTTACCCCCATATTTCCTAATGGGACAGGCTGCTTCTAATGCGTTATTCAGGAGGTTACTGAGATTTGTCACTTGATGTTCGAGATCTTCAGCATTCCAAGGGTGGGTGGGAACATCCTCAGGGAGGGATCTTTCCACTACTTGTCTGTATATGACCCAGTCTGTGTTCCGGACATTCCTGTAACCAGGGGCCTTCTTCACAGTTGGGTACATATTGATATTAAAAAGGATGACTCTGTGGTCAGAAAAAGAGTGTTCACTGGATACTCTCCAGTTTTCCACACGGTTGAGCAGATCTGGGGAAACAAGGGTAATATCCAAGACTTCTCGTCTTACCCTTGTGATGAACGTGGGTTCATTTCCCCTATTGCATAGCAAGAGATTGTGTTGTAGTAATAAATCAAAAAGCAACTCACCTCTTATATTTGTATCAGAGCTGCCCCAAACGGTGTTGTGAGCATTCGCATCACATCCAACGATGAGGCTGGCTCCACGACTAGCCGCTTCTTTTGCGGCAACAAAGAGACTGGAGTTGTCCAAATTTTCCTCATATGGTAGGTAGACAGATCCAATCCACGTAGGCCTACCGCCTTTCCTGTTGTCCAAGCAGGCCAGTACATTATCAGCATTGCTAAATTTAGACAACATAAAAGCGTTAAGGTCATTTTTAACAATTAAACAGGTTCTTGGCTTACCTCCCCCATTTCTGGGATACAGCAACCTGTATTTAGGAGTCCTGATTCCGCATACAAGGCCCCGGACGATCCAAGGCTCTTGTACCAGGACGACATCTATATCGGCCTTAGAAAGGCGTAAGCATAGGCTGGCGGATGCAGCCTTGCTGTGATGGAGATTAATCTGCGCTACTCTCAACATCGTGGTTGGGAGTAGTGGGATCAGTCTCGATCACCGTAATATCAGCCTCGTCCTCTTCCGGTGTGAGAGTAATATCATCATCTCCCACCGAAAGAAGTTGGGCAAAGTCACCCAGTTCATCCTCCGTCCTTGACGGCGAAGGAACTGAGAAGTTGGAATCCTCAGAGGATAAGAGAGGGTCGTTTGAACCCAGGGTTGGTAGGTGAGTATCCTCAGGCACCTTAGGATCAGCTACTCCTGTTCCTGTGTCATCCGCAATACTAGGTACATTGGGTTCAGCTACTTGCGTACCTGTGTCACCCGCAGTGCCAGGCACGTTGGAATCAGAAACATCCGTACCTGTGTCACCCGCAGTGCCTGAGGGCTCACCATCTGGAGCCCCAGGTGGAGCAGTTCCACTCTGGGGCAAAGAATCTTTTTTGTAAAGCCTCAGGGTGATTGAAGAAAACCCATAGCTTATGACGCATTCAGATTTCGCCAAAGGTCCCAGCGACTCCTCGCTAATTACTAATGTAACCGCTCGGCCGTCGCCTTTAGGGTCCTCCAGTTTCGTAATCCTCCACGAAGACGTCTGTAGCTGTGGGTTACTCAACCGAATGATATCCAGAATAGCCTGAGGCTCGGCTGGTTCTGCTGGGATCCAGGAACGCGCTCTTGGCCGATTCGGGATTTCCTCCCTCCTAACAACCTTGAGTTTGGCGCCTGGCCATGCTTCCCCAATTCTGGATATTGCTATTTTGTAGAGATCGACAGATCTCTGATCGGCACAAGCGATGAGCTTCACGCGGCCCTGAAACCATCCGCTATCGCGACAGTGAGGAGCAGTGCCAGGATGCTCCTGAAGTATTGGGAGGAAAATCGTCGCGAGCCTGACCTCAAGTTTCCTCCATTTATCAGGCAGAATGGTGCCATCTGGATCGTTTTCGTCGATGACGGCGATAACGATCTGACCTTCCAGCACTTGGCTGTAGGTTTTAGTAGTAGCAGGAAGTATGGAAGTGTTCCTGCTACGTTTAGCCTCAGGGTGATTAGGTTCCTCTAGGGACCTCTGACGCTTTGGGGCTGGGTTGCCAGTTTGCGAAGTTTGCTCGCCGGCGACCCGCGTCGCCCACCTTATCGAAGCTTGCTGCTTCTCGGTGAGTCCACCCTCCGCAACTTCCTTGTATCGGGCAAGGATTCTCTGGGCGCTGCGTAGCTCTTGGTAGTACACCCTTGATGGAGCACCTTTAGAGCCAGGCATTTTAGTTTTTTTAGCCTCCTTAGAGGCACCAGGAGACTGCACGAGTGCAGTTGAAGGGCCTGCTTCTGTTGAAGCAGTTGGCTTGGAGGGAATGGGGAGCTCCGGATTAGAGTCTAAAGCTCCTTTTTCCCTTTTACTCACCTTACTGCCCTTGCAGGCAGTAGGTTTGGTTTTGTTGGGAGCCCCCGAACTGGAGGCGATTGGTTTTTTAGGGTTTTTATTTTCCATAAAAGTCCCACGAGTAGTGCGGAAAGAGGGGTCCATCCTGCCAGAGCCGCTTACCAGGATAAGGCACTTGTACTCTCCGACCTTGCCCGGGCATCGGAGGGAACCGTTCGCGACCAGCACTCTTTAACCACTGGCTGGCCATGCAGCCATCGGCACGGTAAACACCTTAGCTTAGAAGTGGGGAAATAGGAAGAGGGAAGGAGAAGGAGAGAGAGAAAAGGTGAGGGTAAGTGGATGTACCTAGCTTAGTCTGGCCTCTTCGCAATTAGCCTGTTCGGCATGGGTGTCCCTACCGGTGGCTTGCTGGTTACCAGCTAGCCACCGCCGACATAGCCTAACGCTACTACGAGACTCGCAAGCCCCACCACCGCGGCAAGGTGTAGGTACGAGGTGAGGAATTACGTCCAATGCTTCTTAACCTCCATTACGTCCAATGCTTCTTAACCTCTGTAATCGAAACAGAACCGGTCTATTGAGTATGCCTACTCTTCACGGTCACCAACATGATTGTCTGAAATATGAAGCAATGTAACAACAAAAACTAAAGCTTTGCATGAGTTAACCTAAAGCTTAATGCCCCGGCTTCACCGACCTCAGTTCAATAATGTTCAGTTCAATCCACATAAGTGTCTTCACCTGCTAAAGCTCAGTTCGTGCTTGAAATTGTTGTTGCTTTTTCGCCAAACGTCAAAAATGCGAAAGCCCACTGGAATGACTTTTCACTATTCCAGTTGATTATTTCTTTTCAGCGAGCTTTTACGTTCAACTTCAGTTCCATATCAGTTGAGCGAACTGAGGTTTGTTGCATTTAGTGCAATCATTATTTTTTTGAGTTGGTTTGTTTATTTCAACTTAAAAAGCCTTTTAAACAGTAAGTTTGCGGAGCTTTAGATTTAGTGGAATACATATCTATGTAGTTACTTTTGGCGAACAGGAAAATATTTTAGTGGTTTTCTGGCGGTTTTCAAAGTTGATCTAGTGGTCTCTCGAGGAAAGTAACGCTGTGCTGGTTTCTTTGGTCATAACCGATTTTTGATTCCGCCCATTGTAGTACTCAACAGGTCTTAAAATTTTATTTTGGTCAGAAAATCTTTACTGGCTTAAGGTTTCTTGGAATTTCCCAAGAATTTCTCGCCTTTTAATGCTGTCTCGCAGAAGGTATATTATTTACAAGTTTGAGGTAATTGCCAAGGTCAGACTCCTTTCAAACAAAAGCAAAGTCTGCGGATTAGCCTGCTGGGGACACCACGTGAAAAAAGCACCTTCAAATCTATATAGCTCGAACGTTGCGTGAAAAGGAGTGTATTTTTCATGAGAAACATAAAATTTTAAAGTCTGTAAATTAGAATATCTCGAAAACGGTTATTCTTAAAAGAAAAATTTATAAAATCTTTTTTGTGCGAAATTCCTTAACCTACAAATTTTGTTTTCATAAATTTTCTGTTGAAGTGAGCATTTCTGAGATATTTACGTAAGATCACTTTTAGTGACCTTTAACGCCTTTCGCCTTATTACCCTGGATTAAAGGTGCTGCCTATAAATATTAATTTAAAGTTGGCATTTACTTGAAATGAATATTATTGTATTATTTCTCGATTATTTATGGCAGCTTGATTTCGTTGTAATAATTGGACACGTTTACTATTTTTTTTAAATGTGCCTTATTTACATATTATGTATGCATATCATATATGTATGTATGTATGTCTCCTATAACGTTGCCATGTTTAATTGTGGAGTGTGGAAGGGAAAGGAAGGCTATGACAGAGGGAATCAGGGATGTAAAGAGGGAAAAAGAAAGAAGGAAAGTTATGTAGATGGGGAAGGGGAGAAGGCGACGGACCGTGGGGTTGGCCGGGATTCGAACCTGGCACCTCTGGGATAGTAGCCAGACGCCTTACTCCCTACCGAGGCCCCCTAAAAAAATTATTGAAAAAATTTGAGATTTTCGGCTTGTACATGTGAGTAATAACTTCGCCGGTGTCGAAAACTTATACATATTTTTAGACATGACTGTCGTTTAACCAATACGTTCTCCCAACGGAATACTAAATACGACCAATGCTTCTTAACCTCTGTAATCGAAGTAGAACGAAACAGAACCGGTCTATTGAGTATGCTTACTCTTCACGGTCACCAACATAACGTTTGAAATATGAAGCAATGTAACAACAAAAACTAAAGCTTTGCATGAGTAAAAATAAAATTTAATGCCCGGATTAACCGACCTCAGTTGAATAATGTTCGGTTAAATCCACATAAGTGCCTTCACCGGGTAAAGTCCAGTTCATGTTCAGCTCGTGCTTGTACTTGTTGCTTTTTCGCCAAAACTCAACAATGCGAAAGCCCACTGGAATGCCATTGCACTATTCCAGTCAGAGCCGGCTTTAGGCATTTTGGCGCCCCGGGCGAGATATTTTTATGCGCCCTTAACTTTTTAGACATTTCTTTTCGGTAGATTACCTATATTATAATGCACAAATTATACCATAACCCGAGTAAAAATAAAAGATGGCATAACAACGACCAAACACTGGCCACTTGGGAGTACATAAGGGTTTGGGACGGCCAAACGTAAGGTTCAAATGGCCGAGAACTGGGCCACGGGCATACGACGGCAAATTTGAACTAAAAAAGAATATGCACCTAATATACTGTTGAATGTGCTTTTTGTGAGAGGCGTATAGAATTTTTTGTTTAAAGGATTCTTTGGTGAGAAGCATATACAACATTTGTTGACGGACTCGTTCTTTGCATATTCTGTCCGATGAGGGTATTTCTTAAACATTTGTACGAGTATATGCCTATGGCATCGAACTTGATTCTATCGGACACGAACAAGCACGAAATAAGCACTTCCCTCCTTTTTGACAGCAGCGGCATGAAATCTATTTTCTCGAATCTGTCCATGGAGGGCGGAAAGGTGCTAAAATCGCGCGGGTCGTGTAGGTTTCTCAGAGCGAAGAGGAGAAATTTCTTCTATACTGTTTTCAACCTAGGTACCACTACTTACCTGATTGGCGGATGATACAGGTCGCCTGCTGTCATGTTTATACTACATTGTCAGCCGCTGCTTCTGAGCTTATAGATGCTAACTTCCTCTCAACCATGATGACTGCTCGTTCATCTAAGCGCTCACAGAGCTCTTTATCGGAGTCAGCCTCTTCGTTAGGTGAAGCCGTTTTGGAAACCTTTATCCATGCCTATCTTAGTCCAAAATGGAGTTTATAATCAACTCTTCCGAGCCACTCTAGGCACTCGTCGTTGAGTAGCAGTACCAGTGTTTTACTATTTCTTTGGGTTGCTCGGCATTGAGTAAATTTTAGTTGCCCATAGGGATGTCCCGGTTGTGGCGTTGAAGCTACTCAGCAATTTGTCTGAGTCTGCTTCTATTTTTGGGAGCCAGATCCTCGCCCTTGATATTTTGGTAATATCTCTCCCCTTTCATCCCTCCCTTTTGGTTATATCTCTCCCCCGGAATCAAAAGGGAGCAGCGGCACTTCTGACGACTCTTACCTCATCACGAACTCCATGAATATCCCTGATATTTTGGTCTTGATGTCGGAGAAGGTCCGGGAGTGTGCTGCTACTAGAATTGGCATAGGTTAGTGCCACTAGAAGGTGGTCCTTCACTACTTCGCTCATTGTCCTGTTACCCGTTGAGCCTGATTGTTGGGTTCCTGAAGTAGAAGCATCCCGAACTATTGTTGGTCTTGAGAGCTTTTTCCTTTTTGGTAATTATTTGAAGGCTCTGAGCTATCTTCACGGGAATGAATGAACACATTATTGGATCGCGGCGGCGCCCCTAGGACATGGCGCCCTCGGGCCCGGGTTCGCCCACCCCTAAAGCCGGTACTGATTCCAGTAGCAGTTCTTTTTTTGAGCAAGCTTTTACGTTCAACTTCACTTCGAGACCAGTTAGGCGAACTGAGGTTTGTTTATCTTCAGTTGAATAATGTGAAAATTGTATGCGAACTGAGGTTAATTTAAAGTTCATTTAACGAATTCGCTCGAATTTACGCAGTTCGGCCGGTGAAGCCAGGGTATAATGATAATTGGTCAAAGGAATAATGCTGATTCTATTAATTAAAATATTGGTATTTTATAGCATTTAGTGCAATCATTTTTTTAGTTAGCTTGAATATCACCTTATACAGCGCCTTTTAAACATTAAGTTTGCGTAGCTTTAGATGTAGTGGAATATCTAGTTACTTTAGGCTAACAGGTATATATTTTAGTAGTTTATTCTGGTGGTTTTAAAAGTCGAATCTAGTATCCTCTCGAGGAAAAAGTTGGCAACGCTGAGCTGGGTTCTTTGTTCATAACCGATGTTTGTTTCCGTAGCTGTTATAATAGCGGCCTTTGTAGTACGCAACAGGTCTTCCTTCAATGTCATTTTCGTAAGAAAATCTTTACTGGCTTAAGGGTTGTTGTAGTTTCTCAGGAAACTCTCGCGTTTAAATGCTGTTTCCTAGAAGGTCTACGTTAAACCGTCTGAGGTTGGAAAATTGGTATACATATATTATTCACCAGTTTTTGGTAATCGCCAAGGTCAGTCTTGCTAAAAACAGAGTCTGAAGAATAATAATTATTGAAATTAATAACTTTTGTGTTAAATAAAAAAATTAATTCAAATTCATTATAATTTTCTAAAAATAAACTTCTTTCAAACAAAAACAAAGTCTACGGATTAGCCTGCTGGTGAAAAAAGCTCCTTGTAATCTATGAAGCTCGAAGGTTGCGTGGAAAGGAGTGTATTTTTAATGAGAAACATAAAATTTAAAAGTCTGTAAATTAGAATATCTCGAAAACGGTTATTCTTGAAAGAAAAATTTATAAAATCTTTTTTGCGCGAAATTCCTTCACCTACAAATTTCGTTTTCATAAATTTTCTGTTAAAGTGAGCATTTCTGAGATATTTACGTAAGATCACTTTTAGTGACCTTTAACCCCGCGCCTTTTGTCTAATTTCCCTGGATTAAAGGTGCTGTATATAAATTGATTTCCAGTTAGCATTTATTTGAAATGAATATCTATTATTGCATTATTTGTCGATTATTTATGCCAAAAAAAGCTTGATTTGGTTATAATAATTGGACACGTTTACTATTTTTTGTTAAATGTTTGCATGATTTTTTTTTAAATGTGCCTTATTTACATATTATGTACATACTATATCATATATGGCTCCTATAACCTTGTCATGTTTTAATTCCGTCTACTAAAAATCTGCAGCCTTTTTTGGAAAATTAAATAAAAAAGCCAAAACATGTTGGAAATTTCTAGTTAATCAAAAATCAATAGCATCACATGGACTTTAAAATGTATCCACCATCATTTAAAAATTTCGTTTTTGGTGAAACTACGCCCTTGCACACTGTAAGCCAGCTTCGATGCTACCCGTAATCAATTTCTTTATTTGTTGGTGGTAGTATTGGTTTTCTCCCTCGGTTATTATGTGCTTGTTTACACTCGTCGATCCCGCGACCTTTCAACGCGAAAGAGGAATCGCGTGGGTTTCAATTTCATTTTGTATCATCCCAGTGTTACTTTTAAATTAAAAGAACTGATTTTAAATTTAAAGTTAAAAGAAATGAACTCTGATTGCGTATATATTTTATAGAGCATATTAGCTGTGTGACATCATTCTAAATTGCCGATGCCCGGTAATAATAATCAATATTATTTGAATTCAAAACTTGACGTAAGATTTTCATTGCCCCTTACTACGTTTGAATGAGATTTGCTGAGTTTTTGCCTAACTTCTCCTCCCTTTTTAACCTCACTTAATTTATAGATGTTCCATGTAGGTATCCAAGCCATGGCTGGTGAATTGAGTGAAGCTGGTGACATATCCAAGCCGTACATGCATTGCATTCGTTGACAGATAAAGTAGAAGTGTGTGTATTCAAATGCGAGCTGACGGAATATCCCGTGAGTGGAAGGCATGCCACGCAAAGGTCGGGCTACTTTCAACTTTTTCTGCATTGCCGCATTCGAGATAGCACACACAAGCATAAGCCCACAAACGCATGAACACGTTACTTAGATTTTCGGGCTATGTGTGACAGCCGGCACGGTACGCAAACCATGTAATTATATGTCAGACGAAATTCGCCGGATTTCATGGAGCCTCTGAATGCAATGCATGTACGGCTGGGATATGTCACCAGCTTGAGAAAGCTCTCCAACTTTTCTTTTGAAGCCAACATATCCAACTACTGGAGAGAGCTGAAACCTTGTAGTTCCTTGAGGTGCCTTTACATTATCGTCGTATACTCGTTATATGACTTCACTGTCAAAATTGCGAATTGACAGTCCATCTGACTTCATATTACATTGTATAAATTTTTTTGTAGTCTCTCTTAATTTAGACAATTCCAAACATAAATATTCAAAGTATATTTTGGCAGTGAAAATTTTATAAACATTTCTGTTTAATTTCACTGAAAGTAAAGTCATATGACAAATGTAAAGGTACCTTTAGGAATGCAAAATGTGAGGACGTGGATATTTCAATTGAAAGAAGAGGAAGAAGGCGATTCCAAAAAAGTTGTGGCACGAGAATGGGCTAGCGATGCTGGACTAACATCCCCAGAAGAACTGCAGAGAGTAATTATTGTTAGAATCTCAGATTTGAAACAATTTAAAGTGTGTACAAAGTGATTACAATGGTAATCAAATAGGTGGTGACGTCACAATAACACACTTTAATCGTGTTGAAATAGCACACTTCCCAAAGCTGAGGCGTGTAGTTATTTTTCCCAAGTGGCGGTCCAATGAACTTCCTTGGAGTTTCTGAGATTCATTGTAAAAAAAATAAATAGTTTAAAAAAACTACAAAATAAGCTTTTATTTTAAAATGAGCAAAAAAGTAACAAATAAATAGTTTAAAACAAATAATTTTAAAATGAACCATAAAGTAAAAAATAATTTTGAATGTAAAGTTTTTATTGCTGCAGCCAGTTTTTTTCTGTGGGAGGTACTGGGTCCAAAGGTACTGCGGCCATTCATTTGGCCTATTGTATTTCAACCCCTGAGCCTCATATTTGTAGGCCAGAGGGCTTGAAAAATTTCAGCAGTCTGCCTAGTGGCTTGTCGTGTAGACTTGAGTAATCAGTGCGGCAATTTAATGTCCCGGTTAGTAGTTAAGAGGTAATCAAAAAGGTATTCGCCCTATTGTTCACTACCATTACATCCTACGATGATCTGTAGACCGCTCCTGTTAGAGTGACCCACGAAATCCTTCAGTTATTTAAATGGTGGTGGGTCTCTGGAGATATGCCAAACATAACATACGGGAGATATGCCAAACATAACATAATCATGTTCTTGGTGCCCCCCTGTTCATCTGTATCTTCTCCACTGTCAGGTCTCTCGACGATTTATCTGTGAGAGGAAAGCAGTTGTTGTTGGTGCAAGCTCTTTATAGCACCGTTACTTACCCACGTCAATAGCTTGGTTGGCCAGCACCCTGCAAAGGACTGCCGAGGCAGGCCTACTCTGTTCAGGTTGCATTGCCCCACCCGCATCATGGGGTTGTTCTTGCTGCTGTGAGATAGCAGCAGTCTCCTTTTTTGAGCTAATCTCCTTGACGCTGATTTGGCCGAAGTCGTAGAATAGGGACATGCCTTGCTCTTTAAGCTGCATGAGTGACTTCTCGTCAATGCTAAGGGCAAGAGTTTGACCGTTCTGTTCCACCTTCCTACCCATCACTTGCCAAGAGGTCATTTCAATTTTTCAATTGGTGGGTGCTGAATTTTCAGCCTGCAGAGCCCCTGTTTCGGTTCCCTAACATCATGAGGAACCCGGAATGCGATCCGCTTGTATTTGGGAAGGTCCTTTTCCTCGATTACTTTGAGGTTGGACCCTTCCCAAACCTGCAGCCTGGCGAAAGCATTTGTCAGCCATTAGCTAATAGGTTCGTTGGAGCAGGTGATCTTAATGAGACCCCTGCCGCCCCGCCCTTACACCTAAAAACTGAGGCGGGCAATCGCCTTTAAGACTTTTGTCGACCTCAGTTAGGATGGAATCGCAAATAGAGGAGGATTGCTTTTCCGTCAATTTGCCTTCGGAATAGATGTCCAAGAGCACTGCCATGGTGATCGCAGCCAACTTGTCCCGGTATGAGGGTTCTTGCGACTCCCCCCTTTTTTCTTCTGCAGTCGCCCAACCGGAGAATCCTCTGACCGCTGCCGTTTTGACAGTGCGTCAGTTTGGTCCAGCATGCAAAATAGCCCCCAAGAAGATGTAGGAGTTGGTGCTGGTGGATCCAGAAACTTCGGAGAGTACAGCCGCTGTCCGTGGAGCTCCCCAATCCTGCTGCGTCCTTTCTTGCCTTGGCCCTCCTTCTCTTGGCAGCACCAAATTTGCTCTTGCTAAGTTGCCCGGTCATACCGACAACCTTGGCAGTTATTTCTTCAACGTCATTGCCGCCAGCTGCCTGATTGATTGATTGAGAAGCCGAAGGTACTGTGCTGGACGAGGTACCTCCAAGGAGATCCTTCTCCAGCTTTCTGAGCTGATGCTTGTTGTCTTCTCTACGTTTTGCTAGCTCTCTCAAATTTGTTATACGAAGTTTTCGCATATCTTTTACCACGTCATCCATCCACCTATTTCTTGGTCGTCCTACGCTTGTCCTATAATAAAAACATATTGAATGTTAAATTGGCATGACTTTTAAAATAATTAAAAGTTAAATTAGTCTACCCTGGTTATATTTATGTTTTTAATTTCTTTCATAGTACATCTTTTATTGGCAATGGGTTACGCCTAATTGACATTGACAAGCTATTATACGACAATAGACTAATCGCTAAATGTACGTCAATCTATGACAGATTTAATAGCATTTAAAAAAATAATAACGATTCGTTATAGACGAGGCAATAATCTGTTTTTAATTCAGTCAATTTGAGCAATCATAAATTTTCCAGCTTAACGATTTTTCCGTCGCCCCAAAATACAAAACAAAAAACCTTAAAAAACGGGAGGGGAAAAGGCGCCAAAGCCATAAAATACTTCAACTGCCGGATTTCGTCCAATAATTAATTGCTTCGAATCTACCGCATCACGATGGGGATCTTTTGATAGAAAGATTTTGTTCTTGTTTTAAAAGGACGTTAGAATCCTTTAACAAAGTCATTGTAATTCTCTACCAGGATTTAAAATTGATTTCCAACTGAATTCAATCTATTTGCAGATTGTTTTCGATTTTTTTCTCTCTTTTCGCATCTTTTATAAAAGGTTTCTTTTTTCTCTCTTTTTTTTCGGTTGTTGTATTATTTGGGGATGAATATCATCCCCTGGGACAATCCCTGTTGATGATTGATTCATTGTTCGAGGATTCTGATTCATTTTCATTTAGTTAAAGTTCACTTTTGCATTAAAAAAAGTTTTCGATCGTAAAAACAAGGGAAATTTCAGGGATGAACTTTGTGAAAAAATAATCTTTTGTTAATTATTTGTTCTGGAAAAGTTTTTTTTCGTGAATAATTTCCTATGGGAATTTGTAATTGCAGTATTTTGGGTTTGTCCGGAATTGTAATTTTTGGTTAATCATTTTGAAAGTAGGCACAAATGATTAATGATGGTCTTATAATAAAGTGATTAATTCAGAATTTGGTTTACATTGTACAGAAGATAGATTTATAAAATTATGTTTATTTACCCAAAATATGTTTTTCAGTTTTTATAATAGTATTGATATGCTTACTGGGTGGGGAGGGGCATCGTAACCTCACCTCCTCGCTGGTGCCTCTGAATAACCAACCGACGACGGATGTACTTAGCTAGCTGAGCCAGTATATCCGATAGGGTAAAATTCACCCACCGGTTCTTCTGGTAGAGGTGTTGGCATAGGCGTAGCAACTGGGTGGGCCAGGTGGGCCAGGCCCACCCCAGAATCCTTCTGGCCCACCCCACAGTAAAAGTGATTCACTTATTAAAAACAAGATAAATCCGCTCTAAAACCCGTGATGTTACATAATGCTTAAAACAATTTTACAACAAAAAGTTTTTAAATCATCCCTCGGTCGTGGTCCACCGTTAAACTACGATTATAATTGGTTCGTGGCGCATGGCACAGCGTAGTGGCCTCAATGGCCATGGAGATAAAGCTGGAAAAACATAATTGCATTGCGTTGTATTGCTTGGGTGGGTATCAAGTGCATTTTATACAATGAAGTGCCGTTTTTATAAGACAGCAGTCTTTGAAATACTACTTTCTTCAGTACAGCGTTGCCTACTCTTGCCTCCAGAGACCACTAGATTCGACTTTTAAAACCACCAGTAAACCACTAAAATGTTTTCCTCTCGTCAGTAACTGGATATTCCACTAACCCCCTATTCTAAAATTGAGACCAGTCATAAGTCACAAGCTTTAGCGACTCGCGCTTACTTTTTATAAACTTCTTATTTTGGTTTTTATGTCGATGTTGACAGAAGTTACGTATAAACAACTTCAAAATAAATACCTTAATACAGGGGTATATCTAAAGTTCCTCAAACTTAATGTTAGATAGACGCTGTTCCCAACTAATTCAAAAAACAAAATGATAATTACTGCACTAAATTGCTATAAAATAATAATAATAGAATCAGCATTATTGCTTTGAAAAATTACCATTATAACCTGGCTTCATTGACCGAACTGCCTAAGTACGAGTAAATTAGTGAACTGATCTTGAAAATAGCCTCAATTCGCATACAATTTCCATGTATTCAACTGAGGATAATGGTGGATCCACACTACGCGAACTCAGCTCTTACGCGCTTTTGCCTATTTTTCATAAAGAGTTTTGTGATTGTTTTACTACCTTTTTAATGTCAAGAGTAGTGCGGCAAAACTGCGCGGACAATAGTCTGGAATTAAAAAGTTGCATTGTACGTTCACACAATACGGGCTTTACAAAAGCGCGTACGGCCTTTCAAATGAAAATTGTTTTTTTGTGAATATAGATTAATTAATATTCATTTTTAAAAAGCTCATAAATTATTTGCTTTCAGATTAGTTCTTAGTTTAGGATCCAACATAAATCTAATAATTCTAGATATTACTCTCAACTCCCGATTCAGAAAATTATCCCCCATGTTCTAAAATTGTGACCAGTCATAAGTCACAAGGTTTGGGGGCTCACGCTTACATCTTATGAAATTCTTATTTTGGTTTTTATGTCAATGCTAAGAGAAGTTACGTTTACATATTTCATTCCTACTTCGCTTCTAAGTTACTTTTGACTTAGTAAAGGTTTTCTATTGTGATTGTGTTGTGACTTATAGCTGCTTTTAGAATACGGGGGTAAAAGTACACTCGTGCTCTTTTTAAAAGCCTTACGGCCAAAAGCACGTGGAATCTAAGTTTATGTAGTGAGGACAGTCCTTAAAACAGACCTCAGTTCGCCCAACTGGACTCGAACTAAAGTTAAACGTTAAAGCGAATCACTCTTGATGCGTCTTTAAGCTGCAGAACTTCATACGAAAAATTGGTGGTATTTTTGGTTTCATTACACTTTGGCAAAAAACTTTTGTTTTTTATTTAAGTGAATCATTAGGTCAGTGGTAATTGATGTCTTATTATGGTTTAGTGAATGGCCAATACTAATTTTGTATACTTGTACACTTTTCTATTACCACCAGAAAAAACCTACTAACCACTAGATTTTTTCCTCACTAAAGGCAACTATAAACTACCAGTTCTAGTGGCAAAACCACTAAGTTGGCAATGCTGCTTCGGAAATTACTTGCACGCTCGTAATGCAATGCAAAACTTATTACCAGCTTCAGACAAAGAGTATAATCTCTTACGGAAGAAAAGGCAAAAAGTCAGTAGCTAAGTTCATTTGATATATACATATGTACGTAACATATAACGCGGAATACAACCAGGAATAAATGGTTAAGTCATTGAGTTTTAAATTCAAATCCAACTCAACTCGGCTCCAATAGAAACTCAGTATATGATATATACAACCTTAAATGCGCAGTACAAATGTACTTTTTGGCGCGCTTCTGTCTCCATGGTAACCACAGGTGTATTCATATATTAAACTAGGTAGCCAAAGAGCCGGCACACGTGGGTCTGGAGGATCTATGATTTGTCGCTAATTTGTTGCTAATTGTGACGTCAAAAATAATTTTGTCGCTCATCTCATTGTTTAAATAATGATGAAAACCGCCAGCATGATGTCAAGCTGGCTAGCCACAAAGCGATCTTTCGAACTGAACACGATAAAAAACAGCATCCATTGAGGATAACGTAATGCCGATTTTGTCACCGGTTTTTGGAGGAGCCGGAACACGATTATTATCGATCGGCCTATCAAGGTGACTAGGTAACGTGCATACCTCCCATTGAAAAGTTCTAAATACCTAGTCTATACTTAAAAATTGAAAAAAAAAAAAAAAAAAATTGTTTTGTTATTTATCATCTGTCAGTCGGTAATTAATTATAATTAATGATGGTTTAAAATCTGGCCCACCCCAGCAAAAATTCATTGCTACGCCCATGGGTGTTGGGCTAACTACTGGAGCCCGTAAAAACGTATCAGTTAAGAATCCAGAAGCAAAAACTAGGAACAAAGGGAAAACAGCGAATACGAGAACAACACCTGGAAAAAATTTTCGGAATAATAGTCCAATTAATCTACGGAAATGCTCCAGACAATTGAAGGCAGGAAACAAAAAATATGAGCGTGTAGTACAATTATTTTTAATAGAGTTACCCTTCTAGCTCAGAAGATGAACTTCTCAGCAGGGCTGAGAAACATTTACCACTGCAATCGTGGTTCAGCTGAGACATGCAAACATAAAATAATAGATAACATATAAGATCACAAAACATCAAACAGAGAAGCATGCAAAAACAAAAAGGGAGTGGGGCAGGAAGTCACGCCAAATTGAGAAGAGTCCTTTTAAGGATAGCTTCACTATTTAGCAGGCTAAACACACTCCTATTTTTGTTAGTATTTATGAGCATACTCTAAAAGAGTCCACCTTATCATTCATCAGCCGATGAACGAATATAACGTCAGCGACCTCGCGACCCTTATGGAGAGAGCTTAAGTTGAGTAATTTAAGTCTGTTCTCATAAGGCGGAAGAATAAGTGGGTCATCCCAGGGGGGGGGGGGGGGGGGGGTGCTGAGTACAAACCGGACGAACTTCCTTTGAACCGATTCGATTCTACCAACATGGGAGGAGTATTAAGGGGACCATACCTGGGAGGCGTATTCAAGCAAAGGCCTAGCCAAGGATACGTACAAGTAGTAGTTATGAGAGGGTTGTGATGAGAGGGTTGTTGAATTCCTTTGACCATCTTTTTATAAATCCCAGGACTGAATTGCCCTTGGAGGAGATATAATTTATGTGGGTGGAGAAATCCAACTTACTTTCTAACTTAACCCCTAGATCGATTACAGAGTTAACGCGGGAGGCCTTGTTGTCGAAAAAAGTATAGTCATAAATTATAACACCACGTTTCCTATTAAAAGTCATGATCTCGCATTTACTAATATTAAGGACCAGGTTGTTGTTGGAACACCAAGAATAGAAGGTGTTTAGGTCTTCTTGCAGAAGTTTGCAATCCTCTATACTCCTTTTGTGACGATACAGTTTCATGTCATCAGCATAAATAAGGATTTTACAGTGCCTTAGCAGGGTAACAATATCGTCAATTGATAAAATAAAAAGAAGAGGGCCAAAATGACTACCTTGCGGGACACCAGAGGACGCTTCGATGTTTTTAGATTTGACTCATACCACAAGAAAGATAGCGTGTTTTTCCCGGAACGAACCTAACCTAAAAGATACAAGAAAGTAAAAGAAACGGGTTTTCGCTAAGTTGAGCTCGAATCCGAAAAAGTTAAATCAGAAAGTTGCAGGTATTAAAATTATCTCTCGATTGATGTGTTCAAAATATTGATTAGTGCCTTATACATGGAGAAAAAAGCCTGACAACACTAGATATCTAACCTCCACCTCAGCATTGCCGCCAGCTCCCACCAAAACCTAAAAATACATAAATTAAATTAGAAAAAAAAAACAAGTTAAAACAAAATATTAAAATCGCTTCTTCACAGCTGACAGAAATGTTGATCTTCTTTGATCTTCTGTACGATGTGAGATAGAAGAATTTTAGCTGAAGCTAGTGATCTCAATCTTGATTGCATTAGTCGCCTTAAGCTAATGCAAATATCTAAACCCAAATAACATAATTTAGGGGCTGTGCCAAAATACAATTCAAATGTCAATTTGTATGAAAAACGCATTTCAATTTTACATTTCAATTTTCGGAGGTTTGTGTCTTTGGAAATGTAAGGAAATTTTTGAATTGTAGGGAAATTTTATGCAAACATTCGTTTGACAGTTTGTTGTAATTCAATTTTATTGTGAAAGATAAAATTCTAAATGATCACAAGGCTGTTGGTATACTAGTTATGCAAATGTGTAGGACATTTAACCCTGAAATGAATGAAATCTATGGCCCGATATGGAATCTTGAACTTCTGGGCATATTAGTTGAATCCATTTCCAATTATTGGAGATAAATATGTGTAATTCTTGCAATTTTCAGTGCACGATTCTCGTCACCGTCAATACATTAAGGGCTGATCCTCCTACACGGTTGGACGTTGCAGCAGACGTACACCAAAATAATAAAATTAACACTAAGCTTCGTAAAAGAATTGAGTCATTTTTATCAAAGCTTTATAAATATGTACATAACTGCAACTTGCATTCTACCCGATAGATGCTCATGAAGCTCTTCCGTTTCAATTACTTTACAACATAAAACAGCGTGGCCCAAGGTTGCTTTAAAATAAATTATTAAAAAATTACAAATTGCAAATGTTGTTGTCATCCACATTTTCAAACAATAATATCAATTGTCAAATGAAATGCGAGAAATGTATTTTGGCACACTTTGTAATTTCGAAGTGTCCATGGTGAAAGTAGCAAATTCGGAATTGTATTTTGGCACCCACCCTTAGTCACTTTGAATTTTTAGCGAATCTCCACACAACAGGAATATCATAGCAACGAAGAGTCGGAATCATACAACTAGAATTACGCTGAACTAGAAGAAAGTCGGATCGAAGCCAAACTGGAATGTAAGTAAACTTGGAAAAATAAACAAATCTTATTGGAAAAAATCAATTTAAAGAATAAAAGTATATTTGAAGTTCGTGAACTGATTAGAATTTATTTAAAGCTATATGTATGAAATAAGAATTTTGTAATAATAAGTAAACTTGAATTGATGCAGCAGTCTTTTACTCTAAGGTCTCGTTGTAATCACTGAGTTCTGCAAATAGGCATCATAGCCTAAACAGCAATCTAGAAACTTTTTACTAAGTAAAAATATTGCTTTCGCCTATCTGAAAACTCACTTTTTTTAGCGCGAAATTTTTAAAACTATTCGTGTAATTTCGATTTTTGTAAAAAAAGCGTTTTCGTAAAACGTTCATGTACAGCTCCCCGATATCGTAAAGCATCTTAGCCTTATTTCTTCGTTAAAAGTTGTAGGTACTATAATGCATATTTATTTAAAATTTTACATTTACTGGTTAGTTTTTTTACTGCACTTTTTTATTTAACTAGTTTTTCGACACTAAACTACTGTGTAATAAAAGTATATATTTTTTACTAGTTGCAAAATAAGAAAAATCAACCGTACGACCATCTACAAGTAGGACTTTTTTTTAAATTACCGAGCCTTTTTCCTTCATTATATAATCTCGTGTTTTTTAATTATTTGTTTTTTCATTTTATGATATTTTAGTGATTACATATAATTCGCAAACCAATGTAGTTTTTATTAAGTGATGTTATTTTACTTCTCATTATTACAGGACTAACAACTATTGAGATATAGTTTTAATGCAAAAGTAGAGTTATTGTAGTTTAACTTATTCCAGCTAAATTTAAACACGCCGATAGATTAGCCAAAAGTGGTGCATGCATCAACTATTACATAAAGATGTGAGCGAAATTTCGTGACATAAAACCCTCTTACGCCCAATAACACTGTGATATATGTTGAATCAAATGAACGGATAATTTCACTCTCCGAGGAACTGGAAGATCACCGTTGAAACAGAAAGGATAATTTTACCCTCGCCTCTCCCAATTCAAACACCCTCCACCAGCAAACCCTGTCGATCTCCGCTAACCCATCTCAGTACTTACCACCTGTGCACCTTCCGGACTCTGTAAAAAATTCGGAACAACGTGGTCTCTTGCAGATTGGGAAAGGAGATTAGAAAAAATCGACTCAAAGGTTGCTTGCAAGAAAGCCACTTGCAAAAAACACCAAACAGCAACAGACAATAAAAGCACCTCGAAGGGTGAATAAAAAAACACCATCAATTCTTCGCTCTCTTCACTAAATGAGGCCACTTCGACACATGTATTTCCTCAAGGGCGTGACAGCGAAAGCAGATTCTTCTTGGGTAAGCAACGTATTTCTCACAAACTTCTGCGTGACACTTCTTAGCTGCAAAGAATTATCATCACGTAAAAATAAGAAATTCAAGGGCCTCAAGGAAGTCTTCCATATAAAATACGAGTGGCTGTTCTTCAATTCAACTGACACCTTTACATGGGCGAACTTAACTCTCAGTCGATGGATAAATAAATCTAAGATTCCTAACGAAATAGTAATAGGTAATAATAAATCTAATATTGATAGATCTAAAATAGTAATAGAAAACCATTAACATAATTAACATTATTCCAACTTTTTCCAGCCCAGTCCTAATACTACGAACCCACTATCACTTATACTGAACGCCATAATAATAATACTCACAGTCCTTAACCAAATTTCTCTCGTAGTCACATCATCGTCGGCGGACGTTCCTACGCGATATGTGATTCCGACACAACCTCTTTCGGTTTCCAATGACACACAGAAATCGATGGATATTTCTGTACCCGAGCAAAAACTAGTTGGGATGTGGGTTTGACCCCTTCGGTCCACACGATCAACTTCCCAGTATGATGAACGGAATAAACTGACTCGTTACAAAATAGTAAAACGTTTAACACTAGTGGGAAATTGACTAGTATCAGAACTGGTGACAAAGTAATCCTGAGAGAAGCTAGTTCAAATAACTATAATAGTGCGAAATCTATAAGATTTATAGGGGATTTGTTTTTCCTGAATGTTAGCAAACAACCATTTCCTTCGTACTTAGTTCGCAGCACTAAATCGGGTGTTCGAATTCGTATTGAGCATGGTGAAGCACCGTTGATAAACTGGGAAGCGAATGACTTCATTTGGAAATTTCAAAGCTTTTCGGAAATATTAGAAAAACTAATCAATGTGAATTACTTGTCAGACTTGACCAAACAGAAAAAAATATCGGTAGTTACTGGAATGAACCGCAATTTCCTGAAACTGTAGGAGGTAGAAAGGTTAGGTTAGGTTAGATATGGCTGAGCTGTTGGTATTGAGCTCATACACTTAGGCCAAAAGAATAGGCCCATTGTGATGCCATAGTGATCCCACTTTAAACTTGTTGTTCAAGTGTCGTTTCTTTGCTAAACCATCTCGAGGAAGTAATGAATCTTCTAAGTTGCGGGATGCCGATCCTTGAGATCTCCGTAAGCGTGTTTAAAAAGGGCTCGCCAAATGCGCTTAGTCTCTTTCTGCATAGGGCTGGACAGTGACAGAGGAGATGTAGTACACTTTCCTCCTCGTCCGGATTTTTACAGCTTCTGCAAAAATCGTAGGTCTCAAGACCTAAGCGGGTCGCATGCGTCCCTATCAGACAGTGTCCGGTAAGCACTCCCACTATAGCTGAGAGGTCTGGTCTACCGAGACTCAGTAATGACGTGTAACAGCATAATGGCGCGATATAAATAGTGGGCGCCACTTATGCGAGGTGTTACCCCCTTAGCCACAAGCCCGGAAGAGCATGGCCAAGGAGCCAACACCATACATAAGAAATAAAAAGAAAATCCGGAACTCCTACGCCGGCCACACGGAGTTGTCTAGCTCGCCGGAGGGGTCGTGGGGTGTGTGGCCGGGGCTTACCGCGGTTGGTTCACCACTTACCTGTGACTGTGTAAACTTGAATTCCGGCCATCATCCTTCTCCGATCATCGTCTGATACGCGTCAAACCCTGAAAAGGAAGGCATCCGTCCCAACCATTCCCAAAAAAATCTAACAAATTGAGTTCATTCTTAATAACTTAAAAATTTTTCTCGTTTATTGCAGACACATTAACAAAATAACTAGAAACACCAATAGGTAACATCAATATTCAAGGGGTCACGATTAGAACAATGTCATCATATATCAACACATGTACATTTTTTCAAATAAAAACATTTACAATTTCCCTTGTCGGGATACTTCCGTATGCTAAATGATTTTTTAAAACGCGTCGTATTGGTACCAATTTCGCCTCGCTTTAATCACAAGTGGTATCACAAATATCAAATATCGTGTTCAATTATAATTACGCATAAATTATGTGAAAACAACCAGAAAAAGTATTTTGCAACAAATAAAAAAATTTAAGCCAATATTTAATGATAAAATTAGATTAATTATAGTAATTTGTTGTCAGGTGTGTGTCGTGGTGTTTTTATTATATAATGAATAAAAAAAGAATGAAAAGGAACTTTCGTTTAAATTAGTACATAACAATCTGGTGTCATCGCAACGTGAAAGTTGTACGGGAACAGTGAAAGCACACAATTTATAAAGTCTTTGCTTGGTTTCCAATCGTTAGGCTATTATAAAATGACAGCTTCCTCTCGCAGAATGAGACTTTTCTCACTTCTTGCCTTGACCTTGCTCCAGAAGATAAATAGCAGACGTGGCTTGAAACTGATTTAATTTGGCTACCTCCCGCACCAAACTTTCTTCCACTGCACAAAAAATGACAAGAAAATTATACCTGGACGATGAGCTTCGCCGCTTGCAGCTACAGATGGATTGTGTTCTCTTTTGTATGGTGAATACTTGTATTTCCAGAAAGGGGATATTCCTCTACTTCCGCACTCCTGCCAGGAGGTCTCGTTTCGCTGCTCAGGATAGTACCTACGGTTTTTCTTCTGCTTGCCCAAAGTTCACTTAATTTTTTTCCTGGATTGATTTCCTCTTACTGAGGGATACTCGAAACCCCGTTTTATTTAACTGATTCGACCAACAATAGTGGAACTATATAAAGGAGGTAGATATGACTGGATATTTATTATTTGCAAATTTACACATTAAATCGTGCTAGTTGTAAGCCACAGTCTATCATTTTCAACCTCCCCGAAAAAAAACAAAACCAAACTGACAAATCTCCTCCGATTTTTTCCTATTTTTCCTTTTCTCCCCTACTTGATTTGCAAATTTTGTAAATTTTGTTCTGAGGCAAGTGATTTCATAGAAATTTTCCAAATTACCGCGAGGGGGATTCAACCGACCGTTACATACCCTCGGGTCCACAAAGCCGACTCGCGAGGCAGTGAGGAGCCGAAAAAAACGGTCGCCGTAGGTCTAATATCTTTGGCGCCAATGTGGGACTCGACTCACGACCTGAGAATAGGAGTCTCATGTTCTAGTGAGCTAGCCGGGCTTCTAGATATAGCTGAGGTTGATTGCTTTTCAATCAGCCATTTATACAATATAAGTTCTTCCGAAAATTCAAATCTATCATTAAAGTTAACTGATTTATCTGTTAATGGATCTTATGTGAAACGTATTAAATAAAGAGGTAAAACGGGCGAGAAAGGTCTAAAATAATCCTGGTATCTACTGTCTTCTTGTACCAAGCGCTCTCGGTTTGACTTAAAAATCTTTCACGGATGCATCCTATCCGAAATGTTAATATTTTTTTTCATTAAGTTATTCTAGCTGTGACAAAACTGTTAGGACTTACTTTGCAAGGGGTAATTTCTTCGAAGACTTCCAACACCCGTTAGTTCTCCGATAAAAGTTAGTGTTAAACCTAGGTTATCGAGCGATTCCAAGAAGTGCAGTTTTTCCAATAACATTAATTGCTCACTTTACCATAATAAGTTATTCAGCTTGTGAAGATTCTCAATTTTCGTTGTGAGGTTTGATTGGAACCCTAGGAGCGTTAAGTCACGACCCCAATTCTGAATAGGTTCAATTTTTCGGATGTCTTCTCGATGGAGTGCAGGTTCTGCTGAGGTGCTTCTAACCAGTTCACTGTGTAAAAAAATCTAAGAGACTTTGCTTCAGGCTGATTACGAATCCTCTAATTTTGAAAGATTCTCCACAGCAGATGAGAAGGTCGCTTCTGATCGATCACGTTCACAGCAAACTGAACTAGGGTCATCCATGCTCACTGAAGTTAGATCAGGCGTTGGAGCAATTTGCATATTAGTAACATCATTAGCAGCTAAACTATCAGCCTCTGGTGGCTCAATAATAACCTCACTCTCCTGGGCGTTCATTGCTTCAAGGGCCTCTTCTGACGTAAGCATTTGTTGCGGCAGTTGGCGCATATTATTGGTGCCAACTGTGTCCATTGTGATTGTTGTCGGCCGAGCCAGCGGACTTCTTGGTGTAAATAATTTTGCCAATCGCTTCACAATACTATTTGTTGTACCTTTCCTAGATAAACTATTAAATTCACCAACAAAGGAATCTGAATTTACTTCCAATACCAGTGGGGCTGCAGCGGCACCAGTGTGTGCGACACACCAATGTTTAAATTATTTCCCGAAATATTCGATAAATCTCAATCAACACCTTTAGAACCATTCGGACTCTGTATGTCCGACTCTAATTTTGTTGTTCTTACTAAATCTCATACACCGAACTCATACAAGGGGTGACAGCAGTTTTTCAAGATGGTGGAGGTCACAATGAAAAAAATTCTTGTCCAAAAATTTCAAAAAAAAATACCGCATAATTTCTAGTTTTCACTGGCGATTTCTTAATATAAACTTCAATCAATAAAAAAATCGATGCTTTGCTTTATTACCAGCAACCATGACTGCAGATTCCGTGACCCTGCAGTTTTCTTGACAAATATAAACTTGAATTTAATTATAAACGCCGGGCCGAGGCCGCACCGGGAGTGTGCGTTAGAAGTCAAGTCACTTCGAATGGATTCTTTCTTTATTCTTTTTAATACCAGTAAGGCTGTTTTCGAGATTTTTGGCGCTGGGGTTGCACGGTGGGAATTAAAGCGTTAATACATCATCTTGGATACTGAACCATTTTTGCTTCGAACATTTCGAGTTGAGATGGAAATAAATCCGGCTTTAAAAATAACCTTACAAACCAAAAAAAATTCTCGCCGACCACTGACAATTTAAGCATAGTTCCGCACAACTGATTTTGACTGATAAATATTGTAAAAGGACTTGGTTATGTTTAGACCACTAAAATCCTGATGATAAAATCGTTAATACTACAAATTCGTTGCATTTAAATTTGTAAAATTATATTTCCTTATTAAACTTTACCAAATAACCGTCTTAAAAACACCTATATGTGTAGATCTGTTATATTTAATTTTTCTCTAAATTAACGTATTATAAAATGATCGCGCGTGTAAGCGTCTTATAAAAGTAAGTAGTGTGTGGCTATGAAATAATAAAAGTGTATTTGTTCGTGTATGCTTTAATTCAACAATAATTTCGGAATGGTTGGGCGCGGGACTACATTCACTTTCCGGGCTCCGGCATATCAATGTCAGTTGGCGAAGACTATGACTCACAGTCAACCCCAAGTGCCATCCACATCGCCGTCACAGCTTCAGGTCCGCACTCAAAAGAAGGACAAAAACAAAAATCCAAAATCGCGTCGCCACGAAAGGGAAACTTCTTCAAAAATAAAAAAAATTTGGGAATCCGCTGTTCAACCACAACCGAGCTACCTTTCGGAAAATCAATCAGTTGGGAGGAACAGACGAAAAAAAACGAATCAGGACATAAACAAAAAAATAGAATTTAAAAAGCTGGATGGACCTTCAGAAGGAACAAGGGGCGCAGTGGCAGGCGGTAACACGCCTGTTACCAGAGACGGTTAAGCCCTTGTACCAACTTCAACTTCCACCAGGAAAATTAAAAGATGATCCTGTTCAAGGACCGACGCAGTGGCAGGCGGTATCACGCCTGATACCAGAGTCGCCGACCCCAAAAACAGGACAGGGATGAACCACTACTACACCTGCACGCATAGCCAAGCGACCACTCGCTTGTTAGCAAGCCGTGCAGATCAGCATGGTTCGAAGCTACTCCAAAAAGAAGAAGTTACCGCTGAATAGAACGGGTAGGCCTAAAAGCGAAGACAAATAAAAATTCACCTAGAATTTGGACACGGATGCTGAAAAAAAAAATCGACAAGACAGACAAGGACTAAGGCTTCGCGGTACTACCTTAGCCCACAGCGAGCGCTGGGTAAAAGTGGTGAACCATAAACAAAAAAAATCAAATGTTGTCCGTGAAGGCACAAGTGGTACTAAACCAAAAAAAAATTCAAACTTCAGGGTCCGTGTAGGACAGTCAACGGGCTTTAAAAGCTTCGTTGGGCGCCATTTATGTAACAGCATAATGGCGCGATATAAATAGTGGGCGCCACTTATGCGAGGTGTTACCCCCTTAGCCACAAGCCCGGAAGAGCATGGCCAAGGAGCCAACACCATACATAAGAAATAAAAAGAAAATCCGGAACTCCTACGCCGGCCACACGGAGTTGTCTAGCTCGCCGGAGGGGTCGTGGGGTGTGTGGCCGGGGCTTACCGCGGTTGGTTCACCACTTACCTGTGACTGTGTAAACTTGAATTCCGGCCATCATCCTTCTCCGATCATCGTCTGATACGCGTCAAACCCTGAAAAGGAAGGCATCCGTCCCAACCATTCCCAAAAAAATCTAACAAATTGAGTTCATTCTTAATAACTTAAAAATTTTTCTCGTTTATTGCAGACACATTAACAAAATAACTAGAAACACCAATAGGTAACATCAATATTCAAGGGGTCACGATTAGAACAATGTCATCATATATCAACACATGTACATTTTTTCAAATAAAAACATTTACAATTTCCCTTGTCGGGATACTTCCGTATGCTAAATGATTTTTTAAAACGCGTCGTATTGGTACCAATTTCGCCTCGCTTTAATCACAAGTGGTATCACAAATATCAAATATCGTGTTCAATTATAATTACGCATAAATTATGTGAAAACAACCAGAAAAAGTATTTTGCAACAAATAAAAAAATTTAAGCCAATATTTAATGATAAAATTAGATTAATTATAGTAATTTGTTGTCAGGTGTGTGTCGTGGTGTTTTTATTATATAATGAATAAAAAAAGAATGAAAAGGAACTTTCGTTTAAATTAGTACATAACAATCTGGTGTCATCGCAACGTGAAAGTTGTACGGGAACAGTGAAAGCACACAATTTATAAAGTCTTTGCTTGGTTTCCAATCGTTAGGCTATTATAAAATGACAGCTTCCTCTCGCAGAATGAGACTTTTCTCACTTCTTGCCTTGACCTTGCTCCAGAAGATAAATAGCAGACGTGGCTTGAAACTGATTTAATTTGGCTACCTCCCGCACCAAACTTTCTTCCACTGCACAAAAAATGACAAGAAAATTATACCTGGACGATGAGCTTCGCCGCTTGCAGCTACAGATGGATTGTGTTCTCTTTTGTATGGTGAATACTTGTATTTCCAGAAAGGGGATATTCCTCTACTTCCGCACTCCTGCCAGGAGGTCTCGTTTCGCTGCTCAGGATAGTACCTACGGTTTTTCTTCTGCTTGCCCAAAGTTCACTTAATTTTTTTCCTGGATTGATTTCCTCTTACTGAGGGATACTCGAAACCCCGTTTTATTTAACTGATTCGACCAACAATAGTGGAACTATATAAAGGAGGTAGATATGACTGGATATTTATTATTTGCAAATTTACACATTAAATCGTGCTAGTTGTAAGCCACAGTCTATCATTTTCAACCTCCCCGAAAAAAAACAAAACCAAACTGACAAATCTCCTCCGATTTTTTCCTATTTTTCCTTTTCTCCCCTACTTGATTTGCAAATTTTGTAAATTTTGTTCTGAGGCAAGTGATTTCATAGAAATTTTCCAAATTACCGCGAGGGGGATTCAACCGACCGTTACAGACGTGGTCCGCCGAAGATCATAAGAGGGCCAGGTTAGTTTGGCCACCATGCATTTATTAAGATCTCTCCAATGCTTTTTCGCTTGTAGCATTGTGTGCTGTTTGCATTGGAGTTTAAAAGTGGCCCAAGGCATACCAACTCTTTCCTTTTCCGGAAGGAGAATAGCGGTCGTGCCCTTCCTAGCCAGTTCGTCAGCTTTACAATTTCCCTCTATATTACGGTGCCCGAGGAGGGTCCTGAACTGTTGAGCCATCTCGTTAAGAGATCTGCGACATTCAGAGGTAGTTCTAGAGCTGTTTGTGCAAGAGCGCAGGGCTTTCAGAGCCGCCTGACTATCTGAAAAGATGTAAACAGCCCGATTTCTGTCGCCTTGTTGGTTGATCAGTAGAACAGCCTCATGTATTGCTAAAACCTCTGCTTGGTATACACTACAGTGATCGGGTAGTCGAAAGGAGACTTCAATCCCAAGCTCTGGGGAAAATACTCCTCCTCCTACTCGACCTTCGAGTTTAGAGCCATCAGTAAAGAAGTTTGTGGCACCTTGAGAACTGTGTGGTCTGTTTTTTCATTCACAACGTGAAGGAATGTGGACTCCGTAGTTTCTTGTGAAGTTGATTTTGGGTATGCAGAAGTCCGTTTTTATGGGGACGGTAACCGAGTCCAGCACTTTCGTGTGTCCTCCTACGATTCCGGTCCAAAAGCCAGATTCTTTTATTCTAAGGGCTGCGATGGTTGCGCTTTCCTTAGCCACAAGATTTAAAGGAGGAAGGAATAGCATAACATTTAGGGCGTCTGTAGGAGTGGAGCGAAGGGCTCCTGTTATGCATAACTCCGCACATCTTTGTACTTTCTGTAGTTTGTTGAGCACAGTGGACTTATTTAGGGTTGGCCACCATACTAAGACCCCGTATAGGAGTATTGGACGGACAATCGCTGTATAGATCCATCGTACTATGTTCGGGGAGAAACCCCATTTCTTCCCTATGGATTTTTTGCAAGCGAAAAGCGCTATGTTCGCTTTCTTAAAGTAGTTCGGTCGTTTCAGCACTTTCACTGAAATTTTTTCGGGAGTTATTGCAATCGATAGAGAATTAAAAATGCGATTTTTTACGATTTTTTAATTATACCCTTACCGGGCTAAGTTTTTCAAAAACTTGACTTGAAGTTCGTGTTTTTTAACATTGGCTCTTATGGAAAAGTACGATATGACCACATAAAATTCGATTTCCTGAAAAAATTTTCACTGATATTTTTTCGGGAGTTTTTGCAATCGATAGAGAATTAAAAATGCGATTTTTTATGATTTTTTAATTATACCCTTACCGGGCTTTTGTAAAAGATATAAATAAAAATAAAAATAACAAATTTGATATTTCTCAATATGGCAGCCCATCAGTTAACATCGGACGGAAGTAGCATTGCCAGGCCAACGCAGTGCACAATTCAAATTGGTTTCAGTTGGTTTCAGACAAACACTTTCCTCATTTTTATTTCGTATTACTATATAAAAATTATTATTTTTATTGTACAATGATTTAATTAATTCAGTTATTAATTAATTAATATGTTTATTACAAACAAAACGATTGAAAACAATATAAAAGGAATTTTTATTGGAACCATCCAACTGAAACCAATTTGAATTGTGCACTGCGTTGGACTGGCAATGCTACTTCCGTCCGATGTCAACTGAAGGGCTGCCATATTGAGAAATATCAAATTTTTTATTTTTATTTTTGTTTATATCTTTTACAAAAGCCCGGTCGGTAAGGGTATAATTAAAAAATCATAAAAAATCGCATTTTTAATTCTCTATCGACTGCAATAACTCCCGAAAAAATTTCAGTGCATTATGCTGAAACGACCGAACTACCTTAATGCGCTCTTCTGCGTTTTCATTCCAGAGGAGCTTCTTGTCCAGGGTTATTCCCAGATATTTAGCACTGTTGCTGAAAACAATTCCCCGTTAAAAAAGTGCTGATCCAAGGTTTGAAAAATTCGTGATGTTTGTAAAGGGTAACGTAATTTTTGCATGATTTTTAAAGAGTGTCGGATTTTGACAAGTGATATTTTGCTGGAAGGCTATCGCTGTGCAGAGTCCAAAACAGATCACTTCTTTTAGAACGGGTTTCATTCCATCAAGTATATTAGTTATTAGCGAAATGCATCAATTTAAAGTCTTTCTGATACTTAGCCGAAGTTTTTTTCTTTTAAACAAAAAAAAGCCCGAACGAATGCTATGAAATTTTTTTCAGGGATTTTTTTCGTTAATATTCTTCTTTTGGCACCACAAAGAAGTCGATATAGTTTTTGGTTCGCGCGATATCGTGCCGGAACAAAATGACCACTTACGTACGCGCGCACACACACATACTTCCTCTCAAACTTTTGCTTAAAATTCTTTTGGGATTTTGAAAAAAGAAAATACGTTGAAAATTTCGATTTCGATTTTCGGAGCGATTACAATAACTTCTCTATATTGGGAAGTTAAAAAATTATAAATCGCTTAATTTTACCATCACCCTTCCCAACTATAAAAATTTACAACATAATCACTTTGTATATATATTTGTTCTATAATAAATGAAGAATAAGTACTTCCAAAAAAAAAATTCTATGGAAGGAAAAAAGGAAGTCCTTCCCACCTAATCCATCGCAGTGTTAATGTAATGTCTTTTTTGCACTGGATGGAAGTACTGGACTGGTTCTGCAGAATAACTTCTAGAAGTACTTTTTCAAGTACTTTCATTCACTGGGGAGTTTCGACTCCCACACATGCACTGATGTTAGTATTTTTCCTATTAAGTGGAATAAATTTTTGGTTTCTTTAATTCGGAAATTGTCGCTTCTCTATCACATTAATCATTTGAATATTTAATTTTATTTTTAAAATATTTAATTTTTAATTATTTTTGGAATAGGTTTTCCTTCCAAAACGACTGCTTTAACAGAAAACATCGGCATTTTCTTTATTATAAATCTATTCAGTCCGTACTACTAACTGCAGGGATTTGCAAATAATTAATTGTCAAACGCCAGGAACTTGTTGCAGCGGCTTAATCAACGTTTTCTCTTAAGCTATGGAAACTACGTTCCTTGTTAATAATAAGTAATGTCCCGCCAGGATATGTTGACTGAGCACTGAGCCAGCTTAATTGCAGCGATTCTTAAACCTTCGTGCCGTCTTACACAAAAGATTGCTGTTACTGTCAAGGGCCCCGCCATGCTAACTACAATGGACGTGCATACCACAGTAGCTGTGAAGCTCATTCAATCCTTCACAGTCCTTTTGTCGTATTTTTTGTAACATGCATAGCCTCCTTCTGGTCTGTTACAACTCATACCTAATCCGTACGTTGCCTGGAAGTATTTGAGGCCACACTCCCTAAATGAGGATAAATCCTTTCAGCCATTGTTAGACACGAAGGAAGCCATAAACCAAGTAGATCAACATGATCTATTATTCATCAAAAGCTTTTCCTTGCTAACAGGCAACCAAGTAGGCGAGTCGGCGTTCGAGGGAAGCAGTCCTTCCCTCCTCATCTTTTGATAGCATAAGCTGGCGAGTTGAAAAAGGAGCATTTTTACGGGGCTAATCTCGTTCCCTGTCTTTTTTTTCAAGGACCTTGGGTCTGCACAAGTCAAACACAAAAGATCCGGCCTTATACTTTGCGAAAATAGCTTCAAGCTATGAAGGACAAGTGAAGTTAAATTAAGGATATTTCAAGGAACATAAATTGATGCGACTCTCTGCCGTTTTATACCTAATGTACATATACACGTGCATTTTCGCAATTTATATAAAACCACATCAGATCGCTTTTAGGAGGTAAAGTGTTTCGTTGGGGCTTTTCGATGGGCGGCTCTATGGCGACGCGACGTGTCGTGGATATTTAAGGTTGCCGGTGCCATCTAAAATTCAATTTGTATGGATGAAAAATTGTAGTTTTTTTTAATAAAATATATCTGCTACGTCCTGAGGAAGTTTATTACCAACATGTTTTAATAATGGGGAAAACCTTTTAGGGAGTTTGTAGTGAAAGCATGTTCAGTTATAGCTCCGGAAAGTGGGCTTTTTGAAACAGGAGCTTCAATGAATTTAAATCTGAAATGTTTTAATTAAGTTTTGCTTAGTTCGAAAAACTATTTAGCTTGAGGGCGCACTTAACTGTAGATCCCGAAATCGGTGGCTTCTTTTTAGCAAGATTGGGCTGATCATACCCCGTAATGAATTTATAAATAAATAAGATGATGTAATAATTAACTGCCTTTGGTCGTCTCTCACTCATCCTCTTATTTTTTAAGCCAACTTTTGTTATTTCTGTTGTTTGTTGGATTTGTCCTGTCTTTTAATTTATGACTAGGTACTTTTTATATTACAGACTAGCAAAAACCCGCGTGCGTCGCAACGCCTTTTAATAAAACAAAATTATGTGTGCATAGTCCGGAATAAGAAAAGGGTACAATATAATCAAACAAAGAACAAATCTGCCAGACATGATTTAGGATATAAAAAAAACTTTAGAGTTGACTATAAAAATATGTTACCTACAACTTTTTTTAAAATTCGAAGTTAATCATCGGAAGACTTTTATACTACGCGCACAACAAATACCTAGCCAATTTTATTCAGAATATTACTACGTTTCCATGACAGCTTTCATGAAGGCTTGTAAATCTCAAGAACTCGAGCGCGTATATGCTCTGCCTACTTGAAGCGGCATATTATCTTAAACTGAGCTTGAGTTCTTTAGCTGTCATTTGAAGTTACTATTGTATTTCTTTTATTTCTTCCTTTTATCGTGCTTTTATTTCTTCATTAATATTTTTGTCTCCTCATATTCCCACACATTACCTTTAGACACATTTACAGGCCTAACTTTCGCAATTTCGAGCACTCAAGCTTTCAAGCTCGGTTTACATGACAAGCACTCGAGCCGATCACAAAAATCTTTTTGATCGACTCCAGTCTTGTGCGCGTAGAGATCTGAGAACGTCAAGCAAATTGGCACCCTGAACTTGCCCCATGGCGAACATGGCTTGAGACGAAGATTGCCAACATTTTAAGACGATACTACTGATTTGATCCTAAAAAGGACAGTTGCTGCTTCCCGTTTTCGTGTTTCGTCGTTTCCGGTCATACCGCCCGCACGGCACTGGTAGCGCTTGTTTATAAACGATGTTAGATGTTTCACTTGTAAGTATTACAATGCTTGTGGCATTACTGAGTTGAGTCGATTTAGTTGAGTTGATATTTTCGAAATCGTCAAAAAGGTCGTTCCTCAAAATTTCCTCGTCTATAACGAACTTTCAAACAACATCCAGCAGCTCACTGTCATCATTCTCATTAATCTCAGAACATTTTCTATTGTATATCCTATGTTGAGGAGAATGGTACTGAATTCTGAGTTTTCCGATTGCGTTCTCATCTTTTGCTTTAAATATCCATATGTCCCTAAATGAGTGATCATTTCAGACACGCATCAATATCATCGGCCCACATATTTGTCCGGACAGCTGGCAACATTTGCCCGGAATCTATGCCAATAAAACAGTTACTCTCTAACATAATTGGTTTTTACATCTTAAATCTCGCGGTGTTCTGTTATATAGATTTTCGAGGGATACCGAATCAGACCACTATTTGCGGGTCCCTTTTCGTCCCTCTGCCTAGAGTCATCTTATTGGGGTTGCAGTGGGTGGCGGTGTTCTGTTAATAGATACTTTATTTGCCATAGTACACTCATTGCACTCCCAGACAACTATCATGCAGTCTTGTAAAACTTTAGATTTTTAAACGCTGGTTTTTAGATTTGTTCCACGTAGGATTTTCCATATGATCTTCTTCGATCGGTATCTCTGAGCTGTTCTTCCTGATGTGAGTAAAGTTGCCGAAATCTCTGTTACTGTCCTGATCTCATATTGGCCAAATAACCTACCTTTCGAAATGTTAAAAAGCGTGGGACTTTACCTATATTCTTATTTTATTATTACTGCAACTTTTCGCTAGCGCCCCATATATTATATACTAGCAAAAAACCCGCGTGCGTTGCAACGCCTTTCAATAAAAAAAGATTATGTGTGCACAGTCCGCGGTAGGAAAAAGTATAATGAAAAAAAGAACAAATCTGCAAAATTGATTTTGGATACATATAAAAATTTAGAGTTACCTATAAAAAATATGTTACAACTTTTTTTTAAATTTGATGTTGAGCGCCACCTATCGGAAGAAGTACAATCGACACCTAGCAAACATATTTTTTGGATATGTTTGTCTAAGTGTCTATCGTACTTCTTGTGCTTTTGCTCGCACAGCGGTGCCCGTGATAAACTTATGGTAAAATAAGCACACATGAAATAGTCTTAAAAGGGTAACCCCCAACAAAAATAAATGTTAGTGAAACAGTCAGCAACTTTATGCGCATAGTATAATCTCAAGAAAATAAGTCAGATCTGCATTGTGTTATAAAAATTTTGGGGAGGCAGGCATTAGTATGGACTTTTAGTTAAATTAAACATTCAATAATCCAAAAAATATTATTACATCCTGAAAGAAAGAATTGCTTTACAATGCAAACAGCCTTTTTTTAATTGAACTATATACAGTTCTTCCTCATACAAATCTGAAAACATATTTCTACCGTTTCTACTGTTAGGGGGAATTTAAGAAATTTCCCACTTTTCAGAATGTGGCAAACTTCACGGGAATAGGGGAATGGCATTGGTTTTTTATAAAATATTTCCTGACATGGGGACTTTTTTTGTAAACAACAAAAATAAAATTTATAAAGAGGATTTCTTAGCTGAACTAATACAGTTCTTCTTCATAACAAATCTGCCCGATTAAAAATGAAATTCGCCCGCAGCTAGCACGCAGCTGGCATGCACTAGCCCGCACGGCGCCCGCAGCTAGCATGCACGCCTGAAGACTAGCCCGCAGCTAGCATGCAGCTGGCACGCACGAATATTATAAATCACGAGTAAAAATGAAATTCGCCCGCAGCTAGCACGCAGCTGGCATGCACTAGCCCGCACGGCGCCCGCAGCTAGCATGCACGCCTGAGTGAAAATAACACTAGCCCGCAGCTAGCATGCAGCTGGTACGCACGAAACTCAAATTTAAAATGAAAGAAAAAATTTTTTTTTTCGTAGAATAAAAATTCTACGCCTCTTAAAAAAGATGGAGAAGAGTATTATATATGTATGTAAAGTCGTCATCAGGCACATTTTGAGATTTTCGTGCGTGTGGCGGGAGAGTGGATACCTGTGGCGGGAGAGTGCATCCCTCTAGCGAACAAATTTTTAGATTTTCGTGCCAGTGGCGGGAGCGTGTATCCCTGTGGCGGGAGCGTGCGTACCTGTGGCGGGAGAGTACGTACTTTTGTGGCGTGTCTGTTTGTTCGCTATGCGTGCTAGCTGCGGGCGCGTGCGTGCTAGTAAGGAAATTTACCATGAAATTATTTTTAATCGGGTGAAAACTTATTTCCACAGGTTAGGGGGAATTTAAGGAATTTCCCACTTTTCAGAAAGTGCCAAAGTTCACGGCAATAGGGGGCACTTATTCGTTGATGTGGAGACTTTTTTGTAAACAACCAAAACAAAATTTGCTTTACAATGCAAACAGCCTTTTTTTAATTGAACTATATACAGTTCTTCCTCATACAAATCTGAAAACATATTTCTACCGTTTCTACTGTTAGGGGGAATTTAAGAAATTTCCCACTTTTCAGAATGTGGCAAACTTCACGGGAATAGGGGAATGGCATTGGTTTTTTATAAAATATTTCCTGACATGGGGACTTTTTTTGTAAACAACAAAAATAAAATTTATAAAGAGGATTTCTTAGCTGAACTAATACAGTTCTTCTTCATAACAAATCTGAAAACTTATTTCCACAGGTTAGGGGGAATTTAAGGAATTTCCCACTTTTCAGAAAGTGCCAAAGTTCACGGCAATAGGGGGCACTTATTCGTTGATGTGGAGACTTTTTTGTAAACAACCAAAACAAAATTTGCTTTACAATGCAAACAGCCTTTTTTTAATTGAACTATATACAGTTCTTCCTCATATAAATCTGGAAACCTATTTCTACCGTTTCTACTGTTAGGGGGAATTTAAGAAATTTCCCACTTTTCAGAAAGTGCCAAACTTCACGGCAATAGGGGGCACTTATTCGTTGATGTGGAGACTTTTTTGTAAACAACCAAAACAAAATTTGCTTTACAATGCAAACAGCCTTTTTTTAATTGAACTATATACAGTTCTTCCTCATACAAATCTGAAAACATATTTCTACTGTTTCCACTGTTTAGGGGAAATTTAAGAAATTTCCCACTTTTTAGAAAGTGGCCAAGTTCACGGCAATAGGGTCGGGGAATGGAACTTATTTGTTTTTTTATAAAATATTTCGTGATGTGTAGACTTTTTTTGGAAACAACCAAAACCAAATTTGCCTTTTTATAATTGAACTATATACAGTTCTTCCTCACAATTGGCAAATTCGTCAGCCATATTGGCGCGGCCATTTTGAATTTATAAGGTCCGATCAAACATTCGTTATTTGCTACCTCAAAAAACCCCAGATATCGATTTTCATTGGAATCGGATCACAATTGGCAAATTCGTCGGCCATATTGGGGCGGCCATTTTGAATTTATTAGTTTTGTTTAAACATTCGTTATTTGCTACCTCATAAAACTCCAGATACCGATTGTCATTGGAATCGGAATACAATTGGCAAATTCGTCAGCCATATTGGCGCGGCCATTTTGAATTTATAAGGTCCGATCAAACATTCGTTATTTGCTACCTCAAAAAACCCCAGATATCGATTTTCATTGGAATCGGATCACAATTGGCAAATTCGTCGGCCATATTGGCGCGGCCAAGTTTTAAGTTTTGACCACAAATTCGTTTTTAGCGACCTTAAGAACCCCTAGATACCCACTTTCATTGAAATCGGAACACAATTTGCAAATTCATATTTTGGTGGCCATTTTGAATTTCGGTCATTTTTCGGCGGCCATTTTGAATTTCGAAAATCGGGCTTTGAGGTGTTTCAGGGCAGACCTCAACGGACCTTCGTGCAAAATTTCGAAGCTCTACGATGACTGGTGCGCCCGCTATAGCGCACACATACATACACGCATACAGAAACTTTCTTTTATTAATTAGATACTGGCTTGAGCAAAAATGTTTTCATTCAACATAATTTTTTTTACTTTTTAGTTCATTTTTAAACAAAAGCATATTCTTAAGTTTTTTAACTAACTATATTTTTAGTTTTCTACCTTTTAGTTTATTATGTCTTCGGTTATTTTGTGGTGACCGATATTTAAAATGAGGTCACTCAGCTTACTGAACTCTACTCATCATACACTTTTATTTGGTATCCATACCAAGAGCGTTGTAAAAAAAGGTAGTCCGCCATTTTGTGTTAGCTGCCGTTTTGAATTTAGAATTACGCCACCCAGCTAATAGTATTCTACTTGTCATATCCTTTCATTTGATACCCATACCGATCGTGATGTAAATAAAAAAGTAATCCGCCATCTGTGATGGTCCCCATTTTGTTCCGGCCGCCATTTTGAATTTGGAATGCCACCAAATAGGTAATTATATTATACTTATCATTCCCATTCATTTGATACCCATGTCGGCGGTCAGCGAGCACAATTGCGAAATTCGGCCGCCATCTTGAAACGGCCATCTTGATTTTTTTATAAAATGGTCAGATTGCATTGTCACTTCAACTGTACATGTGTGCAAAATTTGAAGCTGATCGGTTATATGAAAGTGGATCAAAAACAATTTTCAAGATTTGTCTACATTCATACATCCATACATACATACAGGTAGAGGTAATATATAGTGCATATAAATAGCCTAAAATATGCCCGCCAAAATACTGAATCTTCCAGTGAAAGTCCCATCCCAATCGGATTAGCCGTTTCCGAGATTAGCCCGAACAAACAGACATACAGACATACAGACAGACAAAAATTTTAAAAATGAGTGATTTCGTTTCAAAATCATGTAAATAACCATATAAAATTAAAAAAACACAATTATTTTGAAATCACAGACAGACACTCCAATTATATTTATATAGATGGAAAGACAATATCATATTTCGGGCTTGTGATTGATAATGGAACTTTTTTAGACAGCATATTTATAGTTGGAATGACGAACTGACTGGACATTCTGAAACTTTACAAATAAAATGCAGGTTCACCGATCCACCTCCGAATATGATGAGAGCATGTTATCTAAAAAAAATTAATCTATATAAATATAACTAGCTAGAACCCGGTAGGACACGCTACACCCATTAGACAACAGTTTGGCGTGCGCCAAAACAATTGGGAATCTTAAAATCGCTTTTTCCATGGACAGTGAGAGCCTCAAATTCTACCACAGAAGCACTTCCGCAGAGAGATGTTTCACTGCGTTCGTTTAAAAACCCAAATCACCCTCTAATTTTTACGCCTGAATGCATTGTACGTCCACCATCAAGGAGTGCTGATGCAATTCCCGATGATGTCACAGCCGATGATGCAATTCCCGATGATGTCAATCTCATTCTGGATTCAAATCGACTCCAAAATCAAATGGATGAGAAATGTTTTGCCTGTGACACCTGGACCACGAAAAGTTTAAGCTGGTAAGTGTCAGTCTGACACAGCATTTCTGCTACGTCAAACAGTATTAAAGCTTAATTGTAAATTTCGTCAGATTATTCGCAGTTGCGTATAACACACTTCACACTATGAGTGGCTAATACGTTCAATAGGCAACGTTTGGCAACATTGGGTGAAACCCTATATACAAAAATTCATGCCAATCGGATGAGCTGTTTCGGGGTCTATGAAACGTTTACAGACAGACAAACTTCGTGATTTCAAAATAATTGTGTTTTTCTAAGTTATTTACAAGATATTAAAATTAAATCGAGTATTTTTAAAATGTTTGTCTGTTTGTATGCCTGTATTCCTGTATATCTGTCTGTTTGTCCGGGCTAATCTCGGAAATGGCTAAGCCCTTTTGGGATGGGACTTTCAATGGAAGATTCAGTATTTTTGCGGGCATGTATACCCTTTATATGTATGTATGCATGGATATATGTATGTAAGCAAATCTTCCAATCTCATTTTGACCCACTTCGCACAACGCTAAATTTTCCACATATGTATAGTTCGCGTGACAACGCAGTTTGACCATTTTGTAAATAAATCAAGATGGTGGCCCAAAGAAAGCGGCCGACTTTCACAATTGTGCTCCTCGACCACCGACATGTTTATCAAATGAAAGGATATAATAAGGAGAGTGCAATTAGCTATGTGGTGTCATTCAAAAATCAAACTCGGGACCAACACAAAATGGTAGTACTTCTAATTGGTAGTAATTATTGGAGTACTTCTACTTTGTAGTACTTCTATTTGGTAGAACTTGCTGGGGTACATGCAGTAGTTCTTGGAGTAGGTACTTCTTGGAGTACGTCTTTGTGTACTTGGTAGTACTACAAATAAAATAGGCGGACTACCTTTTTCTTTACAGCCCACCCGGTATGGATATCAAAAGAAAGGATATGACAAGTAGAATACTAGTAGTTAAGTGGCATCATTAAAAATTCAAAATGACGGCCAACACAAAAATAGTAATTTACCTTTTTCTTTACAACGCTCTCAGTATGGGAATCAAATAAAGATATATGGCGAGTATAGTACAGGAAGCGGTGTGACGGCATTTTAAATGTAATATGGCGGTCACTATAAAATGCCGGAAGACATATAATAAACTAAAAGGTAGAAAATAAAAAAATATTGTTTAAAAAACTAAAAAATATTTAAAATATTAATTTTCACTTAAGATCTTTATTTTAAATTGAATTAAAAAGTAAATAATAATTTTGAATGTAAAGTTTTTATCACACCAGTCAGTATATGGAAACAAACTACTTTTCTAAATGTAAAAAAGCGTGCGGCGCTAGCAAAAAGTCCCACGCTTTTCTACATATTCTGCAATATCCCTTAATAATAATTGTTTGTGGTGAAGATGGATATAGTTTTACAGTTTCTCAAGTCAATCCCAGTACACGGTAGCGTAATTTTAATAACCAAGTATCTTACAATTGCAATTTTATGGAATTTTATTTAATACATATAATTAACTAGCATAAAACCCGCGTGCCTTGCAACGCCTTTAAAAACTGTTTATTATGTGCAATGTTTTCCTTAAAAAAAGAAACCAACAAAAAAGTCAGCTGTTATTATCCCTAAAAAGGGTTTATTATAGTGCATTTTTTTAATAAATATGGTAAACAAATTACTGCGAATATCACCTCTCCTCAACAAATCTGCAAGTTTTAAAGTAGATTGGCATGTATATGTCATCAAGAAAAGTGACATTTTAGGGTTTGACGAACGTTCGTTAAGTTTGTTCACCTATTTACGTGGATGTAAGAAATTATGAAGCAATCACAAATGAATATTAAATAAAGTGAATTTCGAGTCATTCATTTCTACGTGATTATAGGGATGCACTGTCAAAATTTCAGCCCTTCAGCTTCAGAGGTTTGGGTTAACCCCATTTCATCCCCTTAGGGGATGAATTTCGAATACTCGCCTCTTAGTGGATGTCCATGTCATTATAGGGATGCACTGTCCAAATTTCAACCCTGTAGTTCCAGTAGTTTGGTAAACCAAATTTTACCCCTTTAGGGGATGAATTTCGAAAAATCGCTTCTTAGTAAATGTCCACGATGCACTGTCAAAATTTCAGCCGTTTAGCTCCAGCGGTTTGGCTTAACCCCATTTAACCCCCTTAGGGGATTCAATCGTCCCTAAGTGGATGCCCACGTCATTGTAGTGATGCACGGTCAAAATTAGAGCCCTCCAGCTTCAGCGGTGTGGGTTAATCCCATTTCACCCCATTAGGGGATAAATTTCGAAAAATCGCTTCTTAGTGGATGTCCACGTCATTAAGGGGATGCACTGTCAAAATTTCAGACCTATAGCTCCAGCGGTTTGGATAAACCCCATTTCACCCCCTTAGGGGATGAATTTCGAAAAATCGCTTTATAGTGGATGTCCACTTCATTATAGAGATGCACTGTCCAAATTTCAGCCCTATAGCTTTAGCGGTTTGTAAAAACCCCATTTCACCCTTAGGGGATGAATTTCGAAAAATCGCTCTTTAGTGGATGTTAACGTCATTATAGGGATGCACTGTCAAAATTTCAGCCGTATAGCTTTAGAGGTTTGTATAAACCCCATTTCACACCCTTAGGGGATGAATTTCGAAAAATCGCTCTTTAGTGGATGTCCACTTCATTATAGGGATGCACTGTTAAAATTTCAATTCTATAGCTTCAGCGGTTTGGATAAACCCTATTTCACCCCCTTAAGGGATGAATTTCGAAAAATTGCTTTATAGTGGATGTCCACGCCATTATAGAGATGCACTGTCAAAATTTCAGCCCTATAGCTCCAACGGTTTGGATAAACCCCATTTCACCCCCTTAGGGAATGAATTTCGAAAAATCGCTTTTTAGTGGATGTAAACGTCATTATAGGGATGCACTGTCAAACTTTCAGCCCTATAGCTCCAGCGGTTTGGGTAAACCCGCTTAGGGGATGAATTTCGAAAAATCGCTTCTTAGTGGATGTCCACGCCATTATAGGGATGCACTGTCAAAATTTCAGCCCTATAGCTCCAACGGTTTGGATAAACCCCATTTCACCCCCTTAGGGGATGAATTTCGAAAAATCGTTTCTTAGTGGATGTCCACGCCATTATAGGGATGCACTATCAAAATTTCAGCCCTATAGCTCCAACGGTTTGGATAAACCCCATTTCACCCCCTTAGGGGATGAATTTCGAAAAATCGCTTCTTAGTGGATGTCCACGCCATTATAGGGATGCACTGTCAAAATTTCAGCCCTATAGCTCCAACGGTTTGGATAAACCCCATTTCACCCCCTTAGGGGATGAATTTCGAAAAATCGCTTTTTAGTGGATGTAAACGTCATTATAGGGATGCACTGTCAAACTTTCAGCCCTATAGCTCCAGCGGTTTGGGTAAACCCGCTTAGGGGATGAATTTCGAAAAATCGCTTCTTAGTGGATGTCCACGCCATTATAGGGATGCACTGTCAAAATTTCAGCCCTATAGCTCCAACGGTTTGGATAAACCCCATTTCACCTGCTTAGGGGATGAATTTCGAAAAATCGCTTCTTAGTGGATGTCCACGCCATTATAGGGATGCACTGTCAAAATTTCAGCCCTATAGCTCCAACGGTTTGGATAAACCCCATTTCACCCCCTTAGGGGATGAATTTCGAAAAATCGCTTCTTAGTGGATGTCCACGCCATTATAGGGATGCACTGTCAAAATTTCAGCCCTATAGCTCCAACGGTTTGGATAAACCCCATTTCACTCCCTTAGGGGATGAATTTCGAAAAATCGCTTTTTAGTGGATGTAAACGTCATTATAGGGATGCACTGTCAAAATTTCAGCCCTATAGCTCCAGCGGTTTGGGTAAACCCCATTTCACCCCCTTAGGGGATGAATTTCGAAAAATCGCTTCTTAGTGGATGTCCACGCCATTATAGGGATGCACTGTCAAAATTTCAGCCCTATAGCTCCAACGGTTTGGATACACCCCATTTCACCCCCTTAGGGGATGAATTTCGAAAAATCGCTTCTTAGTGGATGTCCACGCCATTATAGGGATGCACTGTCAAAATTTCAGCCCTATAGCTCCAACGGTTTGGATAAACCCCATTTCACCCCCTTAGGGGATGAATTTCGAAAAATCGCTTCTTAGTGGATGTCCACGCCATTATAGGGATGCACTGTCAAAATTTCAGCCCTATAGCTCCAACGGTTTGGATAAACCCCATTTCACCCCCTTAGGGGATGAATTTCGAAAAATCGCTTTTTAGTGGATGTCCACGCCATTATAGGGATGCACAGTCAAAATTTCAGCCCTTTAGCTCTAGCGGTTTAAGTTGTGCGTTGTCTGTCAGTCAGTTACTTTTTATACAATAGAAAAAAATCCCCTTGCAACTTATTGAACCCCATTTCACCCCCTTCAACCCTTTTGTTCTCCATAAAAAGTAGCCTATGTCCGTCTCCAAGGTCTAAACTATGTCTGTTGCAAATTTCATCAAAATCGGTTTAGTGGTTTAGGCGTGAAAGCGTAACAGACAGACAGACAGACAGACAGACAGACAGACAGACAGACAGAGTTACTTTCGCATTTATAATATTAGTAAGGATAATTACAGTTCTTACGCGGCGAGATATTTCTGTAGTTCATATTATGTAAATAATGTTGAATAAACTTCCAAAATTACCTCAAAAAGGTAAATGAATCACGTCGCAAGATTTCGCGCTTTTCTATCATCAATCTCCCTATTTCGATATTTCTATAATTATTGTCATTATTATATTGTTATTTTGTTTTTAATTTTGCTTAAGCTTTCTTTTTTAAAAATTGAAATTATTTTCAACAAAAGAAGCGAAATCAATTATTACGTAACAAATCGTTTGTTTTTTTATATTAGGTGCAACAAAAAAATCTGGGGCCTGTATTAAACAAGATTTAAAGGTTGTTAATTACTTATTGAGTTCGGCTTTGTTCAACCTTTAAATCTTGTTTAATACAGGCCCCAGATTTTTTTGTTGCACCTAATATAAAAAAACAAACGATTTGTTACGTAATAATTGATTTCGCTTCTTTTGTTGAAAATAATTTCAATTTTAAAAAAGAAAGCTTAAGCAAAATTAAAAACAAAATAACAATATAATAATGACAATAATTATAGAAATATCGAAATAGGGAGATTGATGATAGAAAAGCGCGAAATCTTGCGACGTGATTCATTTACCTTTTTGAGGTAATTTTGGAAGTTTATTCAACATTATTTACATAATATGAACTACAGAAATATCTCGCCGCGTAAGAACTGTAAGTTGTTAACAACCTTTAAATCTTGTTTAATACAGGCCCCAGATTTTTTTGTTGCACCTAATATAAAAAAAACAAACGACTTGTTACGCAATAATTGATGGTGTTTTACTTATCATACCCTTTCATTTTATACCCATGTCGAAAGTGTTCTGAAGAGAATGGTAACCGGCCCCCCTGAGGAGGTGGCCATGGATCTAAAGACATAGCTTATTGCAATACTTTTGATGGCCTTTCGTTTGATACCCATGTCGAGGGGGTTCTGAAAGAAATGTTAATCCGTCCTCTTGAGATGGCCGCCATGGACCAAACGAAATATTGAGCATACTATATTGGTTATGGTATTCTACTTATCATACCCTTTCATTCGATACCCATGTCGAAAGGGTTCTGAAGAGAATGGTAACCCACCCTCCTGAGGAGGCCGCTATGGACCTAATGATGTTCTGAGTATATTGTATTGCTTATGGTGTTTTACTTATCATACCCTTTCATTTGATACCCATGTCGAAAGTGTTCTGAAGAGAATGGTAACCGGCCCTCCTGAGGAGGTGGCCATGGATTTAAAGACATAGCTTATTGCATTATTTATGATGCCTTTTCGTTTGATACCCATGTCGAGGGGGTTGTGAAGAAAATGTTAATCCGTCCTCTTGGAATGGCCGCCATGGACCAAACGAAATATTGAGCATACTATATTGTTTATGGTATTCTACTTATCATACCCTTTCATTTGATACCCATGTCGAAAGGGTTCTGAAGAGAATGGTAACCCACCCTCCTGGGGAGGCCGCCATGGACCTAATGATGTTCTGAGTATATTGTATTGCTTATGGTGTTTTACTTATCATACCCTTTCATTTTATACCCATGTCGAAAGTGTTCTGAAGAGAATGGTAACCGGCCCCCCTGAGGAGGTCGCCATGGATCTAAAGACATAGCTTATTGCAATACTTTGGATCTAAAGACATAGCTTATTGCAATACTTTTGATGGCCTTTCGTTTGATACCCATGTCGAGGGGGTTCTGAAAGAAATGTTAATCCGTCCTCTTGAGATGGCCGCCATGGACCAAACGAAATATTGAGCATACTATATTGGTTATGGTATTCTACTTATCATACCCTTTCATTCGATACCCATGTCGAAAGGGTTCTGAAGAGAATGGTAACCCACCCTCCTGAGGAGGCCGCTATGGACCTAATGATGTTCTGAGTATATTGTATTGCTTATGGTGTTTTACTTATCATACCCTTTCATTTGATACCCATGTCGAAAGTGTTCTGAAGAGAATGGTAACCGCCCTCCTGAGGAGGTGGCCATGGATCTAAAGACATAGCTTATTGCATTACTTATGATGCCTTTTCGTTTGATACCCATGTCGAGGGGGTTGTGAAGAAAATGTTAATCCGTCCTCTTGGAATGGCCGCCATGGACCAAACGAAATATTGAGCATACTATATTGGTTATGGTATTCTACTTATCATACCCTTTCATTCGATGCCCATGTCGAAAGGGTTCTGAAGAGAATGGTAACCCACCCTCCTGAGGAGGCCGCTACGGACCTAATGATGTTCTGAGTATATTGTATTGCTTATGGTGTTTTACTTATCATACCCTTTCATTTGATACCTATGTCGAAAGGGTTCGGAAGAGAATGGTAACCGGCCCTCCTGAGGAGGTGGCCATGGATCTAAAGACATAGCTTATTGCATTACTTATGATGCCTTTTCGTTTGATACCCATGTCGAGGGGGTTGTGAAGAAAATGTTAATCCGTCCTCTTGGAATGGCCGCCATGGACCAAACGAAATATTGAGCATACTATATTGTTTATGGTATTCTACTTATCATACCCTTTCATTTGATACCCATGTCGAAAGGGTTCTGAAGAGAATGGTAACCGACCCTCCTGAGGAGGCCGCCATGGACCTAATGATGTTCTGAGTATATTGTATTGCTTATGGTGTTTTACTTATCATACCCTTTCATTTGATACCTATGTCGAAAGGGTTCTGAAGAGAATGGTATCCGGCCCTCCTGAGGAGGTGGCCATGGATCTAAAGACATAGCTTATTGCATTACTTATGATGGCCTTTCGTTTGATACCCATGTCGAGGGGGTTCTGAAAAAAATGTTAATCCGTCCTCTTGAGATGGTCGCCATGGACCAAACGAAATATTGAGCATACTATATTGGTTATGGTATTCTACTTATCATACCCTTTCATTCGATACCCATGTCGAAAGGGTTCTGAAGAGAATGATAACCCACCCTCCTGAGGAGGCCGCCATGGAACTAATGATGTTCTGAGTATATTGTATTGCTTATGGCGTTTTACTTATCATACCCTTTCATTTTATACCCATGTCGAAAGTGTTCTGAAGAGAATGGTAACCGGCCCTCCTGAGGAGGTCGCCATGGATCTAAAGACATAGCTTATTGCAATACTTTTGATGGCCTTTCGTTTGATACCCATGTCTAGGGGGTTCTGAAAGGAATGTTAATCCGTCCTCTTGAAATGGCCGCCATGGTCCAAACGAAATGTTGAGCATACTATATTGGTTATGGTATTCTACTTATCATACCCTTTCATTTGATACCCATGTCGAAAGGGTTCTGAAGAGAATGGTAACCGGCCCTCCTGAGGAGGTGGCCATGGATCTAAAGACATAGTTTATTGCATTACTTTTGATGCCCTTTCGTTTGATTTCGTTTGATACCCATGTCGAGGGGGTTGTGAAGAAAATGTTAATCCGTCCTCTTGAGATGGCCGCCATGGACCAAACGAAATATTGAGTATACTATATTGCTTATTGTTTTCTAATTATCATACCCTTTCATTTGATACCCATGTCGAAAGGGCTCTGAAGAGAATGGTAACCGACCCTCCTGAGGAGGCCGCCATGGACCTAATGATGTTCTGAGTATATTGTATTGCTTATGGTGTTTTACTTATCATACCCTTTCATTTGATACCCATGTCGAAAGGGTTCTGAAGAGAATGGTAACCGGCCCTCCTGAGGAGGTGGCCATGGATCTAAAGACATAGCTTATTGCATTACTTTTGATGCCCTTTCGTTTGATACCCATGTCGAGGGGGTTGTGAAGAAAATGTTAATCGGTCCTCTTGAGATGGCCGCCATGGATCACGGTAATCCGCCCTCTGGAGATGACCGCCATGGACCAAACGATAAATTGAGTATACTATATTGCTTATGGTGTTCTACTTATCATACCATTTCATTTAATATCCATGTCGAAGGGTTTGTGAAGAATATTTCAGTCCGCCCTCCTGAGACGGCCTCCATGGAGTAAAGGTATGTACCATATTGCATTGTCATCACAGCTAAAGCTGTGTGCAAAATTTCACCTTGATTGGATATCCGGAAGTATTTGAAAAATCGAATGCAAAATTTGTTCCGAGAAGAAAACAGTAATCCGTCGTCTAGAGTCCTCCGCCATTGATCTAACGGTATAATGAGTATACCATATTGTATTGTCATCGGAGCTGAAGCTGTGTGCAAAATTTCAGGGTGATCGGGTAACCGGAAGTAGTCAAAAAATCGATTGCAAGATTTGTACCGGACAAACAGACAGACAAGAAAACGAGCTAAAAACATACAAAAAACGTTTTAAAAAAGTCAATTTCATAGAATCTAGTATTCCGCTACCCTTGACAACGTTTTACGTCTCACGGTTCGACCGCAAGGTGTCACTTATGGCGCGGAGACGAAAGTCGTTTCTCGCTAGCCTCTCTCTTTCCTTATCTTGAATACTGAAAATGGTTTAGGGTAGAGAGAGACACAACGAATAACGGGGCCAAACTCGCGTAAGTATAGTCGCGCAGCGCGTCCTTTCTTGGACTTTGATTCTTTGTTTTTTATTTTTCTTTTTTTTCTTTTTTTTATTGATTTATTTTTTTGATTTATTTTTTTTTATTATTTTAAATTGATTTATTTTTTTTTTTTTTTTATATTATTTTAAAATTTATTATTTTATATAACCTTTTTAACCTTGCAACGGTCGGGTCGCTTGCGCTACCCTTGATCGCGGACCCCGAAAAGTCAAATTTAAACTTACACCGACCTCTCCTACACAACCAAAAAAAACTTATCTTGCATTTTTGCAATGTTAATGTACCATTTTCATGGACTTTTTGTCTACTATCTGACATTAACTGCTTGAAAAGCCTGGAAAGTGTCCCTGTATATTTTTACAGGTGAGGGTAATCAAGTGCCCCTTGTAAATAGAACTACAATCAAATAACCAATCAATCTAGTCTTTTTGCTTAATAAATTAAGAACTATATAAAAAGAGGTAAAAAATGTTATGGAAATGGTTTCCGGGAAATTTTACCATTGGAGTACGATTCAGGTCACAGTTTCAAGTGCGGGCCAATCGAGTGAGCGCTAGTGTATCATATTGTAAAAATATAAAACAAATTCCACCAACTGTTGGATAAAACGCAGCTCAAATAGTTTTATCTCCAGCAATTATAAATTTCAGTAAACATCGATAAATAAAATATTACATGAATCTCGAAATGAAGAGAAATTTTGTTGATGGGATTTTCAAACTATTTCGCTTATAACCGAAACTACTGAGTTGGAATTTAATAAATTCGTGCCACGAAAATTTATTAAATTCCAACTCAAAAGTTTTTTCGTTACTGCTGTTTTGTTTTGATGGAATGCGAAACAATATATTAAATTTCACAATAATTGGGTATTTCTTATGAAATTTCAAAATTTGAGGTATTATTGAAATTTCTTTTTTTTTATAAATTTAGAATTTTTTTTGCAGAAATTAAAAAAGTTGCTTTAAGAGATCTATTTTGGAGTATTGGTCCTCCATATTTTTGTATATAATCTTTAAAAAATGAGGTTTTAAAAATAAAGAAATGAGGGAATGATTAACAGAGTGAGGGAATGATTTATTATTATATTGTAATAAAAAACATATACAAATAAAGGAAATTATGTAATTTTTGTTCTATAAAACAATGAAATAACTTAAACTAAAGAAAATCAACTCAAAACTTGTACTTCAGTCAGTCAATATAAATATATATAAACTCAAAAAATTAACAAATACATTATTATAGAGGTAACAAATGTTTTTATCTTTATCAAGGCAAGCAGTAGTTTGCGTGGTTCGTAAGGGCAAAGAAGTAAAGCCTTATTTTCGCCTAAACATGGAAAACAAGGTGTTTTTTTTTATAAAATTATGCGATTTATCACCTTTTTATAAGCAATATAAGTAATTATTCAATTGTAGCCGATAACCACAATATAAATAATTTATTATTCCATGAGTTTTTTCCCCTATCATTCTTCGATTTCTTTATTTTTACATTTTTTACATTTCGAAACGAACTTTTTTTTTTCTCCTTCAGTCTAAAAAAGTGGGTACTCAAGATAGTTCTATCGTTATAAGTTATTTCAATTGCTCAATAAATGAGATGGCGCTAATAGTTAGTCGAAAAGTGTTTACTCGCACTGTTGATGCCAGATGGCATTAGATGATTAACAAACTGTGTTCATATAAAAGGGGTTAGTCACAACTATGGTGTCAGATTGCATTAGGTACTATAAAAAAAAACTTACGTATTTCATAGTACAGATGTACAATAAAATTTTGGAATACCGATTACTACTTTTGCCGAGTTCGTAATTATAATTTATTTCTAAAAATATGACATATTCGTTACAAGTTAGTCGAATCCAGCACTGTTGATGTCAGGTAGCATTCCTTATCATTTCGATAATTAACAAAAAGCGTTCATATTAAGGTGGTACGCGTCTCAAGAGGGCGGTTTTACCATTTCTTCACAACCGCCTCGAAATGGGTATCAAATGAAAGGGAATGATAAATAGAATACAATAAGCAATATAGTATACTCTATAAATAGTTTAATCCACCGCGGCCATCTCAAGAGGACGCATTACCATTTTCTTCACAACCCCCTCGACATGGGTATCAAATGAAATGGTGTGATAAGTAGAATACAAGAAGCTATGTCGTTAAATCCACGGCAGCCGTCTCAAGAGGGCGGCCTACCATTTCTTCACTACCCCCTCGACATGGGTCTCAATTGAAAGGGTATCATAAGTAGAATGCCATAAGCGATATAGTATACTCAATAATATGGTTAGATCCATGGCGGTCATCTCAAGAGGGCGGATATTTTTTCTTTAAATATTTTAATCTTTCTTTTTCCCGCAGTTTTTCCAAAGATTCAGTATTATTTTTCATTTTTTCTCGCTTTTTTCTATCATACTCTTTCTTTTTTAATTTTTTTCCGTATTACTCAACTTTTTTGGTCGTACCATTTTTCTTTCACGTACATGTACCTGTTTTAAATTAAACACAATGAAATAAAAGTTGCAAGAAATAAATAAAATATCTAAAAGAACCGTAGAACACTGTATAAATCATTCCCTCATACGGCTGCAATTCCCTCACTCCTAAATGCAGTGAGGGAATGACTGTGAGGGAATGACGAATTTTAACTAAAGCTACAAAAACACCGGTACATAACCTCAATTTGATTGTTACTTTTCGATTATGCAATCTACTCCCAAAAACGCATAAAAACAACAAATTACTTTTACATATATTTAAATGCTTAATATATTCATGTAACGTGAGGTAATGATCGCCATAAATGTAAGTCTTTAACAATTTTTCACATAATATGTTTTTGCACAAACTCACCTACGGTTGAGAAGAAGTCGTTATCTTGAACTAATTGAGAGTGTTGCCAAGCACTAAAAAGTTAAGGTTGCGTTCCTAAATATCGTTCGATACGTTCAGAAATCGAATATTCGTAATAGGGTGAGGGAATGATTTTATTTGGCGGGACATTTTTAAAATCGAAATATCGTTTTTATATATTCGTTGTTGTAAGATGGAAGGCTTTTATAGACAATAACAAACATCTTTCTAATATATTAGCATAATTTTATTATTAAGAATATTGATATATTTGAGATGAATAGGTATTTTAGTTATGTTTTTGAACTAAGGGACAAGGTGAGGGAATGACTTTCACCGTAAAAAAGTAGCCATATCTTTTTTTTTTCTTTAGAGGTAATAGGTTTTCTTTTTAAAGAATAGTGATATAGACAGCGTGCATTGAAATAAAAAAATACCTATGTAGTTAAAGCATATAACTCGCCAATAATGGCTCGGGAATCAAATTTCGAAATTTGATGAGAAATACCCAATTAATTTATCAGGAAGAATACAATTTTTATTTCTGGCAAATCTTGAACACTTCTTACATAAGAATTCTTCTATCGTTTTACCAAATTCAGTAACCACTTTCTCCGGGTCGATGTGAATGTTGTAGTAAGTAACATTAAGTAAGACCAATCCACTCAGTCTGTCTTGAGATATGGGCCCCTGTGTTGAAAGTCGTATTTGTTGTCATAAGAAGTGAAGCTAATACAGCGGTGTGCCGATAGTCGATTCTTGTCGTGTAAAATCTGCTGACATAAACGACAGTCGCTTTTATTGGGGTTTTGTTGTCACTTTTGGTCGGGCTGTTTGCGTTAGTGACAAAGTAGGAAAATTTGAAAGAAAATACATATTTGTTATTTTGAAGTGCAGAATAAAAATTATAAATAGATCACATTTCGAAACATAAGTTCGAATTTTAGAAAACCATCCAGAAGTGGCTAAAGGGCAGAGATATGCTGAGAATTGCATGGTGACAAATTACACAAATGTTTGGGAAGAAATAATAACATAAATTTTTTAATACTCAGCAGAATTTAACATCTTTAATCTCAAATCGTTTATAATTTATTAAAATTTTCGCGAAACACAAACTCAAAAATGTTTATTCTTCAAACTAAAAATGTTAATGTCAAATTAAAAATGCTTATTCCTCACGAAACACAAAAATTTAGCACCTACACTCTCTGACCCCTGTGCTGATAGTCGTTATTTTACTGAAACGAAAATTTCTTTAACTCAAACGACTTGTCACGCCACCCAGCACACCAACTAAAAAAAAGATACGACATCGACATCTTCATGCGACTGTCATATAACTCGACTTTCAGCACAGTAACATATTGTTCCAGCTCAATCAACTCTCTTGGTATTTTCCCCGTGATCGAGAGTCCGGTCGCTGTCGTAAGGAACCGTTCGTAGGAAGTTCACATCCTCGTCATTTGTGCGGCCGCTGCTAAAGCCGGCTCTACACGATGCCGTGAACGTTCATGCGAGCATTGGCTTCCAACGTTTGGTTCAATACCGACATCAGCCCAAACGTGCGCAAACACCAACTTTGGACGCTTGACATTGGACACTCGTAGTTCGACCAACGACCACACGATGCGTCAAACCATCAAGCGTCCAACGTTGGATGGTATTCATAGCATCGTGTAGAGCCGGCTTAAGACGTGAGTCGAGTAAGCATAGATTCAAGTACGAACCATCTCTGGGATACGATGGCATATCTGTAGCGAGAAGTATGACTTTCTGTAGGATTCTGTTACCTTTGTAGATGGTTGCCGCGAGTGTTAGATGTTTGATTTCCCCAGGCTTCCTGTTTGGCATTTAGATATCCGGCAAATAAGTAGAAATTTTCTTCTGATCCCAGGTCAAGTATTTGAAAAAGTTATTCTAACTCTCTGGAAAACAGTCGTCATTAGGATCTGCGGGTGCCTAGGCCGCGATCACGCACTTCCTTCGTCCACTTTAAAATACACGACACAGGCTTGCAGCACTCGACACCGTTTGATATCTCGCCTGACCCAAAATTTTAATCCGTTTTTGATGAAGACAGCCGTTCAGCTGTCCTGGACGGTCTCGTCTGACTACTCGTATTCTTTGTACTCCAGTTTGTGTTTTCCAGACAACTTGGTTTCGCTGACCAGGAGCACATCAGGGGCTTGACGTTGCAACAATGAGAGGATGTCGAGCTTAGGGTAAATTAGTTTTAGGTCTACATGCAACGACTGAACAAAGCTAAGAATGATTGGCAAAACACTTAGATGTACTTTAGAATTTCACGATGCTTAATGCAAAAACTTGATAAAGCGTTTTAACTCTCAAACTGTCCATTTGCACTTTCTTTAGCGGAATACTTAATGGCCTTTCGATTTTTGATTATGCAATCAAACACTGATTTCCTGCGCTGACTTGCCATCGATGTTAAAAATTCCCAACCAATTATTATTTAGTTCAAGCGTGGCACGTTGACTATGAAATTAAAATTGCTTTCCTAAATTCCGTATTCCACTCAAATGCATTAAGCACATAACTTTTTAGCTGGAATTTACTAATTTAGTGCTATGAAGCAATTTCTACTGTGATGTAGAAAAAGTAGAAAAATTCCAGCGAAAAATGTTTATTTAGGATTGCCCTGGCAATGTGCGCTCTTCTGGTGAAATTTATTTGTTGCCCTCCTTTTATACCACGCTGAAAGCGAAATATTTTAGTAATTCGTTATTCGATAAAATCGGGGGGGGTTTTTTTAAAGTATCTAGGGGATTACGTGAGCGTTCAGAATTGCAGATTTTGGTGCATTTTCAATGAAATATTTTAACACATTTTTCGCTGAAGTAGAAATGGTGGCCATTGATCATTCTTAGTATTAGTTTGACATGACAAATACGAGTGTTTAAGTTAATTGTGGTCATGTAAGGAGAATAATACATTTATCAAGTCTGAGAAAATCAATCAGATTCATCGTCATTGCAATTATTTGTTCCTGATTATTTAAGCATCTGTTTGTAAAATTTAATCTCGAAGAATCTATTTTAATTTGTAATTCCACGGCAGTTATTTTTCAATATATATTAATAAAATAAAGTTTCTGTATGTATGTATGCAGTATTTATGTATGTGTGCACTATAGCGAGCGCACCAGTCATTCCAGAGCTTCGAAATTTGTGGGGAGTCTTCAATAAAACACCTCGAAGCCCGATTTTCGGAATTCAACATGTCCGCAGAAAAATGACCAAAATACAAAATGGCCACCCAAATATGTCTTCCGATTTGACTGAAGGTTGGTATTTAGGGGTTTTTAAGGTTGCTAATATGAGCTTGTGGTCAAAACTTATAAATTTAAAATGGCCGCGCCAATATGGCCGATAAGTTTGCCAATTGAATTCCGACTAAAATGAAATTCGGTATCTGGGGTTTTTTAAAGTAGCAAATAACGAGTTTACGGAATCGGAAATCTGCAATCTGCCAGCAACAGGAAGAAGACCCACTACGACCTAAGGGCGAACCGATCTGGATTTAAGGAAGGCGTTCGAGTCTACTTATAAAATCTTCGACCAATAAAAGGTAAATCGCCAAATCTGCAAAGAAAATGAACGGGATCTACAGGAACCTGTGTTCTGGACTTACATTTAGTAAGAAGGAGCCACTGTAGCGGCTAACCAAATAGGGAAAGTAAAAATTCCAATTTACCGAGGTTCAGAGGGATCTACTTGAATTAATATAGGTATAACGCAGTGTCACGTCTTAATTAAGTTGGGTTGTTCTAACTGAACCACCAAGAAGATTGGGAAGAGGGAGAAGAAAAAGAGAAAGAAGGAGCACATGTGTGCAAGAAGTTTTGTTTTGAAATTAAAGTTATTAAAAAGAAACAAATTGCTGACCAATCCGGGAACGCTCAACAAGAAATATAACAATAGTGCCATTGCAGCTTTGCAATTTTTATAACAAAATAATTCATTGCACAGAGTCCGCCTTAATTTTTGTGTTTCAAATAAAATTTCGTGGCCGAGTCGCTGATCTTCTAAAGTTCAAAGGTTAAATTCATTGTCATCTGATTCAGAACCCCAGCCCTTTACCAATCATGCTCTTCGGTGAAGCCGGGGCATTAAGCTCACTCATACAAAACTTAAGTTCTTGTTGCTGCATTGCTTCAGATTCCAGGCAATTATGTTGGTGACCGTGAAAGGTATCATTTAGCATACTCAATAGACCGGTTCTGGTTCGATTACAGAGGTTAAGTAGCATTGAACGTTATTAGTACTCAGTTCGGAGACCGCTTTCGTAAAACGACAATCACGTTTAAAAACGTCTTTCGACACCGGCACAGTTATTACTCTCATATTCACGCCGAAAAGGTCAAATTTTTCGGCCTTCTTTTCCACTCGGTTTCGGGTAGCAATGATTCTTCCTCAAGGAGACCAAATGGAACATTCTTTATGACGAAAAGCGAAAGAGATAAGGCGTTAGATGCCCTGTGGACATGAGGGTGGTGACTGGTGTCAATCTAGAGTAAGTATTTTTCCAGACCCATTCCTCAGTAACCAATTGATTGCCGAGCAATATCTGAATTTAGTAATATGTCCGAAAAATATGTTGTTCAGCAGCATCTTCAGTAGGTGGGAGCGTTGCGAGATTGAAATTTTTCTTAGTGGACGATCGCAGAAAACATTTGTATCTTAATTCATTTAACGATTTTACCGCATCAGGATTTCCTTCATACATGACTATCAAAATTTTATTTTCACTTATTTCAATACACTTTTTCGTTGAATACTTCCGATAAGGACAGTAACTTTGGATATTTTTGGAAGCTTTTGAATATTTTAATTTTGCCGATGTTGAAAGGAGCATCAGTCGTGTCACAACCAGTGAACGCATGCAGAAAAAAGTTGTTCTCTGGGGCATTTTTTCCTATTTTCACGCTGTAATGGGAATAAATCCATTCGGGGTATCTTTTCTAGCTGGTTTATGAAGAAAAGCGCCCCCCATCGAGCCGGAAGACCTAGTGTAATGGTGTTTCGTTCGGTGATTCTTTAAACTTCCTTTTTAAGGGAGGGTTGCCGGGAGATCGTGAATTGTCTAGGGTTTTGTGAAAACAAACACCTTCTTACAAAAATAAATCACTTTATTCATTCCAAAATCCTTATATACTAACAATTTTAATCTCATAACTCTAAGTAACTACTATCGCTGCCAGGAGCATTGTTGGATCGTACACCTCGACAAGTCCTGGGCAGCATTGGGTATGCGGTATGTGTGGTGTGTGTTCTTACGGTGCCGGATCATAAACCTCGACACGGTATAGGACCGAAGAAGATGGCCTCTTTGGAACGAGTCTGGTGAAAGACTGCCTTTGGCCTGGTGCAGCGGTTTATTTTATAGCTGCAAAAGCTCTTGGGGAAGGAAGCTTGAAAGCTTCGAAGTGTAGCTTGCAAAGGAAGAATCATCTGACCTGCTGGGCGAATATTTATTTTTCTAAATCTTTCTTTGTCGGGAGAGGGTTTATTAGTAATGAATCGGGTACCATTACACTAGAACAGCGTGGTGGAAAATGGTATTAGTAGAGGCCGAAATAACCGGAGGATCCTGGCAAGAGTGGAAAACTGTCGCACAAAACGAAGTCCGCTGGAGCCAAATTTTTAAGTGGTATGTCGAGAGGCTGAAGGAATCGAAAAAAAGAAGATGAAATTACATACATAGATACATTTTTTATAAGCAACGTCCTATCGAATACTAAGGATATTTATCTCATCTTTGCTAGTAAGTTATTTCGAAAGGTTGTGATCCCTGGGGTTGGATCAGGTTAAAATATATACTTGTCGTCTTCTTGTGGCTCCCTCAATTTTTCCATCACTTGAAATTATCCTTATAATTCAGAGTTCATTTAATTTTCATTTTCTATTCAAAATACAAAATATTATTCCATCTGCAACAATAACAAATTCGAGGCACTTAAAAATAAATTGAAAATTGAAATGAATTTCAACTTTTTATTCATCAAACTTTTGCCTTTGTTGCATGAAGAAAAATAGGCGATCGATGAAAAAATGTGATAAATCATAAAAAAGAAGAACTTGAGGAGAGCGCTCCCTCTCATAAACGTCCTTCACCTTTCGCAGGATTCAATAACAGAAATTTTCACCCAGAAAGCGGAGTTCTATAACAGATTTATTGATTTATCAACACGAAATGATAATTTCTCACTTTCAAATTCAATGAATTTCGAATCGAAATTGAGTTCCATGAATTTCCCACCGGGGAAGTGATTTTTCACTAGTAGGGTCAAGTTCGGAACACGCCTTCATATGCTGCTCTACCAGCATCGAACAACTACGATGCCGTAAGCGTTTCCGGTAGGAGCCAAAAAAGGAGCAAGTGTTATCCTTCGGTACTTGCCGTCGTTATTCATTCGTTAGCTGATGTAGTTGTACCTTTTTTCCTGCCTATCCAAGCCATGTGATAGCATCCATAAATTTTTCAAAATTTACTTTACGCCATGGCAGCCGGGCCTTTTCGCTTTTGCCAGCCAGGTTCCATGGGCAAGCCTCCGCCACCTTCGTCGTGGGGATATCCAGAAGCTATTGTTTCTTTTGGCCTGGCTGATCCAGAAGGCTGGGGATCACCAGATTTGTATAAATTATCGGAACCGGCTGGCCCAAAATACCACCAGGGACACCCGTACCCCAATTTCCTCCATGCTTCCGCCAGGAAGTCCACAAATTAAATTATTTGACCATTTTCTTTTTTCGCGTGCGCCCTCTGGTGTTAACTTCTGTGCATGCAACCACGTGATTTACCTACAATCCTACAAAACGAGACGAGGACGTGCAACAACCACCACCGGTGTAGTACCCATCGTGGAACCGGGCTCGTAGATCCGGTATCCTTTCAGACAGAAATATGGAGGCTCCATTAACTTTGGCAGGGGCAGTTTGTGCTAGGGGTGGAGTTTGGCATAGTTCAAAGTAATGCCGGGTTTAGGAACTCCAACATGGACGGATGGGGTCACATTTCTCGGTGGCAGAAGGTTTTTTTTTCCAGCAACAAAATTTTTTTGTTATTTGTAAACGAGGAAATAAGGTAACTGGAACGAACTTTGTGGAAAGTTTGAATTTCGCTACTCCTTCCTTCCATTTTTTTGTTCGTATCATTTTTGTTTTTTTTTTTGCTTCGAATTTTTTTCATTACAGTTTCGCTTTCCCTTCAACTGAAGTGAAAAAGTTTTTCTTAATTTTCCCTGCAATTCTCAAGTGAATGCAGCAGCAATGACGATGTATTTTCGGCCCAAGGATTCGCTGTTGCTGAAGTCTGAAGTATTGAAACGGGAGGGCAATAAAAAAAACTGAACTTGTTAAGGAGTGAGCGATTCATCGTGAAATTTACTGCTCCATGTACTAAAAATTAAAAATTTATAAAGAGGAAAAAAGAGGTCAGTTATGAGGAGACTACCTTAATTTTAACTGCACAATGCATGGTCTGCACAAGCATGTATTATTCCACGGAATGATGCCAGTCCTCGTGGTTTTTGCACGATTTCGCCGAAAGTTCTGAGAAGGAAAATACTGTATGTATGTAATTTTTTTTGTTATTGGCTACCATGACTTTTTGCCCTACAAATATGAGAAGTTTCTATGGAATTCTGGAACAGACGATGATGTTCGGAATTTTGATAGTGCAATACCTTCTTTTGCCTTTTTTCCGCCAAAAACAAGAGCTCATGGAGGACCTTCTGTACTGCCATTGGTTATATGTTTGCATCTATTGCTGCGTTTTTTTTAATCTGTTCTGTGCCGGAACAGCTTCCGTACAAACTCTTATCCCCGATAATTATCGAGAATAGTATCCAGCGCAAAGGGAAAATTAAAATTTCCCTCTTCTCACATGCGATTTTTTAGTTGACAGTTGACATACATATAGAATAATTTACGAATGTAAAACGGGAAAAATGAAAGGAGAGATAAATAAATAAATAAGATCGATATTTATGCAGTTTTAAAAGAAGTTGAAACGCCCCAAGTAGTAATTTATGCAAATGCGAATTAAAATTTCCTTTGAGGTTTTTTTTTTAATTTTTTCAGAACAGAACAAACCAGAACAGATTAAAAAACGCACCCTTTATTGCATTATCGAGTAGCAAGCTCTACAGGCGATGGCAGGAAGAGTACAGAAAATTGCTGTTAAGAGGTAGGTGAAGAAAGAAAGAGTAATGCTTTTTAGGATGAAAAAGTGGGAAGACGAATGGCGATACCGCCGCAAGGAATGGAACCATGGACCTGTATGAAGTAGCCGAGTATTCGGTAGTTAACTCCTCAACTACCGAAACCGATTAGATTGATTGAGTCGACTCCACTCAGTAATGCCGCAAACGTTGTAATATTTACAAGTGAAACATCGTGCATCTTTTATAAAGAAGCGTTACAGTGAATTGTTAATCTTGCAATAATGTATTGTGAAAATTTGACAAATGACACTAAAACATCGTCCAAAAGTGAAATATAGTGTCCAGCACACATTCGGCTACTTACCCAACAAATTGGACCGTTTGCGCGAGCAGAAAAAGCGGCAAATGGCAAAAATAGCAAAAAAGCCTATCTTAACACCACAGCATAAATTTCTAAGGCTTAAATTTGCGGAAAATGTAATGTCGTGGGACAAGGAATGGCAAAGTATTATTTTTTCTGAAAAAAAAAAAAAAAAAAAAAAAAAAAAAATTTGTTGTCTGTAAAGAGGGTTTACGGACGATAGGAGTGAAATGAAATATTCATTTTGATTGATAAATTAGCTTTTATTTGCACTAATGAATTCAAATATGTTTATTACTTTAATGAACAGATTATATACAAGTAACAATGTGTAGTAACAAATTCATTTACAGCTTTTATACATGTCTGATATTTAACTTTTTGCAATCTGTGTTATTCTGTTAAGGATAGGTCGATGATAGGAAAAGTATGAAATGAATGGGAGTGTTTCAAGTGTAATGTGCCTTGAAAAAGTCAAATCGAGGGTTGTTCCTCTCAGCGTTGTTGACTTAGTAACATCTGATGTGCATTCGAGATTGTACATATCCTTCATGAATTTGAGGAATGTATCATCATTTTTCACGTTTGTGTTGAAGTCGCCACAAAGAAGAATTGGTACATTGGTATCAACTTGCATGATCGGATGCACATACTGCCTGTTATGCACGTACGGAAAGAGTGCTTGGTGCAGCAATACACTAATGTTTGAGACACTTGCTCCAGGATGAATATACACTGCGCCAAGTACAATTTTAAACGTTGTATCAGCAGTGATGCATGTAATTTCAGCCAAGCAGACCTCGCCTGTGTTTCTGATGAGACGAGTTGTGTCCGACAATTCAACGTGGAGAACTTTGGCCGTGGATGCTGATGTTAATTTTCGATAGATTGCCACTCCACCAGCTGCGTTTGTATCAGAATCCGATCGATTATTCTGCCTGGTTATACATTCATAATTATTGATTGGAACTGGATCAAAATTGTCACGCATCCACGTTTCAGTCAATACCAAATAATCCGATCTTGGTATCACGGGATCCGTTTCAATATCGGCGAAGTTCGCAGACAAACTCTGAACATTAAGGTTTGTCACTACAGTTTGCCCAGCGTTGTTACCGTCATCACAAAATTTCACTGCTTTCGAAGTGATTGTTTGAAGGGCGTGTCCACGGAGTCGAATGTATTCGTTACGGACATCTCGCGTAGTCTGTGAGTCGTTCCCATCCCGTCCGTGTTTGAAGATAAAAGGCGCATCTTTTTCCGTGATGATGTGCAAGCCGTCTATACTCGTTACCCGACTCAGCGCCACGTACACCAACTGTTGTGGGTGCTTCGAGGAGTATTTATAAACAATAACAGTAAACGTCCCACCTTGCGACTTGTGAATGGTAATAGCACAAGCCGGAACGCAAGGAAACTGTTTTCGTTTGCATTTCACAGTTTTCGTCAGTGTAATGTTCACTATTTTCTTATACACCGGCACCCAGTTAGGAGACAGAGTGTTTGGCTTGCTTTGCACAATATTATTGTTGAGAATTTGACAAATTTAATCTAATTAAATATTGACAATTTTAATCAAATTTTTAAGACTACTACAATCAAATTTTTTAAATTACTACGGGACATAACGGGACAATGAGTCATCATTTTTCGTGCATGCAGCCGGCGCTCATCGTTTTAATAGACGTTGTCACGTCAAAATCAAAATGTAATCTGGATGGCCCAGATGGCTGCTAATACTTTTAGCATGATCTCAAGCAAAAACCGAAATTTTTGAGGAGGCATAGTAATGATTTGAGCCACTTTTTCTACAATCGCAAAGAGCCCAATTTATTCCATAAGTAGCCGAATGTGTGCTGCATACTACATTTCACTTGGACGATGTTTTAGTGTCATTTGGAGAGGAAGCACTTGGCGATAATTGGACCTTTCATTAGGATAGTGCACCTACAGTCTTCCCTCGAAAACAACGCCTAGGCATTTTATTCGGGAAAGTTTCTTTTTTCTTTGTTTTAAAACTTTGGGTATTTTTTCGAATAGAACGCCTAATAAAATAGAACGCCTAGGCGGTACATTTGAATATGAAAATTTTTGTTCTGTAATTCCTTTCAAGAAAAACTTAACCTTCACATAAATAGCCCTAGTAGTCCTAATAAGATATCCCGCTGGCTTAGCCAGTTAACAACAGGGTACTAGCAGATCAGCCGGCAGCGTACGAAGAATAATCCTTATCTAATATTGTAAAAGTGACGGTTCCTTCAAAAAATGTCCTACGAGGTCGAGGAGCTGTAGACGAAGGATTTTACGAAAACGCCTTTTTTTTACAAAAATCGACATTTCACACATATTTTGCAAAATTTTGAGCCAAAAAAAATATGAGTTTTCAGATTGCCAAAAGCAACATTTTTACCAGTAAAAGTTTCTAGTTCGAATCAATAAAAAGCAAAAAATAAATGAAAAAGACGCAATTTTTAACGGTTTTTAGCATTTTTCTCCATGTATAAGACACTAACCATATTTTGTACCACATCAATTGAAAGATAATTTAATACCTATAACTTTCTTATCTAACTTTTTCGGATCCGAGCTCAAGTTTCTGTTTTATTGGCGAAAACCCGTTTTTTTGGCTTTTGCGAATTTTTTAGGTTAAGTTCGCTAATCCGATTCCGTAAAAAAACACGCTATATTTCTTCAAATTAAGTGTTCTACACGCCCATATTCTTTTTTTCCTGCCTTCAATTGTCTGGAGAATTTCCGTAGATTGATTGGACTATACGAGAGTTATGAAAAACTGATAAAGCATACCTCACTTTAGTATAGGTGTTTAATTTTGAACCGTGTTTATGAGGAAACTCTTTCTGCATGCTCCTCATTTGCTACATGCGGTTCTCGGGTTGTACAAGAAATATTTAGGGTGTGGATTTCCCACCTCAAGCGAAACTGTGTGTGCAATTTTCTTTCTATCCTCACTAGCTCCGCCGCCCCCGTTCACAATTGGGATTACCAACTGGAAGAGTAAGGCTCTTTTTAAATAATCTCCAAAAATTGGAATATACAAGTTATAATTCTGTAATATTTCAGTGGAAACCTTTTAAACATTAATCAAACCGAAGAATTATCATTAACAAATACAAACACTCAAGGAATGTGTAAGTAATAAATGGAAGCGCAGAGATTCAGTTTATGTCTGTAGCTTCCGGCGAGACTATGATATATGTATGGTCGTTGAGGTGCTTAATGTACCAACATCAAGGAAACAATAACAATTGCAATATTGTGCCATAAAATTCAAAGTACAACAAACCAAATCAAAATTTTCGACAAACTCAGAGAATTGCCTAATAATTCTCTCCTTTAACAAAGGAATCACATTGCCATGGTTAATAACTACGTAATTTCGCCCTTGATGGAAGCTTCCATTAAAGTTCGACAGCGAAATTCTTACAGAAAGTGGGAAGAAACTTGAACGACTTCTGGAAGTTTTGGGAGATTCGCGAAAGGCGATGATGTTATGACAACACAACTGACATCCTTAGTCGCGAGTTATTAATCGGCGTAGAGTTGGCAGATGTCATCCGCAACTCAAAGGAAAGTTTTAGCCTCGTTAGGTAGTGCGAGTGTGGGCGTAAGAGGCCAGTACGTCGGCAAAAGCTTCGTTCCTTTTGGCTGTCGTAAATGATTTTAGAAATTAGCATGTTGTGAGTGATTAATGCAGGCTTACGGAAGGAATGAATTTGTTCACTGTCAATTAAAGTTGATCCGGTTCTTCATTCGCACATGTGTCGGAACAGATGATTACATCAAGTTCTTTGTTTTGGTTTTCTAATCGGATTATCTTGTGTTGAGCCTTCAGGGGCTGGCAACCCCGCCCACAGCGGTAATTAAGGGTATTCTCATTCACAAATATACTAGGAGCTTTAAAGATGGTAATTACAGCGCTCTGTAGACTTGGGCCGAATCCAGATTTATTTTTAATTGACAAAGTAAAATTAGCAGTTTTTTCTAAGAAAATAAATCAATGCCAAATGTGTTTAATTAGACACAAAGCTTATGAATTTATGAAAGTAAGGATGTTTTCAGCTTTATACAAGTTAGAACGTACTCTTCGAAATATCAGAGATGATTGGGAAGAAACAGTTTCGAATTGTTCGCTAATTAAATGCACTATAAAATTATGAGTAAGGTAATTGAAAAGAAGAGGATCTGGAAGTTAATTTGTTAAAAAAAGTTCGATTAGGGTCTACTTCTTTTCTGATTAAACTAAACTTAGAAGTCGCCATTCATGACCTCAAGAACTGCATCAGGACAAGGAAGCTAGAAAGGTAGCAAAGACGTTTAGAGTAAAATAATTTTGTACGAGACATTAAAAAAATTGAAGAACTCACCCATATCAGTGAATTTTGCAAATCCGACACATGAAAAACAAACCTCACACACAGTGGCGTAGCAAGAAATATTTTCAGGGGGGGTTAAATAGTTGTAGGTCGAGTCCTGAACTCCAAACATTATCTTTCAAAATTGATATAATTTTTAGTTATGCTTTAATAGGAATAAAACTAGAAAAAGTCTTTTAGAGGAATTCAGTTTGTTCACTATTGACATACATGATAAAAGTCATAGTTCTATGTTCCTACGCTTTTCAGCAAATTTGTTGATTACTTCCTGAGCTCCTTGGTCATTATGTATCAATAGAGATGGCTCAAAAATTGAAACAGCGTGGACTCTGTTATTTTTTCCGATGCATTGAATATAAACACCTTTCTTCGTCTACCTGACCACTTCAGCGTCTTCCAAGCGGAAGTCACTGCAATCTGGGAGGCTCTCGAATAGCTAAAGATAAATAATATGCCTCTTAAGAATGTGTTCTATCGAGGCCCTCAAGGCTCTTAATTCTGTCGTCACAACATCTACGACTGGTCTGAATGGCCGCATGTCTGGGAATGCTATTAGCCACCTATAAACTGGCTTGGAAAAAAATCAGCTTAGCCCGAGTTGCGCTGAGATGGACCATAGCAACAGTGTGTCGCACTCTTCCCATAATATGGCGGACTTTGGACGTAAAGCATTTTAAACCCCTTGTTCAGTTGAACAAAAGCGAGGTAAGCCATTTCGTGAAGGTGCTGACCGGTTATTGTCCGCACGCCGAAACATTCCCAACTAACAATTTTTAAGAGTAGACTCTTGGAAAAATTGAAATTGGGCTTATAAAGCTCTTATTAGATTATTCACAAAGAGGTGTTTCTTTTAAATTGTTTATTAACGCTTTTACTAAAAGTTACTTCTATTTTCGTGTTTAGATCTGACTGTTACAAGAATTGGCCTTTATCTGTGTTATAAAGTCTTTCGCGAAGAGTGCGGCCTTATTTAAAAACCTTAACAGTAAGTTTTTCTTTTCAGAAGATATCTTGCTCTGATTACAATCTTGAAACAGTTTTGTGTAAGTTCATTATAAGAAATGTAAGAATGGGTTTTTTAAAAAGTTATGCTTAAGTACTTTTTAAGAACAAACGGCTAGAAACTGTGGCGCATGATCTTATTAGAACATTATAAAACTAAAGTCTTATAAATAGTTTATGTAAAAACTCTATAAGCATGCAATTTTATAAAAAGTTTTAATAAGAGAGCTATAAATGTTAAGTCTTATTTAAAGGTATTATAGAGAAGTATTTTAAAAACATTATGACAATTATTTACCATATTTACGTAAATAGACCATTATTATCTACAGATAATCAAAACATTTTAGCAGAAGCATTATCTCATTTTGAAAAACGAAGTGTACAGTGATATACTTGATGAAATTGCCGCGGGTTTTCCTTTAAGGAATTATATGAGGAATAAATAGTACCTAACAAATACCAAAAATAAGCTGCTTCAGTATAAATACATATATCATAGGTCCGTTGAAATTGCATTCTCGACTGTCAAAACAGTAGGTTCCGATAACACTCTTGTAGCAACTTTATGCCGGAGAATATTTCAACCATACACTTGTAATAGTTTAACTTAGGAACTCTTTATCAACTGTTCTAATAAAACTCTTATAATAATATTTATTAAGAATAAACTTTATCAATTCCCATAATGCTCCTTAGGCAACTTTAGCCAAGAATACATTTCAGGTAAACGCCTACAATAGCTTCATTTAAGAACTCTTTATGGTTGATAGTACTCTGGAAATAACCTCAGCTTCGAACAATATAGGAGCAAATTCTTAAAAAAGTTGAATTAAGGTAAAAGTGAAGTAGTTCTTTCTATAATAGCCTTAACACAGAATTTAATAAGAGGTTATTTTCGTAGATTGATAAGGGTCACAATTAAGAATGAGTTCGTGAAATAAACTTGTAAAGACTTTAACCAAACTAAAAAAATCCGCCATATTTTTCTATTAAAAAGAAAAAGAAAAATGCACTCTGTATAAAGTTTTTTTTTTTTTTTAAATCCATTACTCTGTGATTTTAAATAATTTTATGTTTTATTGACAAATTATCTGCCACGAACAAATTTTTGAACCTACTCGTACATTTTTCTAACGAGTAAATAGAGAATAATTTATTTTAACGTATTGTTTCATGTTGATTTATCCGCAAAATTTTGGGGGCGAGAAGTATTTTTTGGAGGTATCATACCATATTTTATCAATGTAATTTCTTTCGCACCAAAATTTCCATTATTAATCGATTAAATTGAAGTCGAAATAAATTAAAATATGATTATAATGCAGACATTATTTTATTCGCTTTAACTTTTTTTAAATCTTCTCAGAGGATTTTATATGTACAAATTATTAATACATATAAATGAAAATGAATATCACGATAGTTTCAATACACACATAAACTTGAACATATGCTTCCAAAATGTCGTGTAATGCTCTTATGCAAGAATATTATAAAAATATGTTCTTATAATAATCTTGTAAACCAAGGAAAAGAGAAATTTAAGTGTAGTGTAATATCCTTACTTAAAGCTATTATAGGAGATCGAGCTCTCATAACATATCTCCCTAAGTCTATTATAGCCGTTAGTACTTATATATCTGCTTTTAATACTATCTTATAAGCGACTTCTAGAACTGGTCAAAATATCTTCCAGGCGGTTACAAGATTATTTTCATACGCCACTTTCTGGCTAGTAACGCTCTTCAAATATTTTTAACGAATAATTTGTCAAAGTTATATATCTTATCTAAAGCTAATTCAGTTCTTATAAACTTCTTGGAGGGCTTTATAAGAGAGAAATTGTTTGTTGGGTTGGGACTTCCCGATTATGTAGAAGTTATGGTAATGAATATACGGAAGAAACTGTCTCCCATCTTCTCTATACATGTCCCGCCCTTGCAAAGAAACGAGGGATCTTCCTCGGCTCACCTTTCTTTAACGGATTGAGCGAGCTGCAAAATACTGGGGTTCCTGACCTTTGTCACCTTATCAAAGGGTCCAAATGGCTTGAAATGGCCTGAATTTTGTCCCAACACTAGAATGATAACACAATGGGCCCAATGGTGTGCCTAAGTGCAGCCATTTCAACTTAACCTAACCTATGAGCCACTTGCGATCCGCGTTCGAGGCACAATAAGTGATATTTATACAACTGAATGTACCACCAAAATTACAAAATGATATTATAAATATTCAAGTTGAATTTTCTTCATACAAAAATCGTTTCGGGGTGGGTTTGGTCCCCAAACCCCCCCCCCCCCGTTCCTACGCCACTGCTCACACAATCATTGAATGCGCCCTCGAGTAGTTGATGACAGGACGAATCAAGAGTAATATATGCAAGGGCACGGCAGAATAAGGGATTTGGCAAGCTTGTCATGGATAGAAGGTGATAACAGATCAGCGAACAATCACAGTTTGCACAAGGTACCATAATCTTAGACAGCATGAAGGAAACATGATTACAACATGGAAGCTTACATTTATTAAATATCAACGACGAGAAGATTTGGAGTATATTCAGAGGATAGACGAAGCCAAGCAGTAGTTGTGATTTACTAGTTTGAGGAAATTGTTATTCACTGATTTGAGATAAAATATTTTCATATCAGCAGTACCGGATACAACATAACTAGGAGGAAAATAATTGAAACATATGATACAAGAACAAACGTCAATGACAGAGGGAAGATCCTTGATGTAGAGGGAAAAAAAGAGGAGTGTCGAACCTTGAGAAACACAGCACAGGCAGCAGAGAGGATATAATGCCATTGTAGCGGACACATTAAAATCTATCAGAGAAGAAAAGACACGAAGCAGAGGAAGAGAAGTGGTAAAGTTGATTGAGTTTGGACAACAGGACCCTTTGTTTGTTTAAATGCAAAAACTTCAGCTAAGTAACAGAAAGACCTTAAATTGATAAGTTTTGCTAATATCTAATAAAATCGTTGGAATGAAACCTGATCTAAATGAAGTGATCCTTTTGGGATTCTGCATCGCTATAGATATCCCGGAATTTCCAGCAGCTACCAAAAATTTGATCTTTTTGGTTAAGTCTAACAAGTACTTTAGGTTAGGTTAGGTTAGGTTAGATATGGCTGAGCTTTGGTTCAAGCCCACACACTTAGGCCAGAAGGGATAGGCCCATTGTGATACCATAGTGATCCCACTTTAAACTTGATGTTAAAATGTCGTTTCTTCGTTAAACCATCTCGAGGAAGTAATGAATCTTCTAAGTTGCGGGATCCCAAACTTCGAGATTTCCGCAAGGTTACTTAGAAAGGGTTTACCAAATGTGGTCAGCCTTATCCTGCTTACGGCTGGGCAGTGACATAGGAGGTGTAGTACACTTTCCGCCTCATCAAGGTTCTTACAGCTTCTGCAGAAATCGTGGGTCTCAAGACCTAAACGGGTCGCATGCGTCCCTATCAGACAGTGTCCGGTTAAGACTCCCACTATAACTGAGAGTTCTTGTCTCCCAAGGCTCAGTAATAAGGTAGTTCGCCTGAGATCATAGGAGGGCCAGGTTAATTTGGCCAAAGTGCATTTATTAAGATCCCTCCAATGCTTTTTCGCTTGTGTGATTGTGTGTTGCTTGCATCGGAGTTTAAAGGAGGCCCAAGGCATACCAACTCTTTCCTTTTCTGGAAGGAGAGTAGCGGTCGTGCCTCTCCTAGCCAGTTCGTCAGCTTTACAATTTCCCTCTATATTTCGGTGACCGGGCACCCAAACGAGGAGGGTCCTGAACTGCTGAGCCATCTCGTTAAGAGATCTGCGACATTCAGAGGTAGTTCTAGAGCTGTTTGTGCAGGAGCGCAGGGCTTACAGAGCTGCCTGACTATCTGAGAAGATGTAGACAGTCCGGTTTCCATCGCCTTGCTGGTTAATTTGCAGAACAGCTTCTTGTATGGCTAGAATCTCCGCTTGATATACACTGCAGTGATCGGGAAGTCGGAAGGAGATTTCAATCCCAAGTTCTGGGGAAAATACTCCTCCTCCCACACGACCCTCGAGCTTAGAGCCATCAGTAAAAACGTTTATGGCATCCTGAAACCTATGTGGTCTATTTATCCATTCACGACGTGAAGGGATGTGGACTCCGTAGTTCCTCGTGAAGGTAATTTCGGGAATGCAGAAGTCGGTTTTTGTGGGGATAGTAACTGAGTTCAGTACCTTCGTATGCTCTCCCCTGATTCCAGTCCAGAAACCGGATTCTTTTATTCTAAGGGCTGCGATGGTTGCGCTTTCCCTTGCCACGAGATTTAAAGGAGGGAGGTATAACATAACATTTAAGGCCTCTGTAGGAGTGGAGCGAAGTGCTCCTGTTATGCATAACTCCGCACATCTTTGTACTCTCTGTAATTTGTTTAACACGGTGGACTTACTCAGAGTTGGCCACCACACTAAAGCCCCGTAAAGGAGAATTGGGCGGACGATCGCTGTGTAGATCCATCGCACAATGTAAGGGGAGAAGCCCCATTTCTTACCAATGGATTTTTTGCAGGCGAAAAGCGCGATGTTTGCTTTCTTAATGCGCTCTTCTGTGTTATCATGCCAGAGGAGTTTCTTGTCCAGGATTACTCCCAGATATTTGGCACTGTTGTTAATTTTGAGCCTAACTTTGTTAAGCCGGGGGGGTGTTAACGGAGAGGTCTTGTACCTCCTTGTGAAGAGGACCAGCTCCGTTTTTACTGGGTTAACGCCGAGTCCGCGGGTAGCAGTCCAGCTTGAGAGGGTTTGTAGCGCTGCCTCCATGAGATCACAGAGGACTTGAGGAAATTTTCCTTTTTTGATGATAACAACATCATCTGCGTACGCCAGGACGTCATGTCCCTCTGCCTGCATGCGTCGCAACAGCTGGTTCATAGTTACGACCCATAGCAGCGGGGAGAGTACTCCTCCTTGCGGAGTGCCTCTATTTACGGCCTTTCGGGCCGAGCTATCGCCCAAGATCGAGCTCACCATCCTGCCAGTAAGCATTTGGTGGATAAGAGACACCAACGATGTCTCGATCCCATGTTCTGTCAAGGCCAGGGTAATGGCATTCGGCAAAACATTGTTAAATGCTCCTTCAATGTCAAGAAATGCTACTAATGTATATTCCTTAACCTCGAGGGATTTTTCAATGGTTGAGACCAGTGAGTGAAGAGCAGTATCAGTAGATTTGCCCTTTGTATAGGCATGTTGTGCGCTAGAGAGTTCCGAGGTCAATATGGTCTGCCTCAGATATATTTCGATTAGCCTCTCCAGAGTCTTTAATAGAAAGGATGATAGGCTGATTGGCCTGAAGTCTTTGGGTGTTACGTGGGAGGCTTTTCCTGCCTTGGGTATAAAAACTACTTTAACCTCTTTCCAACTAGAGGGAATGCAGTTATTTTGGAGGCACCCGGTAAACATGGTTTGTAACCAGGGCATAATATAACTAAGAGTGTGCTGCAGTTGTGCCGGCACTATGCCGTCAGGGCCTGGTGATTTGTAGGGCTGGAAGATGTTTACAGCCCATTTTATTTTTGCTCTACTTATGATAGATCTGATCAGCTGTTGTGAGGCTGAAGAGTTGATCGTGATAGTTGTATCAACTGTAGTGCTACTCGGGAAGTGGGTGTCCATAAGTAGTTTCAGGGATTCCCTGCTTGAGTCGGTCCAATCGCCGTCTTCCTTGCGTAAATAACTAAGCAAAGCATTGTTGGCGCTTTAGTTAATAATTTACGCAGTCTTGAGGTCTCCGATGTGGACTCTATATTACTGCAAAAGGTAGCCCAGGAGGTACGTTTGGCTTTCCTTATTGCCGTTTTGTATCTATTCAGCTAAAGTACTTTACATTGATAATATCTCCGGAGAGCTATGGAATTTCCAAATGAAGTCATTCGCTTCCCATGCTTAATATGAATTCCAACACCCACTAACGAAGTACGAAGGAACTGCTTGTTTGCTAACGTTCAAGAAAAACAAATTCTCTAGAAAAATCTTATTTATTATAGTTTATAGTTATTTGAACTAGCTTCTTTCAGGATTACTTTGTCAAGAGTTCTGATATCAATTAATTTCCCATTAGTGCTAAACGTATTACTATTTTGTAGGAAGTCAGTTTATTCCGCCTACGTTCATCATACTGGGAAGTTGATCGTGTGGGCCGAAGGGGTCAAAGCCATATCCTAACTAGTTTTTTCTCTGGGTCATGCGTGCGCCCAAAAGTTGACGACACATACTGTGAGTTTTAACCAGAGAGTTCAACCAGAGATGAGCCCGAGTTATACGTCATGGAAACAGACAAACTTAAGAGTTTTCGTTAAAGATTTTCTACTCTCCTCAACTCAACGAATTGAACTGAGTTCATGCACACAACTAAAATGCCACACTTAACAAAGTGAAAATGTCGCGCCTTCTTTGGGTGTCAGAAGAGACTTTATTTTTAATAAATACGGTTTAAGAAAACTCTATAATAAAATTAATTGATGGAAAAAGATGGAGGAAATCGGAAGTCAGCGTCATTTCAACTCAACTCGACTCCCATGTAAACCCAGTAACAGAACGTCTCACTTCACAATTGACCCGCAACCACAGATAGGCCAGTCAAATTAGATTTTTTCGGCGCAAACATGCGGTAATGACGATCAAGGGCTCATTTTAAAGGTAATTACTAGCACTTTAAGTTCTTTAATGGGCCAAAAAATTAAATTTTTTCGATTTTATCGCAAAAAACTGCATTAAGCATTTTTATTTATTTATTTCGTTTATTTCATGAATTGTTAATCAAGATTACATAATCTTTTGACGCTTATAATTACAACACATTACTAACTACACACAACATGCAGCATCAAGAGAAGGAAAAACCAAGCTAGCGTAACTAAAGTATGGTAAAACTAGAGATTTGATTATCTTTGAGCGCGAGCCTAAGGGTACAATGGAGGCGATAGCGTATGAGAAAAATGATCGCAGCAGGTAAGTTGAGAATTCAGATAAACGCCTAGATTAATGACAAGCGTTTGATATAGTAAGAAGACATAAGAACAATAGGTGGAAAAGGGTCAGTATCTAATTTAATCCTATACAGTGGAATGCAACAGGATTTAGAAGCATTAAGCTGTAGACGGTTGGATACAGACCATTGATAAATACATTTGAGATCTGCATTTATGTCCGCAATTCAGTTTTTAGCCAGTCCAAGGCAGCTGTTTAAGTAAATCTGAACATCATCTGCATACATGTAGAGTTTGCAGCTTGTCACGGCACTGCTAAGATCATTTATGTACATAGAGAAGAGTAATGGTCCTAGTATGGAGCCATGCGGAATGCCGCAGGTTATCGGTAAGGGATCCGAAATCGAATTATGCAACCATACTTTTAGGGGACAATTCAGCAGGTAACTATGGATTAAAGAGGTAGCAGAGGATTTACACTTCAGGTGGGTTGCCAACTCGGTAAATAAGCGCATGTGGTCAAAACGATCGGCACGGTCTTCAGTCAGAGACTGTCTGCATACAGCATACTCTCATCTTATCTACGCGACTGAAGACTTTTAGATTTTTCAAGAATGCAATTGCAAGACGATGATTGATTTTTCAGTGCCCTATCCGCAATACTTGGTCGCGACTGCCACCATTTCCTACCGGCTTGGCTATATTATTTTCCGGCGTGATGGATCATCTATTCTTCGCAAGTGAGGCCTGGCCCTAAATTACGAGACTCTTCTAAAAGCTCTCTTTGGAAATTAGTCACTTATACTTTCTCCTGTCGACTTCACTGAAGGATCTTTACTTATGTAAGTGCCTCTTGATTTTGCCTTTGCCTTTGGAACCTATCTTCGTGAAGCAACAAGTCGTTCCACATCAAAATGAACATTGTTTGAGATTGGCTGAAGTTGCTGGGCTGAGTTTGGAGAATTTGGAAACGCGCGAGACCATTGTTTTTTGAAAGGAGGTTGAAAAGTAGATATTACCAAGAATAAGCTTGCCCCGGGCCTCTGTAAGTTATACCATACCATATAATCTATTTATTCTCCTGTCTTACAGTACATACATAGGTAAAAATGTGTGAAATCTGGAATCAAAAAGTTTAAAAATTTTTGACTATCTTTCATTGATAAGTCGTTGATCTTGACTGTCCTTATTATCTTTATCTTCTGCCTTGGGCTAATTTATTATGCTAAATTTCATTTAATATTTTCGTGTTTTCCCAGTCGTAATGTCAGTTGTCAACAAATAAATACCTTTTAATCCAGGCTTAGCTTCATACTGTCTTTATGAATAGGAAAGAAGCTTTGTTGCAATGTCAATAGATGAGAATTTTTCTCGTTTTGCTGTTAAGCAGTGATACCGAAAACATAATTGAAACCACTGAGCAAGAAACAAATGATTTCCAGATTGTACAATTCAGTAGACTACCTGCCTCGTACGTTACACTCCAGTTTGTATATACGGCATATTTTTCTAAAGTGGCTTGCCTTTTCAATTCATCCTTATGTAGGTAATTTCTATAAACCTAGTCAACAAGGATTTAAAATGTTTTTAGATGAACTGAAAAATAAAATACTGCGCCAGCAAGGTAATCTGCTGGTATCTTTGTTTTTACTATTAATGAATGAGAATGAATCAATTTAGAATTCGTTTAGAATTGTAGTTGGATTGTAAATTAAATGAATAGAGAACAGCAGAGGGCAGGTTTAAATAGATAATAGATAATACTTTGTCCATACGTTCTTTTTAGTTCTTTTCACCATTGATTTTTTAAACCTACAGCCAACCAGGTGGAATTGCTCGTTGCCTATTACTGTATAATATTAAAAAGTAAAGTTAGTAGAAAAAGCTTTATCCGCAGGATTTTAATAGAAAGCTATTTTCATGTTGTTGAATTCAATATGAATGAAATGGTCAGGGGCGTAGGAACGAAATTTTTGCTGGGTGGGCAGGTTTGAAATTTTTATCCCCCCCCCCCCTAACTTTTCGATGATAATAATTTTGTATGAAACATGTTTGTGATTGTTTATTAATATTATACTCAACAGTTTTTGTTGGTTCTAAACAATTTTTTCAAAATTTTGAGTTTTTATAATTCAATTTTATTTACACAATTTATCCATTTACATTTTCAGTTTTTTCAAACTTGTTCACTTTACATTTTCTTGCTAAAATTACAATACAAAAGACTTAAATTATAATTCAACTTTTCTCAACCTTAAACCTGGAGTAGGTACTACAGAATTTTGCCAAACACAGATTTTCGTTTTTCTGACCGTGCGACAAATTCTTTCATTATAACATTCAAATCTAAAGCAGCTGTGAGTTCTTTATGTACATGTAATAGCAAAAGGTGTGTTAGTCGCTTTTGGGACATCGAATTTCTTAAATAAGTTTTCAACCTTCTTAAGGTGCGCTAAATGATCGTTCAGAAGTCGCGGCGGATGCAGGTACCGTTAGGATCAAAATTATCAGTAAAATTACTTCATCCAATACTATATCTTTAGTTGTCGTCGGTAGCTTCGCGAACTTGTCGCTCAATTGGGAACAGTTGGAGCTCTCAATATCAGGCACACTTTGAAGCAGAAAAAGTTGAGCATGCAATCTACTAATATTGAAATCTTCAGCAAATACACCAAGTTCTTTCGCGAGCTTTGCTTCGTCGCCAACTAAACCCTTAGTCGCGTTTAATAAGACAGTTTCGAGTGACACTAGAATAGACAAACCACTTTGGTCGAACCTTTCACTCAATTCTGATATTTGCAAATCCAAAATTTCGTAAAAGGTTTTTTTTAACAAATCTTTGGCTGAAAGGCTGGAGAAGATTTTGAAGTATGCTCGTAACGTTTGTTTGGTTGTCTCACGCGGGGTTCTTTGAAAGTGTTCAAGTCAAACTGGTTCGATTCTTCAAGTGTTTTCTCAAATAAATGGTCGAACTCGCTGTCTGTGCGGAACAATTGCAATCTCGAAGAAAGTAAATCAGCAGCTTGTTTTGCACCTGTAGCTGTTAGACCTGGAGCTTGCAGCGCTCGCGCTAGTTGTTCGTAAGGAGCAAAAATTTGAATGCTGACGTTGAGAAAAAAAGGGTCTCAGACTGCTCCAGTTTCAGCAACCACCCGCGGACTTGAGCTTTTTTTTCGGCTTTACGGTGTCTCAGTTTTCGAGCTGAACTAACGTTTCCTGCACTCGTGGATAATTCTCTTTGAATCTTTTCAAAGATTGCACACGTGTGCACCATCGCGTAGGACATAAAGCGAGTAATCGAGTTGGTTTATCAACCGGCAAATCATCATCTGATGACGATAAATAGTCTTCGCATGCATGTAGATCGACTTTATCGTACATTTTCTTTCCTTTTGCCGATTCTAAAATGGTATTCGAAACATCTTTAACTAAGCACATAACATCGCATACCCCGCTTTGTAGTTTAGCTGTTTCTTGGAGAACAAGGTCCAGTGAATGATTCGCGCAATGGACGAAGATTGATTTGATCGAAGGAAAAAACACGCGATCCAACAAGGAAAAAATTTAGACGGAAAAGAAAAACACGCGAACAAATAAAAAAAAATACAAGAAAATTTAAAAGAAGCTACACGATATGACAATAATTCTAGAAAATGGTTTTACTTACATCATTCGTACTGATGAATTTGAACTGAACTGAACTGAGTTTGTTTAAGTTTTCGGAATATTTGATACTACTTTGTCTGCAATTCTTATAAGTTTCCTGTATAATATTGTCCGCAACTTGCTTCAAATTGGGAAAGCGATTTATATCAATGGCGGATACAAGGGCGAAGAGAGACATCCCCCTTCCAAGAACTCTATTATTTATGAAAAATATGTCAAGTGAAAGCAGTCGAACTAGAAAATTTACCTCTCTATATACATATATGTTCTTCTTCTTTGATCCGTTAGCTGGAACGTCTCCGCAACGGATACGCTGCTGCTGGGTCCTCTTTAAAAATGCAGTTTCTTGCCTAGTTTCTTCGGTCAATTCGGCAGGTCGACCACTCTCTTCCTTTCACACCCTGGACTTGGGATCAGACGACGGCGGAGTTCGTTGGACACTAGTTCAATAATCACATATAAGACACAAGACACAATTTCAACATTTAAGTTGTAGAAGACACGAGACACAATTTGAACTTTTAAGTTGCAACTAACAGTGCTCTTGACAAAAATAAACTGAAGTAAACTTGCACGATGCATGCTTTTAAGTTAGTTGGAAACAGGGGATACTTATAATAGTGACAATAGGATCATCAATTTTGGTTGTCCTATTGGCTATTAAAAACAAAAGACTATAAAAGGTCATAGCCAATCCAAAGTCAAAAAGTGCATTGGTTACGCATGGTCAAAAATTCTGTCTAGAGGATTATCGTTGAGTCATCTAATCCGGATAGACTAGAAAGGTCGACTTTCTCGTTTCTTTTTGCCCCTAAAATGGTCTTACACCAATTTGTATTAAAACAATAAAATTTTTAATCCCTTTAACAAAGCGGGCATGGCCCACCCAGGGAAATTCCTGGGTTGGCAGCTGCCCACCCTGCCCATAGGGTTCCTACGCCCCTGGAAATGGTATTGAAAAATGAAAATTTATAGTTTTCCAGGTTAAGGTCAGGATTTGAAGTATCTACACATGTTATTGCTAAAGTGCAGGTAAATTGAAGCTGCAGTGAAAAGAAAAGCTAGATTAATAGGAAGGATATGGGTAATGAAAGCTTAAAGATGGAACAGAAAAATGTTAGAACATTCTTTGCGATTCGCATTTCTTATGCACTTTTGTTTGGAGCAATTGCATTTTATATAGTGAAATACTACATGGAGACGGTAAGAAAATTTCAATTTGGGTACAATGGGGAGAGATATCAGGCAACCCAGGCGGAAAGGATAGGTCCATATACATAGTGCAGATATAGTCAGGAAAGGATGGATAAAATTGAAGATGATACTGACAGATGTTAGAAGAAAATGTAAGTTACAAATGCACAGGCATAGCCGGCGAATGGTATGATGAGGTGTATCAAGTAGCTGTAGACACCAGACATAAAAATAGAAAAATATACATACATAGAGAGACAAGGACGGAAGACTGCATTGGCACGTACATCTCAACAAGCATTGGACAATCTTGCTCATTGGGCTACTACAAAGGGTCTAGGCGTTAACCCAGCCAAGATTGAAGGCTGCTCTTTACAAAGAAACATAGACTTCCAAATTTTCCTTCTTTAAGACTCTGTAATGAAACACTTCATCTAAAGGAGGATGCGAGAGGAAATAACGTGGAGGCCGAATCTTTTAGAAAGAACCAATAAGGCCAAAACAGCTCCCTTCCTATGCCAGAGAACTATCGGAGTCAATTGGGGCCTTAAACCCCGCATCTTTCACTGGCTGTAATCAAATCTATACTTATGCATGGCATATCGGTATAGTGGACTGCATTACAGAAGATAACGTATCATAAGATACTGGAAACAGTTCATAGAACAGCTGAGCTGTGTATAAGTGGAGCAATGAGAATCACCCCAACAACTGCGCTGAATGTCTTATTGCATCTTACTCCTTTGGACATACACGCCGAGAAAATGGCAGCCTAGACGGCCGCCAGGACAAAAGCTTCTCTTGGATGGACTCCATATTCATATGGTGACTCATCCAACATTAGGAAGTTCTCCACCGCTGCGGAGAACCTAGGCTACACTACACCTACGTGGACGTGGTTTCAATACCATAATTCCGGCCAGAGATGACTGGACAAATGGTGGTATCCCAACTGGGTCCTTATGTATCTACACAGATGGCTCAAAAATTGGGAACAGCGTAGTCTCTGGTACTTTTTCCGAGGCATTGAATATAGATACCTTTTTTCGATTACCCCACCACTGTAGCGTCTTCCAAGCGGAAGCCACTGCGATCTGGGAGGCTCTCGAATGGCCGAAGATAAATAATATATCTCATAAGAATATATGTATCCTATCGGATAGGCAGACGGCACTCAAGGATCTTAATTCTGTCGTCACAATATCCCGCGGGTCTCTGTGTGAGACTGCCACTCAGTTTGATATAACACTGTGTTGAATTCCTAGACAGCTTGTCGGCCATGGCTGTTGCTTGTATTCTATTTGGTATTTAGGGATTGGAATTCGACTCTTGTTTTGAGTCTAGAATAATTCTGCCAAGACATATACGTAGAAAGTGGACGGGTTCGTCGGCGTGAGTGATGTCGTGTTTTTATATTCGCACTACTTTTTTTTTATTCTTGTGTGTAATATATGTATTATTGTATTTATATATAGATATTATACCTAAGTTCAAACGTTCAATATTAATTTCAAAAAAATTTTTTTTTTTTTTCATATAAGAAAAAACAAGAGAAAATATTTTTTTTTTTTTTGTTTTATCAAATTTTCGTTTTTGCTATTTTTTCCGTTTTTTTTTTAATATCTTTTCCAAAAGTTACGTTTAAACTAATGCTTTTGTCAAAAACTATAATAATTGAATGGGATAACAATTCGAAGATTTCTGAATAGGATTAAATCATAATAGAGAAAAGATTGATTGTTTAAAAGAAAATATGAAAATATTGGTCTTTTATATCGTATGTACTTGAATTTAAATATGTACGTCTAAATACTCATTTACTTTACTTTGTTTGTTAAATTCTCGCGTATTCTATTTTAAAACATAATATTTTTTTTTTAATTTATCTAAAATAAAAAGTTGTACTACTTGTTTAAGCTATTCATACATATGTAAGTGACCAATTTATTTTGTAAGCTAATTCTGGCTTTTTTTTTTCTTTTCTTTAATAAAATTTCGAATGATGTTGGCACTCGTTTTTTTTTTTTAATAAAAGAAACACGAACTAAGAGCTTATCTAAGACTACTTTTCTAACTACAAACTAATATGTATATCTGTTTTTAAAGTATTAAGTTATTACATACAGTAAACTAGCGTTCGTAACTAGGGTAGCCGATAGTGTTGTGGTGTGGACAAAGCCTTCTAGTCTGGAGGAACTGGAGTAGACGCTGATGTTGTTGGGTGCATCCCTTGTTGAATATCCTGGTCTAGCGAGGTGTCGGTGGGTCCTGGTAGGGCTGAAGGACCTGTGATGTATTTGTCCCTCGGTGGGGGATTTTTTGATGATGTTGTCCCCTTGTTGGCCCTCGGACATAAGGCGTCTCCTGGGCAGGGATGAAGCCCACTAAAAGTCCCGCGATGTAAAAACTTTAGGGGGGTAAATGCGTGCTCGCCTGGAGCAGAGGCACCTATAGATGATTACCCCCGAGCGTTGATTCGTGGAGGATCTGGGATATTTTATGCGCTGTAGTTGCAGACGCTAACACTGCCCCCAAGTCAGGCTCAGCCTTGGGTTGGAGGTCAAGGAGCCTAGACCAGCAGTATTAACACCTTTTGATAGCGCACCCAGATCCTACCGGCTGCGCCAATTGTTATATATCTCTTTTTTTTGGGGGTTTTTATATATCTTATTTATATTATGTTTGACTGTTTTAGTTTATTTAATTTAATTATTTTATTTAGTTGTTATATATAACTTTTGCCACTTGTTAAATATCCCGTTTTTTGTGAATAATGATATTCTAAGAGAGCGCCAAGGAAGCTCACGTCACAACTTAATCGAGAACAACACCTTAATCCAATTTTGAGGCTTTTTGTTTTGTTGTTTATTTATATCTAAAAAGTACTCTGTTTTTACCTAGCCGTTATAACTTAAAGAGCACCCTTCATCATTTGTTTTTTGTTTATGTATTGATCCACACTTCTCTCTCATGTATTTTTGATGTTTAACTGATTTTAATAAAACAATCCACTTAGATTTTAACTGATTTTAATAAAGCAATCCACACTAGGATTACAACTTATAAAACATTATATAACTTCGTAGTATTCTTAAATTTTAATTGATTTTAATAAAGCAATCCACTTAAATTTTAACTGATTTTAATAAAGCAATCCACACTAGGTATTTTTCAATTTTAACTGATTTAAATAAAGCAATCCACGCTAGGATTACAACTTATAAAACATTATATAACTTCGTGGTATCCTTAAATTTCAATTGATTTTAATAAAGCAATCCACTTAAATTTTAACTGATTTTTATAAAGCAATCCACACTAGGTATTTTTAAATCTTACTGATTTTAATAAAGCAATCCACGCTAGGATTACAACTTATAAAACATTATATAACTTCGTGGTATTCTTAAATTTCAATTGATTTTAATAAAACAATCCACTTAAATTTTAACTTAAATTTTAACTGATTTTAATAAAGCAATCCACACTAGGGTTACAACTTAACATACGATTTTAATAAAACAATCCGCACTAAGAATACAAATTTAACGCCGCGCGCCGCCGAGAACCGAGGATTTCTTTTTTAAAATTCTATTTTTTTAATTTCCACGCGCCGGTGTCCGCGGTTATAACAACACTCCACAAATTAAAATTTCCACCCGCCGGTGGTGGCCAGGAAAATTGTCCACCTCTGGAACGCGCCCTTGAACTTTTAGTTCCACCTGCGCAACTCGTTTACCGTGCGCTTCTCACGCGGCAAGTTGCGCTAGGTTATCTTCGGGTGGGTCAGGTTACGTTCCCCCCCCGTGGGTGTCTATGCCTTTAGATATATGAAAGATGAAAAAACTAGCCCCTTAGAAGGTTTGATAACCCAATTCCCATGCGGATACCGGCGGATTTTTCGCTTTGCTTTGGTTTTTAATGTTTTTCAAATGTGGGAAATATCAGCGAAGTTTTTCAATGAAAATTATCTTGGGGTGGTTTAAATTTTGTCTGGGCCGTTTCCCTTAAAATTTAAATGTGGAACTTATGGAAAATTTATATTTTTTGGATAATTTAATAAATTTTCCCTTCTAGGATTTTTTTTACATAACAGTGAGATTAGGGGAAACTGTAGGGCAGATGAGCTTGCTAGACATGGAACCGAAGTGGAAAGGACACCCCACTTAACCCGGATGGGTATGCCCTTAGCCACCTACAAACTAGCTGTAAGGAAAATCAGCTTAGCTCGAACTGGGTTGTGATGGACCACAGACACGGGCACAATGTGGCCAACTTTGGACGCAAAGCGTTCAAAATATCTAGTTCGGTTGAACAAAAAGGAGATAAGCCATGTAGTAAAGGTGCTGACCGGTCACTGTCCCTTTGGCCTGTCTCCAATCTTCTTTGTACATGTCCCGCCCTCGTAAGGAAAAGAGGGAGCTTCCTTGGCTCACCCTTCCTTTATGAATTGAGCGAGTTGCAAAATTCTGGTGTTCCTAACCTCTGTCGCTTTATTAAAAGCTCCAAATGGCTCGAAATGGCCTGAACTTTGTCCCAACACTAGAATGGGGATCAGCCATTTCTACCTAAGCAGCCATTTCTACACGAACTCATATGCTGTCTAGGGACAACCTAGCCGCAATATCTTTACTCCACCTACTCCCAACCAATACTATCGCGATCGCGACTGTAACATCGGGGCATCGTTAAACTTGAATCTCATCAACCAACCGACGACATACATGCGCTTTGGTGAAGCTCCCTGATGGAGGTAAGGAGGGAAGAAGAAAGAAGGAAAGTTATGTAGGTGTGAAAGTGGAAAAGGCGAAGGACCGTGGGGCTGCCGAGACTCGATCCCGGGATCTCAGGGATGGTAGCCAGACATGAACATCGTTGGAATGTCATTCGTGGCAGCAAAGGAAATCTATAGCGAATAAAGAGAGACGGCAAAGGACTAGGAGGGCTGAAAATTAACAAAGAGAAAACAAATGTGAAGCAACAATCCAGATCTTCTTTGTTGTAAGTCGGCCAAGTCACTCTAGAGATAGTGCAGATCTTCACTTTTGTCTGGCAAGCAGCAGGTGGTAGTCGAAAATCGCTACAGCCAGGAAGGAGTTAGTGATCTCTAGATAAAATCCTACCTCAACGTACGTCGACTTATCGTAGGGCGTCTCGGTTTTTCCACTCTTTTCTTGAGGGTATTTCGACGTAGAAGTGGCTTGTAACGACTGTGGGCTTGTAGGTCTGATTCGGTAGCATGGCGGTCAATCTTAAATTGTATAAGCAGATGACGCTACTCAGGTCTTTTCTCTTTAGTGTACCGAAACCACCAAAGCTCCCTGAGTCCCTTAGTTCATTAGACCTTCCCATCGGTTATATAATGTCTGTAAAATTTTCTTTCCTTTTTCTCAGTGCAACTTTATTTTGTATGTATTCGATTTTAATTTATACGATTCTTAAAGAATCATTCTTTTGAACTTTGTACAGAAATACGTAAAACTTTATTCGCTTACATTCTTACATAATGCGAATGCTCAGCCAACAAAGTCAAGTTCTTACACAACACCCTTAACCTCAGTGGCCTCAATAAAACAGAAAGTAGATTACAAAATCTATTATGGCTGGTAAGGATGGGGACACACAATCTATTTAAACGAAACAATAACGAATCTCCGCTGTAGATTTTCACAACTAAAATTGGAAAGTTATAAACTTGAGAAACTTCTAGTTGTGTTATAGTTGCTCAGGAAACTACCAGTTTCGGACCAATAAATAATTTCCGCCGAGGTCACCCAGGAGGAGGTGCACTTTACCGTGCAGTTTGAGTGCAAATAGGAACTGATTACGTGTAGTCCATTATTTCTTGCTAGCAAGTTGGGGCTGCTTGGCTTGCCGCATTTTGGGATGAGAAATCCGTTCTGCTTTCTGCACGCAAGGGAAGTTGCCAAAGGCACAATTTCAAACAATTACCGGGTAATGACATTTTCGCTGGAAGCAGATTCCATGCAATTGATTGAACTGAGAAAAAATTACTTTAATTCAATATTGATTGAAGGAAACGAAATGGCGCGGAATCGTGCACGTAAGTTCTGCTTTTAAATGAAGGATATTAAAGGAAATTAATTTTATACAGGTCAACAATCCCGTGCTCGGTTTTCATATAACGTAAACACCTCTCGAGGGAAATGTCTCCCACCTTTCATAGTGCTATAGACCGGGTCCGTGTGACTTTGAAAGTTATGATATCCGGTACACATATGGCATTTTTCAAGGAAATAGTTTTCAGACGTTTGTCGTCCTCTACAAGGAATAAATACCTGCCTTGACATCCCATTATATTTTGATATATGGTTACCATTTTGTTGTCTTTCTTAGTGTGATGGCTTCTTTTGCTGGAAATGTATATTCCGTTTGCTTTGCCTTATTATATCTACATACATATGAGGCTTCACTTTCTGTCTGACGTTCCCTCGGTTGTCAGTTTATTTACAGGCTGTTTCCTGTCATTTTTGTGTGACACTTGTAAAGGGATCCCATACGCTGAGGCACTAGGGGCTTTAATGATTTCGGTAAATGTTTAACATATCAATTTAGTAAATTGGTTTCATTCTTTACCGCTTATTAATATTTACAAGAGCGGTTTAACATCTTACACAGAATTAATTGATGATAGAACCATTAAAGTTATGTTCAACGGAAATGTGATTTCACTGAAAAGGTTGACAATCCATCTGGAACGGTATAGTGCTTAGGTTGTATGAAAATCTTACAATGGTGTCGGCATGTTTGTTAATATTCCGGGTTTTAGACTTTCTGTATTTATCTGAAAGGATCATTTCTATGTCAGTTTGTATGAAATTACATTTTTTTTAAGTTTTAACAGTTACAATATATGAATCTAAGGCTCTGACGGTATATGTAAATGTTTTAAAAGACGAAATACAGGACAAGTTTCAACCCAATTAATATCTTCTTAGGAAAAAATGAAACTTGAAAATTAACTTCGTTTATTTTTCTTACAGAAATAAAATTCCTAGTTTTTTTAATAGTTCAATTGAATTAGTTGATTGTTGCACAGAGGAGTAACTGAGGTTGGGATAAAAAAGTAAGAATGTCTTCCATGCCTAGAGTGACATCATTCATATAAAGGCCAGCACACAGCCACTAAGTACATATTATGGAGGGGCGTCGGTAGCCTAGGGAGTAAAGGGTCTGGCTACCATCCCAGAGGTCCCGGGTTTGAATCCCGGCCAGCCCCACGGTCCTTCGCCTTTTCCACTTTACCACCTGCATAACTTTCCTTCCTTCTTCTTTCCTCTTTAAATTCCTGATTCATCCTGACATAGCCTACCTTAGCCTTTTCCCGCTCCACCAAAGGGCATGTCATCGGTTGGTTGATGATATTCAACTCGCTTCAGGAGGCATAACACTCCAACGAGTTGTTTCTCGAGGCCTCGATGTCAAAGTCGTGATAGTAATGGTTGGGAGTAGGTGGACTAAAAAAATATCTCGGGTAGGTTGTGGCAGTTCCTCCTGTGCACTCTATACAACGTTAGATAGATTGTCAACAGTATAAAGGGTCTTTCCTGAGACTGTAGTCTTTCACATAAAAAAAAGATGGAATTCTCTTAACAAGAATTTAATTTGGTTTACCACTTGGTTTACTAATTTTTATTACCGTTTACACAGTTTTATAATATACCGCTTTTTCAGTTGAGGTGCTGCGCTGCGATTTGGTGAGCAGTGGTCAACAAGCTGGCCATTAATAAAGCGAATCACCAGGCGGATGTTGTGGAAGTGTCCCATAATGTTTCACATAAGGGGTCTTTTTAACGATTAGAAGAAGGATGCTGCTGATGTGATCATTTATGTTCTAAAAAATACGTACATATATCTTTTTGTAGGTTCTTATCGTCCAGCAAATATAGAGTAGAACACCAAGTCAGAAAGTCCAAGCTTAGGAGTCACCCTTTGCAGTCAGAGCCGGTGCTTGTTTTTTTGCGCCCGGTGCATAATGCCATATTGCGCCCAATCATTTTTGATCGCAGTGGAATAAGATTGAAAAGAGCTCCAACAGCACCCAATGAGTTGATATGGAGCTTTTTAAAGTATTTTAAATAATTGGCGGAGTTTTCTAGGCAATTTTTAATTTTGATTCTCGAAGAAGAAGGCCTGTTTATTTCTTTTTGCGGTGATATTGGGTCCGAAAATGCCGCGGTCATTCGCCTGGCCTATTCTACTGAACCCACCCGCGGTGCCTAGTGGACCGACCGCAGTCCTGCCTTCATTCTGTTCAGAAGGAATTCACGAAAGCGGCCCCGGTAATGCTCTCTGGCTCCCCAATTCCATTCTGGCTCTCCTTGTCATTCAGTGAGTCCAGAGACGTTAGGGAAGAGCTGCAGCGGTCCGGGTCTTCTTGTTGTGCTAGTAGGAGGGTAATTGTGATTGCAACCTTCTTTTTATGTTTTTCCATCTTCTGGGGTTTCTGCTTCACTGGTTCATGGGAATGTTCCTCCTAGATTTTATGGGAACTGCGTTGCAGGCCAGGAACTTTGGGTAGAGAGGCCGGCGGCGGTCTAAATTTGCTTCTTGGCTAACTAGGTTCAAGGGCGCCGTTCTGTCTTTGGAATGTAGGGAAGGAGTTTACGAGAGCATCCATCCTGACAGAGCCCCGTTATCGGAATAAGGAATTATACAACTGGGTGCCCCCGGCGCCCACAGCAGATCCTTAAACAACACCGCAAAACCTATTATCGAGACGATAACTGTACATTTTGGCTTGGTAGGCACGATCGTATTAGCCCATCCTTTTCAATAGATCTTCAAGTGGAGGTTACGGTCGTACCTCCACCAGTATGCGATAGTTACAGCACGCGTTCGTATTTAAATACACTACATGTTGCTCCTCCTATCTTACTGGTGTCTCACCACCGGGCGAAAACTTACTTGGACAGAAATTTTATGAAATTTTGGTGTAAGTTCCTAAGCGAGGGGAAGTACAATTTATCAGGGACAGAAATTGGTTAACTTTGTGTAATTTCTTGCGCCCGCCGGATCCGCATTATTCCAGGGACAGACGTAGGTACAGAATATTTTATTGAGAAAATTTAAAAAGGAGAAATCGAGAAAATATAAATCGAGGCAATAAAAGTGAAATCCTTTAATTTATAAAGTTGATCCTTCAATTTTTTTAATATTTAAATTTTTTTAGATTTAAATTCTTTTCCAAAATCTTGAATTGCACCCCCGCCCAATTGCACCCGGTGCAAGTGCACCATACGCACCTATGGACTACCAGTTTGTCATTTCATTATCGTAATTTTTGTAATGGGACTTTGATTTGGCAAAGTTCGTATCCTCAATAGCAACCGGCTGAGATGGTATTAGCGCGAGACAGCCTTGTTGGAGTTTTATGCCTTCTGAAACAAATGAATATTGCTAAGCATCCTAAAAAGGCTGTGATGCCGCCAGTACCAGATTGCCACGTGAAAAAGGATGTGTGCCTTCTACAAGGTGAAGATCCTAAGCCTCACCTAAGCGGAACTTTGGCACTTCGTCCTTCCTCGCAATCAATGTGTTCGTAATCGATCATTCGAAACTTGAGTGTCATTTAAGCAAACGGCTCCCCCAACAAAGTACTTCTACTTCACCTACGCAATCGAACGAGAAGCGGTTTACTGAGTATGCTAAATGGCACCATTTATGGGCACCAAGATAATTCCCCGTTTTCTTTGTCTCGTCAAATTCTTAAAGTCCCTTTGCTCGTGCTTCATTTTGACAATTTCGTGCGTCTTTTATTAATATGTGCCTGTAGCGGATTGCATTTGGAAAATATAATTTTTACTCAAGCGTACCCCGCCCCTCATTTGGGTGCCATCAGGCGTTTTTACGTTGTCCGTGCCTGTTTCAGGCTAAGAACGAACGAGTCATATTTTTATTCGGGAAGTCTTATTCAAAACCGCCTCTGATATTTTTCTTTCTTAACATTTCTGCATTTTATTAATATTTTCAAGATATTTATTTAAATTCACAACAAACGTACCACCTTTAAAATCCAAAGTACAATAATCAATATTTTTATTTTATTTTATTTAGCGAAGAGAGAAAGAACGATATTCAACATCTTCTAAAATGCACTATGGATTCCAGGAGCTAGATACGATCCACGTAAATTAATTACTACTTCACCAGATAAAATTAAATTTAAATCTCTCTTTTCGTGCAGGAAATGTTCCATTAAAATTTTATCAGCCGACCTGTTCTAGTATACCTTTAAAAAGTTAATTCACTCCGCTCATTCAGCTAAATAACAAAAGTGCCAAACAGTCGAGTTGACTCGACTCTAGCCTTCACTTTATTGTTTATAGAACTGCCTTAATGAAAATTTCCATATTTTCGCAAATTTCCCATTTCCATGATGAGAAGTTAAACTTGCCATAAAGAATAATAAACGAGGATTGGACGCCAAATCTAAAATTCATCACAATCTTATCCAATCCCGCCTGATTCCAATTATTGTCATTTCGCGCTGCCAAGCCCAGTCCCGAGTTTCGTCTCACGTGGACAGCGTAAAATTCCTCATCATCCCAACCCCTAAAAGCCAAAGCCAAGGGGGTGGCAGCGTTAAAGGAAAACAGATTTCTCAATTTGTTATGCAAATTTTATGTCGAAATAATCTTAACCGGCTGCAGCCCTCCCGCCTCTTCAATCCGGCTCAACGGATAAGCTTGAATCTGTCATGTTAATTATTTAGCGAGGCGTCCATCAGCGGAATGGAGGCAGGCACCCACGAAAGAAATGATGAAGATTTGAAAGCATGCAAATCACTCTAAGTAGTTGCTTGCCCCGGGGGCCGAGACTCGTTAATCAATATCTAAGCTTCTGCGGATCTCCCAGAAACTGCCATTTCCCGACGCCAGCCCTAAACATTTTTCAATCGCCTCCAGTTATTGACGCCGATTCCGGAGTTATGGCGGCTTACTACGTGGCACTTGACTAACAGAACGAATCAAGTTTAAACAATTTAAAGTTTCCGTGCAAAATAATTTAGGGCAGAATTATTTTAATATTTTAATGACGAGTCAGGTGTTTAGGCATACCGCCGAACATCGAGACGATGCTATATCAGAATAATTTCGCCCTTCTGTGGCCGGGACTCCTGCCAGATTGTCTGACAAGCGAAGGTGTTTTTAATATTCTGCAGGAATGCCTCGGCATTAACCTTTATGGAGATGACTGTATTCTGGAAACTCGTTGTAACGTAGCAACATAACCAAGTCGTTTTGCTCTTAATCGCTTTAGCTTCAATTTCACGTGCCTTCAATCTTTTGATTTATATACATACATATTAAGTAGGTTGTACGACACAAATTCCCGTAATTATTTCATAGAAAAATAATAGAATTTGATCACAACACCTGTGCTCGGCTTACTGGCCTCTTTAATGGTCAAAAGCAAGATGCTGAAATACACATATGCAGACATTTATACAGAACCTGAAAACTTTCATTTTCTTATTATGTAATTACACTCAGCGCCGGCCCTAGGGCAGAGCGAGTGTAACGGTCGCTCTAGACGCCAGGTGGTAAGGGGCGCCAAAATGAATGTGAAAAACAAATTCGAGCAAAAAATAAAATTTTGATGGCACTTTTTGAGGGCGTTGTTTGTAGCTAGCCAAGTCTACGTACTCATTAATATTACTCGAACACGGCACAAGCAGAGAGCACTGACTCCAAGACCGATCGTACATGGCCTTAGGCCAAATCCTGCTCAAGATCCATGGAGCAGACTGAATACGGCGGATCTAAACTCTATAATAACTGCAATCCTAATGTGTAAACAACCGTGCTAAAGTTATGAATGGTACTGCGTGAATGTACTACTAACGATTGACTTCGGATACCAGGTGAACTTCGGCTTGAATTAGTCTTCCCATGGTGATACGGAGCTCTGCCATGGGCGACCGTTCTTTTTCGCCCAGCTCGTGGTATCAATATAGAAATACCTTAAAAAAAACTTGTGAAGATGGAGCACTTCTTAACGCTCCAAACATTTCTGGGGCTCCCATGGATCCCAAAAGGACGACCTACAAGACCATTTAAATATTTTTGGATCAATGCATCAAGGTGTCGAATGTGGTCCCAGTGAAGGAGAGTTTTCGGGATTCTTCTTCAGAGAGGGCAGTCTGAGCTCGTAAACCAAGGGATGGAGTACGTTGAGATCACCCCTTCTTTGGGAGATCTTCTTAGATCTCCTGCGGAAGTAAGGCCCCTAATCGGAAAGGCGACTCGAAAAACCGGCTGGGATGGCACAGTCGCGTTTTACGGTATACCTGGAAGCTAGCTACTTCGGTGTAGAGGCTGGTAGGATCTGCGTGGCCCCGAGGGAAAAAGGCGTACCGATTTTCTTAATAAGAAGAGGGTTAGATCCTCGAAAAAGTCGAAGGCTTCGGCCATACGTTTTGAAAAGCCTTCAGAAAAGTCGGGCGCACCTTTAATGAAGTCTAGAACGACTCCAAAGCTGACCTTCTGTCAAATTGCAGAAAGTGTCAGAATGGGCGTGCTTGTGACTAACAATCCGGAGACTCTCCTAACTACGAAACAACTAGTTTCCGTGCAAGTAAGTCTTCTGGAGGCGATAGCCGAATTGGCTCATGGCTCAGAACAGCCCAGGTCTCTATAGATCGGTGCGCCCCCTATGATGGGCCGCCTAAGGCCCTGGAAGGAGCAAGCCTTGTTAGTGTAGACGGGAACAAGCTGCCGCATAGCCCTTCTCTAATGGGGTACTTCCTGGCAGCAGCAGAAGACCCCACTTGCATTATGTTGAACAGGATAGGCGTCCAAAAGAAGACCCTAAGGGTGTAGGAGTAGAGAATACTCCACAAAGTGCACCGCATAAAATTCATAGAGATGACTTTGTGGTTGATGATGAACACTGCAATTTTGGGATGGTGGTAGGAGAAGCCTCTTTTAACGAGAAACCTCTCTTTTAACCATGCAATACAAACAACCAAACAGCCTCCAAAGAAGGTGGTGCTGTTGGCGAAACGCTGGGGAAGCAACTCTGAGAAGACCTGCTTGCTCTATTGCCGCTACAGGCGGGGTTGTGACCCTAAAGCCCCCATCAAAATCCTTATGGGGCCCCAGCCCATAAAGACTTGCAAAAGGGGATATATAATCCCGAAAGGAAATGGCAGGCCGGCAGTACTCTAAAAAAGTTTTATCTAGGGCAACTGGAAATACAATTTATGTGTAGTGAAATCGTCGACTAAAGGGAGCCGAAAGACAATCTCCCTCCACGCTCAACAAGGGCTAGGGCCGGCGCAGAGAATAATACAGGGATCGTAACTGTTATAACTTATATCGAAAAAATCAGAAAATAATCATTATTTTGAAACTTATATGATATAAAACAACAGTAACAGTTCAATTTTACCAAAAATATTTAAAGTTATTTTTAACTATTATCTTTGACTAGTATTGTTTTAAATCTTTTAAAATTGTTATTAAAGATTTTTTTCTTTTTTTGTTCGAAATAATAATTAAAATTGACTTTTATTTTTAAAATCAAAAATAACTGTTAAAAAAGACTATTATTTTTTTCGGTCTTACATAAAAGTCTTTCTAAGATTTTTATTTTCCAGTTTTTTCTATAAAAGTCTTCGAAGACTTTTATTTTTAAAATATAAAAATAAAAGTCTTTTGCTGAAAACAGATAAATAGTCCATTCAAACCGTTAAGAAAATCGAACCCTAAAGGTTTTTGGGGTCGCTGATCACAAAAATCGGGGTCCTGCGGTCCTAAAACTTGGGCGTCACCCTTAAAAATGCAAAAAACACCCCTTTTTAGGGGTTTTTCGCGATTATTTCGATAATAATGAAAACTAATGCAATGAAATACACTTTTTTTAATATTTATTTGCGAAGGTGGTTGATTTGTACTAAATCAACGCGAACTTTATGATAAGGGGTGATCCTAAAGGGTTGAAACCACCCCTAAATCGGCTACAAATAGAAAAAATTGTAAAAAAAATGTTCTTCAAGTATATGCTTCAAATACGATTGTGGGCGTCTGTCAGGCAAAACTAAATTATTTTCAACCCTTAAGGGGTTAAAACTACCCCCACAATTATAAAAATCAACTTTATATAAAAAAAATTAGAAATTTTTTTTGTTTTTTGCTTTTTGCTTGAAATTTGGTTCAAAAGGTATTATCAGCCATAAATTTATTATTTTAAACCCTTAAGGGGGTGAAACTACCCCTGCATTAAAATTGTAATTGAAAAAAATTGACATTTATTGTTTTGCATTAAAATTTTATTTTCCATTTTTATTCATTGAAACATTTGAAAAATTTCACTTTAAACCCTTTTTTAAAGGGGTTAAACCACCCCTAAACCGAAGCAAAATAAAAAATACATGGAGAAATATTTCTTTTCGTGGAATTTTTAAATAAAGTCAAAATGCAGGATAAAAACGACAATCACACAATAATTGGAAATATGTACCCTAATGTATTTGAGTTACTTCTGAATAATGGGGTGTTCCGTTTTTTTACAATGACATTTAGGCAGGTCAGTCTTTTGCTGAAAACAAATAAAATAGCTATCGTAGTTCGAAAATTACACTATAAAAACAATTGTGATATTGTGCTTAAAGCCTAGCACGTTGATCAGGCTATAGAAATTCTAACTAAAACTATGTAAAAAATGATTTATTAGGTGGATAAATTGGTGCGGCTGATTTTATATTTTTGAATTTTTTGGCTCCCTGTTTAATTTCTACTTAAATTAGTAGTTTGGTAACCCCATTTCACTCCGTTAGGGGATGAATTTCGAAAAATCGATTCTTAGTGAATGTCCACGTCATTATAGAGATGCACTGTCAAAATTAAAGCCCTTCAGCTCCAGCGGTTTTGGTTACCCCATTTAACCCCCTTAGGGGATTAATTTCAAAAAATCGCTTCTTAGTGGATGTCCACGTCATTAAAGGGATGCACTGTCAAAATTTCAGCCCTATAGCTCCAGCGGTTTGGGTAAACCCCATTTCACCCCCTTAGGGGATGAATTTCGAAAAATCGCTTCTTAGTGGATGTCCACGTCATTAAAGGGATGCACTGTCAAAATTTCAGCCTATAGCTCCAGCGGTTTGGAAAAACCCCATTTCACCCCTTTAGGGGATGAATTTCGAAAAATCGCTTTATAGTGGATGTCCACGTCATTAAAGGGATGGACTGTCAAAATTTCAGCCCTATAGCTCCAGCGGTTTGGAAAAACCCCATTTCACCCCTTTAGGGGATGAATTTCGAAAAATCGCTTCTTAATGGATGTCCACGTCATTAAAGGGATGCACTGTCAAAATTTCAGCCCTATAGCTCCAGCGCTTTGGGTAAACCCCATTTCACCCCCTTAGGGGATGAATTTCGAAAAATCGCTTCTTAGTGGATGTCCACGTCATTAAAGGGATGCACTGTCAAAATTTCAGCCTTATAGCTCCAGCGGTTTTGAGTTGACCCTATTTCACCCCCTTGAGTTGATCGTGTGGGCCGAAAGGGTCGAACCCACATCCCATCTAGTTTCTATTTGTAGCCGATTTAGGGGTGGTTTCAACCCTTTAGGATCACCCCTTATCATAAAGTTCGCGTTGATTTAGTACAAATCAACCACCTTCGCAAATAAATATTAAAAACAGTGTATTTCATTGCATTAGTTTTCATTATTATCGAAATAATCGCGAAAAACCCCTAAAAAGGGGTGTTTTTTGCATTTTTAAGGGTGACGCCCATGTTTTAGGACCGCAGGACCCCGATTTTCGTGATCAGCGACCCCAAAAACCTTTAGGGTTCGATTTTCTTAACGGTTTGAATGGACTATTTATCTGTTTTCAGCAAAAGACTTTTATTTTTATATTTTAAAAATAAAAGTCTTCAAAGCCTTTTATAGAAAAAACTGGAAAAATAAAAATCTTAGAAAGACTTTTATGCAAGACAGTCTTTTTTAACAGTTATTTTTGATTTTAAAAATAAAAGTCTTCCCATAAGAGTTTTGGAAGACTTTAAAAATAAAAAACAAAAATAAGAGTTTTTAATGACCTAAAACTTTTTTAGTTAAATATAACTGTTATTGTTTATTTAAAAAATTTAAATTAATTTTAACTATTAAACTTGACTTTTATAATAAAAGTCTACAATTTAAAAGTAACCCCACCACCGCGTAGAACTCGCTACTCTGAGTATCCAGTATAAATTTTATGCAGATCAGACAACATTTACTATTTGATTTTTTAAGTCAAAAATACAAATATAACAGTTATTTACGATCCCTGGAATAATAGCACCACCATACCGTTTTTGATTGTTGCGTAATGTTCCATCTTTCGGTATAATGCTCCCAAAGATGGTCTAATGATCCCAAGAATAGGCAATTGATGCATTTTGTTGTGACTGAAATTTCATTTTCATTTAGCCTGGAATGCGTCTTTTAAGATCCGCTCAGAAGCTCCGCTTATGTGGACCATATATCATTTAATCTGGAACCAAAAATATACACTCCCAAATTTTTATTTAAATCCGTTGGGCGATCGTGACATATAATCTAAATATATTAAAATCTCGTGTCACACTGTTTGTTATCGAAGTCCTCCGAAACGGGTGGACCGATTTTTATAATTTTTTTTGTGTATATTTGGTAGGTCTGAGAATAGGTCGTAGGCTATTTTTTATACCCTCAACAGAAAGGACCACCTGAAAAATCTTAAAAAATGGTGATCCGTGGGCCCGTATTAAGACCCAGTTCTTTGAGGCACCCGTATAAAATTCATATCTCGAAAAATGCCATGTCAATAGATGGTTTGTATTGGCTACTATTGGCTTATGGGTGTAGCGAGGCGTACCGGGTCTCAGTTAGTTTTTATATATTAACATAGACTTATGATCACGATAACTTACTACTCCATAGCTCACGATCAATGCATTCCTCATAGCCTCTTTGATCTTGATCACAAGGCGGCCTGGTTGTGCAGGAGTTATAGCATTCCAGAGGTCTGTGGCTCTTATTCTACGAAGTGAAATGGCTCTTGGACTTACCATAATTCCACCTAGATATTACTTGTTTCTCCTCCTCATATCAATCCTATGTTCTATCACTTACCATCACCTATAAATCAATGCGCAAGGTAGCTATATCGTGTTCGATAGACGAATTCAGCGTTCTGTCGCAATTGTGTTGGATGAGAGCGGGCGAAGTTAAACCTTGTGTTGACGATAACTGTAACCACCCTTTCATTTCTTTCTTTACCAAAAGTTGCGCTTACAAAAATCTGTCACTTTAAGTTAAATGCCTTATCGACCACACTGATATCGTCATGAAAATGCCGTAAATTTTTTTTATGAAGAATAAATACAATAGAAAATAAAATTTAACAGCACACCTTTTTCTACCCAACAACAGTAAGTAATTTTTCCATCTTGAATGGTTTCTTTTAAGGTAGGTGGAAAGATTTCAAAGCATAAAAAACGATGATGTCGGGCGTCACTATTGTAAAAACCCGAAGCCCATAAACACAAACGGAAATTAAGTAGCTGAATATGCCGGAAAGATGCGGTGTTCACATGTGCTACACGAGTAGCAATAAGGAAGCACAGGTGAGGAGCGAGAATGAGATGAGAAACTCATGCTACGTGCAGGTGAAATTACTAAAACACAAGGTGAAGGCGAAGGAAAATCCTGGCAGTATCGTAAATGGGAAAAGGTTTTGCGTTGGTTAATGACTTGTTTATTTTTATACACAACGAAATAAAATTTTTTTGCGGTGCTTCCACATAGACCCTGCTCGCATTAGCAGTTTCCTTCGAACACTTAGAATACTAATAACAAGTAAATTTTTCTCGATTATTGTAAAAAAGACCCCTCAAAAACCATTTGTTCCTGCCAGAAAAAATGGTCTTATGTTTCCTTAGTTCTTGTTAGTCCTCGTTTTATCCTACATTATTCATAAGATTAATATTTGTGTTTGTTAACTGTGAAAATTTCTGTCTGCCTTATACGACGATCCTTGAAATTTCCCGTGGCAAATCAACAATTCAGGTTAATTCATAAAAATAAATGTCAAGGTTTTAAAGTTAAGAAAAGAAAATCGAGGGCAATTCTGTGTCTACTTTACTTTTGTGTGTTAAAGTCGTTGTGTTTCATATTTACCTTGGGGGGTTCGCGTAGCATCTTGTTGAGCAATGTTTTTTGGAATTACTGTGAAGTATGTGCCCCATCTCTTTCCAACTCCACCATTTCAGTGGAGTATTTATTTCGTTGTGCCAAGTTATTAAAAGAAGATCTGGTTTAGAAATGATTTTGGGGAAAATGTTCAGGATACGAGCCAGACACAAGTTTACGAAACTTACAGCTTACATAGGTAATATTTTACCGGGCTCATTACTAGATTGACTTTGGGCTTCATTCTATATTTATCTACTAGCTGTATCCGGCGACGCATTTCTTTAGCTCCGTTTGGTTTAATGGAAAAGAAAGAAAAGAGAAAGGACATGTTTCTAATATGTTTAATTTCACAATGCTTGTGAGTATACAGTATTTTTAACCGACTTCAAAAAAAGAGGAGGTTACTCAATTCGACGTGTAGGTATTTTGTAGTCCTGTTCACGCATAACTTTGTAACCCAATAACTTTTTTGCTTTGTTTTTGGTTCATTTGAAGGTGGAGTTTCCCACGGTGGTCCCGTTAAATTTTTTCGAAATTCTGATAAAGGAGTTCGAAGTTAGGCATAAAAAACTGTTAAGATTAGTTCAACCTAAACATTTCATAGGCACCGAACAAATTACTTTATTGTTGCAAAACTGGCAGAAGGCCGGTGGGAGAGTGCGTAGCGCGTTGGATCCACGATCCAGCGGCGCGTAGCGCTGCAGGTTCAAGCCCTGGTCGGTCGGGGCAGATAGTTTTCTTTTTCTTCTTTCTGAAATGATTTATTAACATATTAGTCAACCATTGACAGTATCTGCCATGGCGCAGAGGGCTAGGGAGAAGTACCCTCAGCTGGGGCTCTGTTGGGCTGCAAGTTCGATTCTTCGGCTCGCGGTGCTTTTTTTCGTCATAATATTTTTTTTTAATTTCCTTCGGGGAATTTTGTTTCATATGAAACAAGTTTTTAACAGGAATACGTCTTTAAATTTGCTTACAGAACAAAAACCGATGATAACGAAATTATGGCATATAGTTTTGATTTGCAGCTCAAAAACTCTTTTTTATATTGAATAAAGAAATATACCATGACGTGGGAGAAGAATCAAAGAATTTTATTGTTTACATTTGATTTCCCCGCTATCAATGGCAATTAAGCTTATATTTCTTTGACTTGCATGTGTGTGTACTGTAAACAAATGTTGAACTTGACTTTGACCCACTTCCATATAACCGATCAATTGCAAATTTTACACATACATACGTATAGTTTGCACGACAATATAATCTGATTACTTTGTAAAAAAATCAAAATGGCGGTTTCAAGATGGCAGTCGAATTTTGCAATTGGGCTCCCCGACCCCCGAAATGGGTATCAAATGGAAGGATTTGACAAGTAGAACACACTTCGCTATGTGGCGTCATTCAAAACCCAAAATGGCGGCCAACACAAAATGGCGGCTTACTTTTTCTTTACAACGTCCTTGTTATGGGTATCAAATGAAAGTGTATGACGAGTATAGTACAGTAAGCTATCGACTTCACAATAAATATTTCTTTTAATTTCCCCCGGAGACTTTTGTTTCGTATTAAATAAGTTTTTTTTTAAATTCGTCCGAAAATATGCAAATACATTACTGCAAAAACTATTTAGTTACTGCTTAGATTTTTTTCGATGGCGCGGCGGCAGGTTATACTTCTCAGAATGGATTTAAAAAGAAGAATCATTCTCGCAATCTTCTCAGAATGGATTTAAAAAGAAGAATCATTCTCGCAATACGTAGGCTGCATCGTCGTTTAAACGATACTACGACACCGTGTCATACTTATCGTAAAGGTAGGTTCATACGCAACGATTTAGTTTTTTAAATTGTCTGGCGCAAGTCGAATTGTGTAAATAAACTGAGTGCAAATGACGAGTGAAAATTACCTCCATTAGTTATTGCGCATTATATTTATACTTATCTACGCGTTATATTATGTTACATTGATTGTGATAAGGTCGCAGGAGCCAGGGCCGGCGCGTGGTTGTTTTGCGCCCGGTGCAGTAGGCAAATTTGCGCCTAATCAGCTAAACATTTAATAAAAAGATTCTTTCATCTGGATCGCAAGGACGGGAAATACACATGGCACTTGTAATTTGGTAACAATTAACTTCTTTTTTTCAATCAATTCCTGAAAAGGAACAACATTTCGTAAATCTATCAAAAATCCTTTTGTGCTAGCCTTAAAATCTCTGACCACTGCTGAGCTTCCTCAGACATTTCTTTTTACAACGTAGAATCGACTGTTTTATTCACCCTGAATGTTAATTCTATTTCTTTCCGACATTTAAAATTTTCCGTATTGGTAAAACTTTGCCACCTTTTTTTACTAGTCTTCCCAATCAGTATATCCTGAACAGCAAAGTGAACTTTAGTTTCCTTTAGTTTTGAAAAAGATTACAAAAAAACATGAACAAAAGATGGAGTTTTTTTAAATTTAATAAACCAACCAAATTCTATTAACAAATTTACCACTGTTATTTACCATTACTGTAATACCTTGGATCTATCGTAGGCAGGGAAATATTTTGAGTATTTACCTAACTTTCTTCAACTACATCAGACTACTTTTTATTAAAATTTATCTAAAAACTTACGTAATTCACACCTTGAAGATAAGCATAGAAAAATATTTTAAGTTTCTTAAAAATACAAAAAAAAAAACAATACGCAAATTAATTCTAATAGCATATATAAATATAAATAACACATTTTAAAAACGCATTACTTATTTAATAATTATCATTAATTTTAATTAATTAATCACTTGTATCACTCAAAGTTTGAAATCAAATAAAAATATTTCTCTCATATGTATATTCTTCATTATATTCCTACAGGGGCACAAAATTGAAAATTGCACCATAATAACTCGCATAACATAAAAAAATCGTTAGGATTCTCGCCACAACATATTTTGCTCTCATTTCGTTCATTTACCTCTTTTACGAAACTTGGAACAAAATTTAAAAGTGCTCCAACCGCGCCCTGCAGTTTACATCAATCACAGTAAACAACAACAACAATACGAAACACAGAGGCATCGGAACAAAATTTTTTCTTTGTGTGAGTAGATATGGTGCATTTTACAAAATTTTCAAAAAGTGCTCCAGCGTCGTGAAAATGAAATTATTTTGTGTTTCGTCTCGCTCATTCTACTGCTCAATTCTGTATTTACTTCTCATGTTAAAATTTGAGAGCCACAGTTGAATGAGAGATTTTCTCTCCTTGGTGGATTTTTCTTCTTAAATTTTTACTTTTGCCTCTCTTGTTTCACTTTTTGAGCAGAAATTATATGAAAATCTCGAAGCAAAAATCTCGTGTAACTTTCTGAACGAGGGGAGTAAATTTTCGCCGCTTTTTATCGCGTGAGATAGTACTGAGACAGAATTTGTGTAACTTCTTGAAAATTTGTGTAAGTTCATGTAATTTCATTTTTTCCAATTATTTAATTTTTTTTAGATCTTCTGAACTAGCGCCCTCGTTCAATGGCGCCCGGTGCGAGTGCTCCATTCGCACCTATGAAAGTGCCGCCCCTGGGAGGAGCAAGTGGTCGAAAATCACCGAGACATATTTGGTACAATCCAAACCTTTTAGATTGTGCAAGCCGAACGAACAGTTGAGTTCACAAGCAAAGATCTATTTGTGCCGTGTAGACCTACCTTAATAATTTTTTTTTATATTGCCCCCGAAAAAAAATGAATGGACTAAAAAGGACGAATAAAAAAATTTTAAAAACCGACTTCAGTAAAAAATGCACAAAAAAGGATGAAATAATTGTTTGTAATTCTTAACAACATTAATCCAATCAGAATGGATCTAGAAAGAAGAATCACTTTTGAAGACGGTGCCAGGTAGTAGTTGACTTTGATTGCACTAACTCTTGCTTCGGGAATTGTTTTCATTTCTTTGTTAGGCTTATGCCCTTAATACATCACCCACAGGTGTTAGCAGTCTTCAAAAGTGATTCTTCTTTCTAGATCCATTCTGATTGGATTAATGTTGTTAAGAATTACAAACAATTATTTCATCCTTTTTTGTGCATTTGTGCGGTTTTTTACTGAAGTCGGTTTTTAAAAAAAATTTTTTTTGTTGTTTCATTGTTTGTGCAGATATAGATATTGTTTGGTTTAACGTCTCTAGAACAAACAACATACAGGGTGTAACATGAGCAGTTCTTAAACAGTTATAGCATACAATTTGACTTCCGCTTTGTCTTCTAAATTAAAGAAGAATGGGAGTTGGTCCCTGGTGATGTAACAAGTTGTGATATATACATATGTACATCATTTGAAAGATTATCACAACAGCTTTACTTTATTATGTATATGGCACCAACAATGATACTACAACTTACAACTTGTGTAAGGGAAAAGCTATGAGTATTATACAAATGTAATTTTTACTCAATTTCCCAGCAGGAAAAGTAATGGTTGTGGCATCGAAGTTGTAATCCATCCGAAAAATTCTTTGCATTACTTTTTGCGTTACGGAATCGATTACATTTCCATTGTGATGTCCTAGGACGGTAATCGACGAATGGCGTAGAATGACGAAATCCCGCACACAATTGAAAACAAGATCAAACCGATGGGTCTTACGAAAAAGATATTGTTTCAAAATGTTGCTGAAAAAGATATTGTTTCAATTTATTGCTGAAAAAGATATTGTTTCGGTTTCTCGCTGAAAAAGATATTGTTTCGGTTTCTCGGTGAAGAACATATTGTTTCGTTTTTTTGCTGATATGTTTTGCAGCCAGAAAACGAAACAATATGTTCTTCACCGAGAAACCGAAACAATATCTTTTTCAGCGAGAAACCGAAACAATATGTTTTTCAGCAATAAATTGAAACAATATCTTTTTCAGCAATATTTTGAAACAATATCTTTTTCGTAAGACCCATCGAAACAAGCTCCAAAGGAAATGTGTCAAATGGGCAAACAAAACAGAGAGAAAATAAAAGACTAAATGTTCGAAATATCGATTTAAAGGTTGATTTACTACTTTTTGCATTACATTGTAATACTTGAGGATAACCATACTGATTCTTGCAAGAAAACACCTATTACTGCGTTCAGTAATTACTGATTTTCCTGCTGGGTTACTTTTTATTTATTTTATTTCATTTTATTACAAAAGGGTTCGTGAACGATGAACGGACCCTCGTAATGTATTTTATAGGTCCCTCCACTGAACTGCCGCCGCGCCATACACTTACGCAATTTCTGACTTATAATTGGTTTCGTATTGGCTTGCATCTTTTACACTCTTGAATTAGTATTTTTATTTGAACTTGGAACATTAAACGAACTTGACTTTTCTTATAAACTGTGATTTTGTGTAAATCGACTGGAATTTAAGCGGGGTTGGGTTATTTGTTAAAATTGAGCATAATATAAACCACTGGCCTACATGTGGCCGTTGTTTAGAGGGCCAGCGGACACGCCACCGGCTTGTAAGAGAAGATTTAAAAGCTTTACAGATTTACTTTTGTCTCCAAGCTCCATAAACTATTTACTTAAGTTTTAAATAATATAATATCGCTAATAAATAATAACATACTAGTTAACCTAACCCACTTAGAGTAAAACATACAGAATAAATACGAATACCTTTTTTTCTAAATTGTGTTTGCGGACAGTGACAGGTTTATTATGAAATAGTTTATTTTATATAAAATGTTTTTATTATTTATATACCTACATTTAGCAGGAACTGAACTTTTATTAATATTTAAAAACAAAAACGAAATCTGCCGCCTTTTACGATTTCTTCTTCTTCAATAATGTCTACTCAGCTTGGTTTTTTCTCTTCTTCATGCATGACTGATGGCAGACAAAGTGCAGCATTTTGAACAATGAAGCGATACAAGCCATGGAATTCCGATAATTAACGTGGTTATAATAGCACTAGGCACCAATCAGTTAAAGCTAGCCCGGCCTTACCTAAGCAAGCATATAAGAAATAGCATATATGCATGTATACTATTGAAATATGCGAATCGATAATCCCTGAACTTGCCATTACGAAATTGATGTGGAAGGAGTTTTATTGACAGGTAGGATTCAATCCCGCCATGTATTCTATAAATTGTATTCCTTCTACATTATAGTAAATGCACGATCATTTGGGAGACATGCAATGGGCTGGCATAAACGGATCATAACGTCTACACTAAAAAACCGGATTTCTGGACAGAGGGGCAAAAGAAAGTGAGAAAGTTGTTGTAACTTTTTCAACAGAAATTTTTGGCTTGAAAACTAACACAGCGCAAATGAATATCCATGTACGCCGAGAGCATCATAAAAAAATTTATATCCTTATCTGTTATTTGATGATGACAAATATTATATAATAGATAATGTATAATACATTGATAAATCGCACATTGGTTGTCTAGCTAAATCGTGTACCGAAGCTGTTAAATAAAAGAAATTGTAATTAACTTTTTTGGACCAACTCCCCCGATTTGTTAATCATAAAAATCGAGATTTAGCTGGCAGAATATGACTCAAGGCGTTGGAAAAATAGAGGCTGCCTACTTTCGCCGAGGCACAACTGTGAAGTTGTCACGTATAAAGATATAAGGAAGTGTTATCAATATACCCTCATCAGTTATTTAATAATTTTTTTATGAAATGAAAAGTTATTTCATTCCTTACGCAACAGTCGTAGGTTGCCTTAGCAAAAGTTTGTCACATCGATGGCTGCCTAGATTTTAGAGTCCTTCTCAAAGAAGATCTTTCCGATTGTGTAATCGATCATTGAAGGTTTTTGGGTGTTAGTCGCTAGTTGTTAACGCTTTCGCTTAAGTACAATCATATTATTTTCATTTTAGGTCAAATAGTTTTTCATCTTCATCGTTTTTAATGATTCTACGACTTCCTCCGTTTCTAGTTTTTTATAATCGAAGTTGTTGCAAGCTTGGCCTGCACATTTTGCACAGTATTCTGAACAATGGAAGTCATGTTTTACACAGGTGCAAGTTTAAGGCAGTTTTTCTGACATTCTTTGATGTCTTCCAATATCTCAGGGCAGCTGTTTCCGTCCTATGTCCCATGAGGGATTAAAGGAGCATTAAGTGAGTAAGTAAGTTTCAATATCTCATCGGGTACAAGAGGTCCTTCAACGAATGTCGGCACTAACGTATCGTCCTTAAGTTCCCAACCCCATTCCAGTGGAGTAGGTTGATTGCCCAGCCACTCTTGAACTTAATGATACGTTCGTAACGAGTGCAGAGCAACAGCTAATTAGTATTTATTGCAAGGCCCAATTTACACTAGTATTACTTCAGCTGCAGTAGAACCGGTTTTTTAGGGGAGAGCGAAAGGGCAAGAAGGAACTGTATTAACCCGCTCACAAAAAAATTTCGGCTTGTATAGAAACTCACAATGACTTCCTTTGTATTGTACTATTGTACTAACACCACCCTCTAAGCAACTACTCGGGCTCCGCTAACCCAATTTAGAAAAACAGCTGGCTAGGTGCAATAGAAGCTGAGTCCTTTTTCGAGCGAATTTGAAACGCGCCTAGCAATTCTAGCGTCGCCGAGTTAGTTGTTTTTTTGAAGAATACGCCTCAGTGGCAATTTTTCCAAATTTAAAAAAAAAAATTAAAAAACAGCAATTTTATGATTCGATATTGTAAAGAGAGTCTTAGAGCATACTTAAAAAATCAGAAGCAACATGGGAGTTTTTCTTTTGGCGCTGTAACAAATTTAATTTTTTAAATTCACCTAATTGCAAAATACACTATGCAAAAACTATTTGACCGACAGTGATCGGGTTTTGGATATAAGTTAAACATGCCTTAAGCTATCCAATTCCAGAATTACATAACTTTGAGTGAGTGAGTGAGATACATTTTTTCGCAGTTTTCGGCTATTTTGGAATGCAAAAATTTAAATTTCAATAATCTTCCTTACGCTAAGTTTTAGCAAATTCAATAACGAACAAAACATGTCCAACAAATTTTTCGCCTTCGTTAAGAGATATTTATCAAGAAAGGTAAAAAACCAGGGATTTTTTCGTGAATTTTTCAGTTTTTGGGCTCCCACAAATTGTCCAGGTATTTTCATGTTTGTGCACCCTCTAGATATCTTTGGGGATGTCATTTCTGACCGATTCCACCAAAAAACGCCGTTACATTAGGCCAAAACCAAAATTTATAGGTCTCACTGCTATAGCACCTGGGGCCAGTTCACGCAATTCGACGTCGACTGAAAACGACGCGTAAAACGTCGTTTTGGGTTCACGCAAGTCGACGTTTAATGTTTGTCGTTGTAAAAGTGTTGTTATTCTTCTCGACGCCAAAGTTGGTGTCGAATTCAGTTGTTGGTATGTTAGTTTTTTAATATAACCGTTAATTTCTTTAAAATTAATTTATTATATGATAAGGTAAATAGTAATAAATGCGAACACAGCTTGTAGTTGGCACCTATGATAAAGAATTGTAATTAACAGTGACATTTTAATCCTTCAAAATTTTATTTATATCTGTGTTAATTTTTCGTTAGTCAGATGTGTAACTGTTCTTAAGTCACAGATCCACAGGTCGAAAATGTAAGTACAATTACAAATATATTATAATTATTGAAAATTTCACATTGTTATCGTAGGTCAAATCAAACAAATAAAAAGCAGATGCGGATTATGGTTGAATTAACACCTATTCACCACCAAATGGAAAAAGGCATCCGAAAATATGGCTGATATGGATCCTTTTGAGATGGGAGTAAGAAAATCAATCCTCCTTAAATTTTGATATCCGCCTGTTGCTAATATTGCAAGCGTCATGGAAACTGGAATAATATAGGTACTCTGAGCTCCCTCAGGTAAGTTTAAATTATTGAAAACATAAATAAACGCTTCTAATGAGAGCCTATATAACTGAATGAATCTTAAAGTAAAAATTGTTGTTATTTATTCTTATAAAAGTTTACGTATTTTCTGGAAGAGACAAGGGATCCCAATAATCTTTAAGGGCTCACATAATTATTATTTGGAAAATTCTCCTCTGAAATTTATTACTAGTTCATATTATAATATCGATCATGACCTAACCCAACTCAAATGGGTTGGTAAGCATACCTTTCAACTTCAAATTTTGTGCGGCGGAGTTTTTAAATTGTCAAGACAATCATATTTTTAATGCCAATACCTCAGCTTGTAGTCTGAAAACAAGTTTTTTTTTAAAGATTCTACGAAATTTTTGCTTATTCATTTTTCAAATTCAAAGTTCCCCATTAAGGCCCCCATACACGGTCAAATTGGATGTACATCCAGATTTTCGTCAAACCCATAAGCCCAACGTATTTTGATCGGGCGACCGGCCCACAATTGTAACAGCATAATGGCGCGATAAAATAGTGGGCGCCACTTATGCGAGGTATTGCCCCCTTAGCCATAAGCCCGGAAAAGCACGACCAAGGAGCCAATACCATACATAAGATATGAAACAAAATTCCGGAACTCCTACGCCGGCCACACGGAGTTATCTAGCTCGCCGGAGGGGACGTGGGGTGTGTGGCCGAGCCTTACCGCGGTTGGTTCACCACTTACCTGTGCCTGTGCAACTTTGAATTCCGCCTCCATCATTTTCCGGTCCTCGCCTGTGCCGTGTCACTGTAGTGCGGTCCCTTGCCAGCTCATAGTCTGGATAACCACCAGCTGACAAGGAAAGGCACTACTTAAGAACCCTGAAAGAGATACATTCCGCCCCAACCATTCCCAAAAAAAATGTTAACCCATGGCAATTATCATTTCAATCCTTTAATATTTTCTGTCTGTTACAGGTATCACCAAAAAAAATTAATTCAATACAATTCGATATTCATTAACCATAAACCATTCAAATTTCTCACATTCAAACAAAACAGTACTGTACCAGTACGTATACTTCAATAACTACGAAAGGTTAAAAAAACACGTCGCCGTGGTACCATTGCGTCGTTTCGTTTTTTTTTTACAAATGATATCTTAACTCAAGGATGCAATTAAAGAAAAAACTATTTACCTGTAAACATCAAGATAAAAAAATATTTCTAATAAAGACCAATCAAATGTATAAACAAATATAAATAAGGTTAAAATTAACAATATAAGGCAATTAAAATTTTTATATAGTGATAAAATGAAACTGTTATTTTCTCTTGTGTATGTCTGTGTTTTTTTTTCTTTATATATTTATTGTATATTTTTTTTTTTATTTTTCTCTGATATTGTGGCGTACTCACGAACAAAACATGTATTCAAAAATCTTCAAATGTTCTAACATACGACACCTATTTCCATTCGTCCTCGGACAAAGTCAAAGGATTAACTTTCTTTATTTCTTCCTGATAAAACCAAAGCGAGCCCCTTAGCGTATTGTAGATAAGGCTCGGTAGCCCTGGGAATGCCTGTTCCCCATAACTATCCGTAACTGGAAACGCGTTCACCAGGCGCCGAGCTTCATCAACAGATCTGCCACCAAGTCACTCATTAATAGTAATCTGCCGTAAAATACCTCGATGATCAATACCGAAAGGTGCCCGCAATGAAGGCCCCCTTCTTCCATATATATTCCGCACTCCTTCGATATTATGTGGGTATTAACGCTCAATAGTGGGATATTTGCCTTTAATACACCGCTAACATCACGCGGTGGTTCCAGTAATGCCAAAAATGAGAATCACCAGTGCAGCCAATCATTTCCGTGTTAATACTGCGAAATTTTGTTACTCTCTTGAGAAAATGCGCCGATCTCAGGTTGACAAACAGATGTGAAATCCAATTGATAAAAAGAATAGCACCCAATTATCCTCTTTCGAAATTTGCCGCTGGATGTAGAATGACCGCCTTGCTTCGCATACGATGCCAGTCCTTTTTGTCTCCGGTAAATGAAAAGCAGGATTCTTTGTCGCTGATTTCTCGAACCCTTTTGGTTGGTTTTATTTTTTCTTCTTTTTTTTGAAGCTTTCTGTTTACTTTCTAGCTTGCCATCAGTTTGGGAGTTAACACGGTAGCCGCCCCTAGTTATTTCGTCACAACCAATATTACACCCGGACAACGAGTTTTTTTGTTTTACCAATTTTTTCCGAGCGAAGGGAATTTTATTTCGGTATTCCCAAAAACGGACTCACAAAACTCGGACTAACTCGGACTGATAAAAAAACTTTCGAGAACTGACCGACTAAAGCTCGGGACTAAGGCTCTCCCAACGGACCGCAAAAAAAAAACTTGCTAAACTCCCTGCAAAAACTCTAGGAACTGACTGCCAAATTTTTCTTTCCTGTCTTCTGTTTTTCTTTTCGCCGCCTCCTTTTCTGTTCCGAGCAACTTCTCGATTTCATTCCCGACAGTGATTTTGAGTCGGGTAGATATTTAGGGATTTCCAAGCAAAACTGACCGTTACATACCCTCGGGTCCACAAAGCCGACTCGCGAGGCAGTGAGGAGCCGAAAAGAACGAGAGGTTTTGTTTCCGTGACTCCGTGTAGGTGCCACGTGGGGCTCGACTCATCACCTGAGATTAGAGGTCTCATGCTCTGCTCTGACTGAGCTAGCCGGGCTTCTACACATGTAAGAAGAGTAACTAGGAGCGAGGTTAGAGGAGTGCTTACGCCAACTTTTGAAAAGTGGAGCAGTCAGTAGATTCGCTCGGAAGAATATCTGGAAGTACCAGGATCCGGCTGAAGGCAATTCCATATTGTCCCCCTCCGGTTCCTGTAAACTTACAGACATTCTCGCCAGAACCGGTTTCCTCTCGTACCGTGGAGTCAATCTCACGCAATCCCACATTGCATGTGACTCACCCCACAGCCTGACCAAAATTTATAAAAAATGAAGAAGAAACCTTGAGGAAATCACAGACGTAGGTCTTTGGCGTGATATACACCTACGCTCTTACCGGCCAAATCGAATATAAGAGTGGTAAAGCAAAAACAGTCAAATCATTTCAATATGAAGGATATGGGAAAAGTTAACACTTACACAGGTATAGCCATAAACCATAATAAAAAAGAAAATAAATTAACGCTAAGTCAGGAGAAGTACATATAATCTCGTGAGAGTAACTATAACTTAGAAATGTGTAAATTTTATGAAACGCATTAGAACTAAATAACCTAGTCACCCTAACCAATGCCGGGTTAAGCAAATAAACAAATCGTAACTAAGAAATTAGTTTTAACACCGCTTCGAGAGTTACCTTCGATGAAGTTTCGGACGGTGCTGACTTATATAAGCCAAGTATTAGTGCCCCAATCTCGGCCGGACAGTCCACTGTTAAGTTCCATCTTGCTAGCTTATAACTGCGACACATGCATTCGAGGTTGTCGGGAGTTGGCTCTAGTAGTAACTGGTTTGTCAGCCACACCAGAGTCTCCCCAAGCTCCATCATAAACGAGCCGACCATCTTGAATTGTACGTATAATTCAGCCACGAATAAAGTGACACCTCGCAGCTTACGACAGTTTGTTGAGCGGTAGGGCTTAATTAAAACCTGCTGATAGGCCAGCATTAACCTTAACAGGCTCCTAAAGGCACTATCTTCCACGGGATTCATCGAGTCCAACAAGCCAAACATCTTAGCTCCGGTATTACATAAAAGTATTTCATCACAAGACCGGTTGCAAATAATCTCCATAGCCTTACTTAACACAACAGGATTATCTTTAAAATCTTTAAATATAGTTAAGACTCTCGACCCTATGGTATCGAACGAGCTCGGATTTTCTCTTAGACAGACAATCACGTTGACCAGGTAACTCAATGCGGCGCCCTCGGCCGGTGTTAGTGAAGTTGAAAGAGGTTTATCCTTAATAGCAACAGGGGCACTAGTAGACAATGGGCGAATGCCCGCTTTAGGAACGAACTCCTTCGCGAAAGGAGATAACGCCGAAAATAAATGTGGCCTTCTTAGCACCTGGTGAATGATGGGCAGGCCATAATAGGTGCGTCCGCACGAGTCGCCCATGATTATCTATGATGTTAACAACCGTTCGATAAACGTTTGTTGTAACTCACCCGCAAATAAAGTTCGAAGAGGGGAAAATTTTGGTTGTACATCCGCACTTCGATGTACATCCAATTTGACCGTGTATGGTAGGCTTTATAGGATTTCATCAACAAAACTTTGACAAAGTGTCAAATCATACAAAATCGGTGGCGCACTTTATCACAACAATGAATCATAGTTCAGCTGAATATCTTTTTGGGAAATCTCCGCAACAATGAATCCAGCTTAGTCCTTAACTATAATTATTCGCTTGACAGAAACCTAGGAAATGTTAAATTGTATAATTTTCCTGCTACAATTTCAAATGGAATTAACCGCGAAGAGTTTTGTGCAAATAGTTCTGTACTTCTAGAATAAGCCTTTTTCTCCTTATCCTAGACTGAAAAGGATGAAACTATTATCAGATAATAACGAGTCTTTTGAATATAATTGCTTTAAAGCTCTTAGAAGGTAAAAATATTACGTAAGAATGAAAAAATCCTTTTAACGATTTTCCTCCCAAAGATGCTGCGGCACAGAAGTGAAGGCAAAGTGCTGTCAAAGTCACATATTTGCCTGCTTGCTTCTTGAATATTTCAGATTCTCATCCATAACAAAAATTAATTTTTCCAGGTAATGAAATGAATGTTATGAAAAATTCCTTTTGTGAGGTTCCATCTTAAGACAAATTCACAGGTGGAAATTTCACGGAAAATATATTCACCCTCTTTTCAGTGAATGTTTTTCTTTTAAGTAAAAAAAATTTTATGTCAAATATTTTGAAGAGAACTTCACTTATTTTCTGTGATCAAAAGATGGCGAAACAAGGTCAAGTGTGTTTTTTGAATACACTTCCTATGCTAACGAAATTGTTAAACATAAGGATAAGGAAATTTTTATATTGGTTTATGAAATTTAAATCAGTGAACAGAGAATTTTTGGAGAATTTTCTTTATTTTTATTTTTAAATAAAAGAGGAGAAATAAATGTCTCTAGATCTAGACAATTCCCGAATTAGATTTCAAGTATTCGCACCGAAGTCATTTACTATGTTGTTAAAATGCGATCCAATTTATAGCGTTGGCCATGCATTAATTTGCTTTTTTTACGTTTCCTTTCTCAAATTACTTTTACTTATCAAATTGCCTTAATTTATCACCTTCATTCTTAAGGATATGGCTTCAATTTTTTTCCTTCACAGCCGCAATCGTGCTTAGCATTGAACGGTTTTACATTCTCGAGATTTTAGCTTGTAGAAGAGCAGCATATTAGGAAAAAAGGTCCTGCACGTCCTATTTTAAAGCCAGTAGAGTAGCAAGGACGAACGAACGAAAAAAAAAAAAAACACGAACTTTCCAGTCTTCACTTTGTCGCCATAAGGAATATCCTTGGCAATACATTCAGTATGCGAGTCACAATGTTCTTCAGCTCTCTCTCTCGTTCGGTACGACAGGGTGACTAAAAGGGTCTGTTAACACATTCAGCTAGAAACCAACCGTAATACCGAAGGCACTAGGAGCAACAATTGCCTTCGTAGAATAAAATTTGAATATCTTTCGAGAGAGCATCCTGACCCAGTGTGACAAGAAATATTTACTTCGGCGGCTCCCAGGACATTAAGGATACTCCTCCCCTTAATTAAATTCAACTCCTCTATACGCACTGAACTTGTTGCTCTGGGGATTGTCCTTTTACTCTCAACATGGAATCTATTCATGTCAGGCGATAATGGCAGTAACAAATTATAAACTCCGCCACTCTAACGAACCTTCCTCCGTGTAATTCTGTTCCTTAATTTAATTGCTTTTTCTTGTCTTGAATGGCGGCGGAACAGTGGCGGAGAAGAAGTCGGAATTATTTTCAGTTTTTAGTGCGCATCTGGGGCTCCTCGAATGGAAAGTGCTGCAGATGTGTTATTGCATGGATATAAAGGCAAATTAAAACTTACAGAAAAACACTTTCTAAATTGTTTTAAACTCATTTTGTTTATGGAATATGTTGGTATGCATGCGGAACTACGCCGGTTCCTCGCTGAGCAAATTCCGGTAATAATTTTTAACTTTTTAGTAGTGTCGTTTTCTTTCCTTTATTTTGTTGTGCGGGAAAGTGAGTTTTTAAGTAATGACTTAATGCAATTAGCTGTAAAGCGAAAACTTATGTGGAATAAAGTAGACATTCTAAGCCCACTTAATTTGAGGACTTCAGTGCTCGTTTAGTGAAATTACGTCTGGTAACCAGCAGTGGTATCCACCTAGATCAGGTGACGAATTGCCCCAGGCCTCAAGTCAGAGAGGGGCTCCGAAAATAGATGAAACCCAAAAAGTTAAAACCCTCTGCATTCTTTCAAGCAGGCGTACCTAGAGTCTGAAATCCATGTATGGTGTGCATTCTAAAGCTTGTGACAGATACACGCGCAACAACGGTTAAATTTAACAACAACCTCTAAATATTTCCGTCTGAAAAAATTACTGCCTTTTTGCAACACTAAAAGGTATCTTTTGCCTAAGTTTCAACTTCATAGAAATATTTTTGTCAAACAAAAAAATTAAAAACCGCATTTGTGCCAAAAGTTTTGAAGTTAGGGTATAAATGGTAAATACAAACTTTTACATTTAACTTTTTTCGATAACGTGCACGGTTTATGCAGAAATCGCGAAAAACTGTCTTCAACCCCTAAAACCCCCCAATTCCACCCCGGATAGCAGCTATCGGTTCGATTTATTTTTTCCTATTTTACAAGAGCTTGTTTGACTATATCCCGCTGTCACATTCATTACTGTAACGAATTTTTTTGTTCGTACTAGAGTTGAGCCGCATTTACACGAGGCAGCACATTTGTCCCTTACACGATGGTAAATTGTACTGAGGCCTCAATTTTTTTTAAATGGGTCGGTTCAAAAATAATGTCCTACTGTATCGAGATAAATAAAGATAGCGAGATGTAATTGTAAATTACGTAACTGATATTTCGTACTTTTTTGTGGCAGTAAAAAATCCAATATGAACTGCGGCAAGGTGAGAGTGTAAACACCAACTGGAGAAACGTTTCTTATTTCTTTTGCTGTAGTAAACTATCCAATTGATGAGGTGAGATTGTAAATAGGAACTGGAGAGACACTTCTTACATTTTTGAAGGAGTGAAGCTCTGAACTGGAGAGCCATTTCTTACATTTTTCTTTCGAGGGTGTGAAATTTTGTACTGAAGAGACATTTCTTACATTTTTCGAGGTAGTCAAATTTTGTACTGGAGAGACATTTTTACTTCTTTTGCGGCAGCAAAATTTCCAACTTGAAATTAGCCGAGCTGGGTTTGCAAAATATACATAATATACATTTTGGAGGCATAAATTTCTTATATTGTGTAACCATTTGAACTTAATTAATTAAAACAATTCTTCCTTATGTTAAATATTTTTTAATATTCTCTTAGACTTTTATTAAATATATTTCACTCATGGGGTTTTATTGTCGTAACTATCTTTATTGCATGAAACTAATTTAGAACACTGTGGGGTTATTTATTTATATTTTAGTAGAAGCTTTTTTATTTATTACGGTACTTTTTTATTAGCTTTTATTTATTTATTTGCCAAACAAAGCACTTAACAAAAACATTACAGATAAAAAAAAATACATATTACAACATTGCGAATATTTAAATATTTAAATATTAAACTAAGAGCTAGGTCTATAGTGTTAGTTAGAAGAGGACAACAGGGAAATTAGTTTTCTTTTATAGGAACTTTTGTTAATTGAGGGAGAGAAACAGGTCGCGTAGGTATTGAAGGTAATGCAGCACCTGTTAACGGGCTCGTTTCTAGCATAATCAGTGCGATGCGGATACTCTTTAAGTAGTTTGGAATGGCTTGTTTGTCGAGTTTCGTTAAATTTGATTGTGTCCGACAGGAACTGCACCTTGAGGTTATTGTTCAGGACATCCAGGGTAAAACAAGATATAAGCAATTTCCGTCTAAGGGATAGAGGCAAGAGATCAAGGATTTTGAGCCTCTCCTTATAGTGAGGAAGGTTGTGAAAATCCGAAGGATTATAGAGGTTCCTAAGCGCGAAAAGAAGGAGCTTCTTTTGGACAGATTCTATTCGATTAATACTAATTTGAAATATAGGATCCCAGATCTGGCACGCATACTCAAGAATAGGACGGACCAATGAGCAAAACAAGGCTTTATAGTAACCCAAACATTGTCGAATTCTTTAGCTCTTCTCTTGATAAAGCCCAACAGCTTGTTGGATCTAGCAATAATATTATTATAGTGTAAGTTAAAGTTTAACTTGCTGTCGAGGACAATGCCTAAATCAACAATGTGATCGACACGATCCAGGACATTGTCATTGAGATAATAATTTTGCAGCTGTTTGTTTCTTTTCCTGGAGAAGGTAAATACGTGGCACTTACTGGTGTTAAGAAGAAGATTGTTAGTGGTGCACCAGTCTTGTAGTGCATTAAGTTTTGACTGTAAAAAGGATACATAAGTTTGAGACCTTATAGCACTATAAATTTTTAAATCATCGGCGTAAAAGAGGTGCGGAATGCCATTTAATTTTTCAGATAGATCGGAAATGGATATGTTAAATAGAAGTGGCCCAAGGTGACTGCCTTGCGGTACACCTGAGGTTACATTGATTTCTTTTGAGAGGAAGCCCTGAAATCCTATCACCTGAGTTCTCCCGTTAAGATAGGATGTTATCCAATCCAGAAGGTGCCCGGACATCCCAAATCTTAATAATTTCATAAATAGTATTTGGTGGTCTACTTGATCAAAGGCCTTGCTGAAATTAGTGTAGACAGCGTCAAACTGGTGGCCTTGTTCCATACCGCACAGTAGTTCGGATATCATTATCATAAGATGTGGTATGGTTGTGGTGGAACGACCTTTTCTGAAACCATGTTGCTGATCGTTTAGGTTCGGACCAATTAGAGGGGCAATCTTGTCATAGATAAATTTTTCAAATAGTTTAGGGATAACAGATAGGATAGCAATGCCCCTACAGTTGTCCACCACATGTTTATCACCTGACTTAAAGATTGATGTGAGGAAGGATTTCTTCCATACCGAAGGAAACTTCTCGGCAGAAAGGGACTTGTTAAAAATGAGGTGAAGAGGGAGAAGAATGAGTTGGGCATTCTTCTGCAAAAAACTTGCAGGTAGACAGTCCGGACCGTGACCTTTATTGACCTCCAGGTCTATTAGACCTGTCATTATATCTTCGGGCGATAGAGATATATTGTCTATAAGGACCGCAGTTTCGGAATGCTCTCTTGGGACAGTGTGTGCAGTCGAAGAAATGGGGCAGAAGATTTCACTGAACCTGTCCGCAAACATGTCCGAAATTTCTCGGGGGAGAGAGGAGTGTGTGATACCGTTTGTCATTGTTGTCGGGTAGCCTGATGTTTTTCGCTTTAGATTAACGAAATCAAAGAATTTTTTAGGATTACGTATGATATTTTCACCGACAGTCTTTGCATAGGTAGTATAGGCCTCCCGTGACCTATGATTAAATTCTGAGGCTAACCTGGCATATTCAGATTTCTGCTCAGCACTAACATTGTTGTTATTTTTCACTACGCGGTACAATTTATTTCTCCTACTACGAAGGGACCGAGTGTTTTTGTCAAGCCATGGCTCCGTCAATTTATCCCTTTTTTTGATTTTAGGTACGAATCTGCCAATGGTGTTGAAGATAACATCGTAGAATCTAGTAACTAGCTCGTCAATATCATCACCATCAAGTAGAGCCTCCCAGTTAATAAGAGATAGTTCAGTGCTAATATTGACATTATCAGCATTCTTAAAATCGAAGATTACACAGTTGTTATAGGAGGCGAGATAATCAGTTATTGTAGAACTGAGCTCGATGACCCACGCGGAATGATGTGTAGTATTATTAAATAGATTCTCCTCTTCAGAAGCAGGAAGTACGTTCAAATCCTCATAGAGGTTAGTGAAGATTAAATCCAACCATTTCCCATTTGAATTTGGTTGGCTAATTACCTGTTGCAGGTCGTTGCTGTAAAGATTGTCGATAAACTTTATATCGACGGGGTTTGATACATTAATCGGAAGTAAATAACTATCTTCCTCGTCACGAATAAACGATATATTAGGCCGATTAAAATCACCTATGATCTATTATATGAATCACATTATCATATAGACGTCGGAGTTTGGAGGTAAGTAAAAAGAACTGATGACAATGTATTTCTTTCCGAACTTTACTCGTACTAAAATATGTTCAAAGGTTTAAGACGATGTAGTCGCGATCAGTTCACTATTTAAGGAGTCTCTAACAGCTATAGGACACCACCTCCTCTTGAGAGACCGGTAGATATATAATCTCTATCGCATCTATGAATGGGCCAGCTGCCATGCAAGATTTCCTCGTTAAGGAAGGAGTCATTTAACCAAGTCTCGCTTAACACTAGTACATTGAAGTCACAGGATTTGGAGTCGTCAAAAAGATCCTTCAGTTTGCCTCTCATCCCAGTGCAGTTATGATAGAAAAGTCTTAAGTTATCAGAAGATGTTGGTTTAGAATGACGGGCTTGGAGATGGTTAGAATTTCGGGGGGAAGCTAGTTAAGGACGATAATATCTATTTGATTCGTCCCGACTTTTTTGAAGTTGGGAGATATGTTTTAAGGTCAAAGTTTTCGAAAATCCCTTTTTGGCTAAAATTTCAATCAAAAACCGATATTTTCGAAATTTTTTTTCGATCAGTAAATACGAGACGTTATTGCCTACGTTATTCAAGGTTAAAGTTTGCCAAAATCACTTTTTGGCCAAAAAATCACTTAGAAACTGTCGAAAATTATATTTTGTAGGCAATAGTATTTGGTATAAGTAGATGAAAAAAAAAAATGTTTTGCCTACAAAATACAATTTTCGAAAAAAGGGGGTTGTATGACCTATAGAAACCGAGATATACATACGGAAAACTCGGAAAAAACGCGATGTCTCCGGCGGCCATGTTTTTTTTTTTTTGGATTCCGAAATTGTTTTCTTAAAATGTCATAAGGAAGTTGTGTACCAATTTTCAGCCATTTTGGAATTTTGTCTCCTTTAAATGTTAATTTCCCCGGACTTTTGCCTTTTGCTCTTAAGTAATGAGAGTAGGGGACTATGTCAATACACCTACACTGAGATAAAAACAAAAATTGTACCAAGTCCGCCAGGGAATTGGAGAGAATTCAATTTCGTCAAATGAATAATGTTTTATACCAATATTAAGTATGTTAAAGCAAAAGTATGGGTTCTTTTAAGTCAATTCCGCGACGGAGTTCCCATTCAAAACTTTACGCAGTTGAACTTATTGCTGTTCGTTTGAGGAAAAAACATTTCTTTTTTCACTTAATAAAATGTGATATATGTTTAAACATTATTCCGTAGCTGTCTCAATAGTTTATGCATCTAGCGAAAAGAAACAATTTGGCAATAAACTTGACCCCTTTTTTATTATTGGGAATGTTCCTGTCGCCGTCTGACTACCTGCAGTCTTTGTTTTGAGTTGTTGGCTATTTGTAAGTACCCTAATACTATCAGCAGTATCTGTGTAAGTTTCTTTTTCAAAATGTTAGTTGGTCCCGTGCATAGATCATGTAGGCAGTGAAAAAATAAACAGTGAAATCAGTGGCACAGTGGATTGCTGTTGTGAATAGTACGATGTGTGTCTGTCTGTGTGTAGAATCTTTACACCTTGTGTACAATTTTCTTTATATCTATCATGGCTGAAAAGGTACCCAAGTCATATTTAATTAAGAGGATTTAGAAGGAGTTATTACAATTCGTTTAAAGGTAGATATTTTTTTTACGAAAATGCTAGTTAAACATGGATTTTTTTAAAGGACAATAAAACTAGAAGTGATGAAGATTTAGATTAAAACGAATCTTCAAAGTTGATCTCCGTCGAAGAAAATCTACTAGTGAGAATAATGAAGGACACAATTCATTATCAGGAAAGCTTGGAGATCAAAGCATTTAGATATTAATATATTTTAAACAACACTAATATATGTATATCATATTTCCGTAAATATTTTTTTCAAAGATAGTTTATCATAAATTTTTAAAAATTTAAGTTATTTATTTAAATTAATTTATAATATTTCTAATAATTTAATTTCAGAAATAAATAAAAATGTTATAAATAAAATATTGGCTTCAATTAATTATTTTCATTAAAAAAAATTTCATTCATATAAATCTATTAATAAAATGCATTTAGTAATTGCAGTAATAGTAAATTTCGATTTATCGAACCCTGTGCGAAATAGAATCTATCGAGATATATTGTTTGATGGACAGCAGATTGTATCGACTCAAATATTTTTAACTTCTTTTCAAAAGAATTTTAATTTGCAAGAAATATTTTCAAAACTGGTCGAAATATAAAAAAAATCAAATCAAATGCTCAGTGACGTCTCTTAATCGTCTATTGTAATTCATATGATTGCGTATTACATAAAATAAACACGGTATGTTATTTAAAGAATTCCTGCGGATCTCCCCCAATTGCTTACGGAATTGACACCATTGCCTTGTCAACTACGCCAGGTAGTTAAGTGAACTCCTAGGATGGTTTCGCCGTATCCAATCCCGTAGCGGAGTTGGGTTAAGCGAGAATGGTTTGACTGAACATTTCCTTTTTCTCAGTGTACCTACTCGTTTAATGTATATTATAATTAACCTTGTAAAAAGATCTTCATTGGTCTTTTTTTGCATTTGTTTGTTTTTGGCATTGCAATAGCACATCGCCTCATTTGAAGTATGACATTGTACTGGCTCAAAAGAGAAAAGAGGCGCCTCTTACAAACTCATTTTAAAATCCAGTCCTACCCAACACTAGTTCGAACCCTATTCCTGCTGGACTAAGAGCCGAAAGCCATGTATACTAAATACACACCACCATAATGGTTACTGGGGTGCTGATGCTGGTCTTGAGAGAGGACATTCTATAATAAATCCAAGTTATAGAAAAGATTCTAGAAGCGTGAAGGGAGGGGTTGGCGGGGGGGGGGTGCAATCGGAATGCATGCGCTTTTAGGTCCCAAAATTTGTGTACATACAAGATAGGATATGCCAGACTTTCCCTAAAGTACCGCACGATGGACTTGTAGCGTACACGGATGGCTTCAAAACAAAGGCCGTTGTAGGCGCCTGAGTCTGGAGTGGTGTCCCCAGATGCAATAGCACGATGAACTTTGAATAGTCAGTGTCTTTCTAGCTGGAGGTCTGTACCTGGACTAACTCTAAGCTGTTCCTCCGCTTAGGGGTGCAATAGAAATGATGTCAGAACACTTGTTGGCTTAGTTACCGGAAACAGACCCAAACTGCAGGGTTTGTCTTGGGGAAGATGAGTCTGCCCTCCATGTTATTTGTGAATGCCTCCCAATGGCGAGGAGCAGTTTCTCATCGTTCAACGGCCATCATATCCCCCTTAAAAGCCAAGCGGCCGTGGTTTGGCCGCTGTAGACACATTTCTTTATTTTTACTGGGGCGGACATTGGAAGATGAGTCTGCCCTCCACGTTCTTTGTGAATGCCTCCCAATGGCGAGGAGTAGTTTCTCATCGTTCAACGGCCATCATATCCCCCTTAAAAAGCCAAGCGGCCGTGGTTTGGCCGCTGTAGGCACATTTCTTTATTTTTACTGGGGCGGACACTGGAAGATGAGTCTGCCCTCCACGTTCTTTGTGAATGTCTCCGAATGGCGAGGAGCAGTTTCTCAATGTTCAAAAGGAACTTGTTCAAACAACTTCTAGGAAAACTCCTGCATCTTCCGACCAGTACTTAATCAAAAAACAGAAAAAACTTAATTCGGAGGATAAAAACGTTTTACAGGAGTTAATAGGGTATTTAAAGAGATGGCGATGCGATGAGCCCTGCGTTTGAAGATTTTGGTGTTGTAGGAGTTCGGCTGTAGAGGCTGTGTTCCACTGTGTGGACGAATAGGGGGTTTTAAATAGTGATGAGCAAGAATGATCTTGGTTTTGCAGTAAAGTATCCCTATATGCGAAAAATTTATTTAAATAATAGTCTGTGATACTAATTATTTGATTTATTTACTAACAGACATTAACAATGCGAATTCTGAAAATCATTTTTAGATAACCCAAATCCTTTGTTCGGCACTGATATCATAGCTGGGAGAAAAATTTCCAAAAAAGCGATTTGTTGACTAATTTGAGCGGACTAAAGTGTCGAATTCAAAAACATTCAATAAATGACAAAAATAAAAGCTTCTCGATACTGCAAAATATGTGAAATAATCAGGAATTCCGATGCAATTTATTTTTCCACGGGACGGAGCAATATTCCAGATAATTTGTTGAATTATTACAAAGCTAGAATTTCTAGCTTAAGAGGAAGTTTTTAACCTACTAAATAGTCCAAGGAAAATTATTAATGATAGCAGTCACAGCGGGTTTTTAATCACTATGACATCAAGTTTATTTCCTGTTTTAGTTATCCCTTATCACTGAGATCCCATAATTTTTTGAAAGAAGAAAAGGGATTGAAATCTTAATAGAATTTATTGAAAAAGGCTTCCATTTAAGCTTCGTCGTTGTGTGTCCCTCATACAGGATAAGCGAAACCATATCGATGAAAATTAATCTTCATTGACTATGGGAGATTACTTGTTGTGGTTAACATATTTCGAGCAATAATTGTTGATTGCAATAGAGACAATCTATGCAATTTCCACCACAACAAGTGTTCGACACCTACTGGGTTCAAAAAAATACTAATTTAATGAACAAGACCCAGAATTGCGCATTCTACAGAATTGTTGAATCGAACAGGAACTTTCGAATTTGTGCAAAGAGAGAAAGAGTTTACCATTGTTAATTCGTTTTTCTTTCTGGGTTTCGGGAAGGTGATTTTATTCTGTTGGAATCAATTAGAAATAAAAATGAGTTTGTAACGAAATTCACTGGAAGTAGAGCTCTAACCAGAATCATCTTAAGCAAACATAAATTTGCAAGTCTTCAGGCAACAGACGCTTTCATTTTAGGTGGAGACTGCACTAACTACATTACCACATCCGGAAAGAATCCGTCCACAAAAATGCAAAAATTTTAGCTCATTAGTGTGAAAAGCTTGCAGCGAAATCTTTCTGCTGGCCTTACAACTTGCTGCAGCAAAGAATATAGTAGAAGGACACTTTATTTACAAGGCATTCAGCGCATTTGTATGAAATGGTGAAAGCCGTATTTAAAGATGTCATTTTTTATTTTAGGATCATGGTTCTAACTAAATATAGGAAGACAGTTAAGATGCTAGAGACTCTCATTTGTTATGTAACAGTATTAAGCTTAGAGGCTATTTTGGGAACAACCTGTCCATCACGTCGTACATGTGCAATGAGTACTAGAAAACGTAGTTCGAAAGATAGTGGATGAAATAGATTAAGAGAGGACCATGGAGCTATGTCGAAGGCGATGAACATTGTATTTGAACTCTTTGATGTTGTATGAAGGATTCTGTTAGCCACGAATCTTGATGACCCCCCCCCCCTGAGACTGTGACCGCATGTATGCGCTGGGCAGCGATGGACCCGCAAGGAGGAGCAGGTTTGCTAGTTGTCGCTTGGGGGTCTTTTTTCGAGGGATGGAGCTCGTGGTTCCAATTACACTTGGTTTGAGTTGGCTCAGTCCATAGCCTTGTTAAATGCAGTATTTGTGGTCTCTTTCGGTTTTTATTTAGGGGAATCGGACCTTTTTAGTGTTTGGATTAATATTTTCCATGTTATACAACCACGAGTAGCGAAGAAATGAGGTCCACGCGGTCAGAGATCTGCAGTCACCGGGTAAGGCTACTTATAACCGAAAGTCGCTATGTATCCGGAGCACACCGATCACGGCTGAACTGATCGTTTTAATCTGTGTCACCAGCCAAGCTGATCATCGACACGGTTCGCATTCCACCTTGATCCGACGCAGAGGATTGGGGATTGGGAATGTCTTCCGACTAGAGCTGCTGTTCGACATTTCAAAATAAATACATGGTCGACAGTACGAAGGGGCCTTCCCTAAGTCTCTAGTGTGTCACATAAAAAAAAAAGTATTGAAGACAAGGAGAGGAACGTAAGGTAGGGTGGACGACGGATTGTCCCGGGTGAAGCAGGGTGATAGAGCCGTGAACGTGAAGGTCGTCGTCATTCATCCCGAATACTATAAATACGCCTAAATATACATCCTAAACCCAACTTAAGCCGATTGTTTGCTTAGAATTTACTAGGGTTTTATAAAATGCAAATCAAACTTCATTTCCATGAGTTAACCTAGGGTAAAGACCTTCGCTGGAGGGATGACGCTCTGAGTTTACAGGTGCGGAATTGGATTGCCTCGGCTCCAAATGGGAAGCGGTGCAAGGAGCTGTCCTTTGGCTAGTACCGGATCCCGGTTATAGAGTAGTAATTAGACAACGATTTCAGTCAATGAGGTATAGTTAAAGCTAATAATGCGGTAGCCAACTAGTTTGTGTCATCGACCAAATATACCATTTGCATTCAGAAAGAAGCCAAATTTAGGATTTGTAGATTATATCCCGGACACTTTATGAAGAAATAAGTTGGATTTTTTAAGAAATTCCAGACATTGAGATATTAATCAAACAATTTGGACTCTGTGTGTTTGGTCCATCGAAGATCCTGGGTGGATATTACCACAAGGATATTGAGAGATGAGTGAAAATGAAGTGTTGCGGGTTTAATTACAGAAAAGACGGTGCAAGATTCTTATGACCCTAATCAAAAAGACTAACGTATCTGGTGATTGGTTTTGACGTAATTCGGTGTAGCACGCGCTTGACTTGGTTCTTTGTAAGGGCTAAATCATCTTCAATTTTTATCGCTAGTATCATAGCCACTGTTTTACCCTAATCAATGATTTCTTACTTGCAGTGTTATTTCTGCAACACCAGAGTAGCCCGGGCAGCTCAAATCCGCAAACTACGGTTCTCATGCTAGCATGAAATCTGCAATGTAAGAACTCATAGCCATATCTTCGAGTATCACTCAGATTCCTCCTTATTCATTCAAACGTTCGAGAAACACTGGACACTAGAAATTGCGCCAGGACAATTTTCGTTTTTATAATTATTTTCCACTTTCGCTATAGCATCAATTTATCTAAATTATAAAATGCACTTCATAAAGCTAAAATAACCTGAAAATTATAAAGACAATGCCGACATTGTCTGACCTTTCAGAAATATTGAAACTTCCTCCCATTTTCACTAACTAAAATTTTCCAATACAATTGTGACATGGCATAAACTATTTTAATACGAGTCAGGTACAGGAAACGTCCAAATGGTAATTCTCTCATTAAAGAAGGAGCAACTTCCTGCGAAACTTTATGAATAGTTAAAGACAAAAGTTTCAACTGACCGTAAAATTTTGGACAGGTGTAACTTTGTGAATTCCCTATAAGATCTCCAGAAATGCTAAATTCGCTTGTTAATTAAATCAAATTCATTATTCGTTTCCTGGCGTTAAATTGGAGCCCGTCGGAGGTGAGGCGAGGAGCGAGGAGCGAGCAACTCTATCCAACTTTATCCCCTTTGAAATATGTACCGTGAAAAAAGTAATCCTAGATAAAATAATTTTTTTTAATTACCTACTTGCAATTGCCATGCACGGAGCAGCGCAAGCCAGCAGCCCTTACATTTGGTTGAAGCTTATGATTTGCATAAAAGATACTTGTGCAATGAACGTGCCCCAGGAGCGCTTTTATTTTTAAAAAAGGGGAAAATAATTTGGTAAGGGATCATTTCCTAATCCCAAGAGAAATAATTACTATCAGCTTGAAGGACTGCGAGGAAAATTAAAAGAGACATTTTTAGCAAATTAGATGGCGAAATTATTTTCACTGAAGGTATTAGAACTTTTCCGTAGTGAATTTTGTATAGACGAGCACTTTCTGCTAATCTCTGTGATGATGGAGTGAAAGTTACATTGCAGGTCGTTAAGAGTGCTCCATTTTATTTAGTGGATGTAATAATCTCTGCAGTGGAATAGAACTTCAAAGCCAAAAGAATTTGCTGTGATCGTGATAATTTTTTCCTACAAAATTTAATATGATAGATATATGTATAGGTGTTTGTTCTACTATAGGTGTTTGTTCTAATTATAAAGTGATGTTCTACCTCTAAAATTTAGGTAATGAGGTGAAGCCTTAATTTTTTTAAGGTGTGAGGGGCAACCCACATGGTGAGCACTCCAGCCAAGTTAGCCCTATTATGTAGGTATCCCATTAGCGGAATACTCTGAGTCTTCCGGACAAAGGCAAGAAGATCTTTATTTGACGAAGACCAGATTGATAAACGTTCTTCTTCAAATGTAGATCAGAGAAGAAAATTCACAAAGAATATTTGTGAAGGTCTCGTCGCCTTCCATGCAGAGTAGGCATTCCGTCTGTAGAGGCAGTCCTAGGTTGTGGAGGTGAAACCGCAGTCCTACATGGCCAGTCAGATAATACACCAGCAGCCTTAGGTCCGCTCTGTTTAAATGGATAGTGTCCCTTAAGAAAAAGGGACTTATAAGACCTTTAGTCTGTCTAAGACCTGGGACTGACAATGACCTGCGACTGGGACAATAGGCTAGGTTTAGTCCCTTAATCCAGTCCTCTATGAGGGACTTGGAGGTGCACCAAGAGATGTCACAGAAGGGTTCTTGGCCTCGGACCCACAACGTCTCCCCAGGGTCCATCATCATTCATTCATTGCGCTCCTTTAATCCCTCATGGGACATAGGGCGGAACCAGTTGCCCTCCAGCGGACTCTGTTTTGCGCGACAGCTCTCAGCTCCGACCAGGATCACCCAGTTGTTGCGGCTTCTGCTAGTAGGGTTCTCCTCCACGTTGTTCTAGGTCTTCCAACTCGACGGGATCCTTGCGGATTCCACTCAATGGCCTGTTTGGCTAGGCTTTCGTTTTCGCGTCGCAAGGTGTGGCCAACCCAATTCCATTTCCTTCGTCTGATTTGGTCGTCTATCCTTTCTTGGCTGGCACGGCGCCATAGTTGTTCGTTTGAAATTTTATCCTGCGAGAGGATTTTTGGGATACGACGCAGGCATCTGTTGATGAAGACTTGTAGGGGCCCTGTGATGAATTGGATGACTTGCAATTTGGTGTTCGTTGAGATCTGGTTTGATCTCCATATGCGGAACAGGCATGCATTGCATATGCGCTTCGTGCTTTATTTATTGTGGAACTGACGTCTTCTTCTGCCCCGCCGTTTTCGGTAATAATACTACCGACGTAACAGATTTTATTTACCAGTTCCACGTCACGTTTATTCAGCGCAGTTCGTTCAAGGGTGTTTGCATTTATCCGCATTTCTTTGGTTTTTCTCGGATCCAGCCTTAAGCCTGCTGGATTACTTTCTGTTGCTAAATTGCTCATCATGTTTTTTTAGATCCTGATGTAAGGTCGAGCAATCCCTATTGTAAGCCGCCTGTTCCACTATCTAGAGCGCTGGCAAGGATGCCATTTATTACTATAAGAAATAGTAAAGGCGAAAGTAGGCATCCTTGTCGTACTCCTGAACTCACCTCAAAGCTGTCGGAAAATTTTCCGGAAAATCCTGCATTTGAAATTGTTGTATCGGGCTTTTAGCAACTCTATTATTTTATCAGGTAGTCCAAGTTGCCGTAGTGCCTGCTATATAAAGCTCCTAATGACCGAGTCGAACGCTCTTTCATAGTTTACGAAAGCAAGGTACAGGGGCGATCGTAATTCAGTAGACTGCTCCACTATGATTCGCAAGGTGTTAACATGGTCCATGCAGAAGCCGCCTTTTCTGAATCCAGCCTGCTGTTTTCTAAGCGTTTGGCCTACTGGCTCTCTTATGCTTGATAATACATATAATGTGGGACAAGATTTTACTTACAGTATATATTAGACAGATGCTTCTCCAATTGTCACATATTGTATATCTTCCCCTTGTTTGGAAATTTGACTAGTTGAACTACGTAGCTAATATTTTCAGGGGTGATTCCTGGATATATTTGGAGGAAAAAACTGTTCTAGAGAGGGGCTATTCGCACTACCCACTAATGATCTACAAACTTTATAAATATTATTGCGATCAACTTACTGTTAAAGATGTACATATTTGTCACTGATATGTTGACCCTAAAACCCCCTAAAAAGTGGGCTTCCGGGTAGAAATTAACCCTTTATTAAACCCCTAAGCATTGACATTTCAAAACTTGAATCCCAAAATTTCCCATGAGTGAATTGCATTTGAATGAGGAACACCAAATCGAGTGCTCACTTTTAAGGAATCACTCCACTCAGGAGTGTTCACTTTAAGTGAACATACCCTCAGTTTTTATTCCCACCACCCATAGTGTATAATTTTTACGGTTTTTAAAATTAAGATTGTTTTTGAGGTCAGCTGATAGTTCATTCATTATTTCTGGCAAGGTGTAGTTTGGATGTCTTCTCCCATAGACATTACACAATATTATTGATAGTCTAATGGCCACTAAACTTGAATAGTTTTCAAATTATCAGTGGAATTGTCGGGGCCAAAACAAAAAAAAAAGGATTATCCATTTTAATATGTGGTAATTTTCACTAAATAATTAACACCCCCAACTGCTGTCATAGCACCAAATCTGTCCACATGACTTATTCTAATTGAAATAGCGAATGTAACATGTAACTCCTGTCAACAGAATCGCAAAGCTTTTATTGGGCAAATTGATAGTCCAATTTGTTTTTGATTTCATCTATGGATTGCCAATAAATTGGAGGCTTTTGAACTGAACTGATGAATCCAAGCAGAATTGTGTTTTGGATTTAATTGTCACAACTAATTAATTGTTGACAATCTGCAGGCAATAAAACTGTTCAATAATGTAAACAAAGCAGGATTTATTTTTTGTTTGTTTATGTTAAACTAAAACGTAACGTTTTCACATAATTAATAGTTTTTGCAAGGCTTATTTACAATAGTGTATACGATGTTGTTTATTACAAAAAACGCCGGCTACAAGACAGCCAAATTAATTACAGATTCTGTTGTTGGTAGGAGAAAGTCCTCATCATTAAAGCTCATCTCAAGTTAAAGTATCAGAATACAAATGTAATTTATGTAAATCAATAGATTCACCAGTAGCCTAGATTAGAGTATCTCAATCAATTAAATTGTCCACCCACTGTGTTGGAAATGATTTCAACTACATAAAGGAATGAGGATAATATCCTATACCGAGGGCAAAGGATAAGCTGTGGCTAGTGATTAACCTCCCTGGCTCCGAATCCGAGACTAGTGTAATTTATTTTATTTGACAAATGGAATGATTAACTGATAGCAAAATGAAAATTAAATTCACAAAAGGAAGCTGCAAATCGATTTTATTGCATGATAAATACCTTTGAAAATTACAGTTTCCGTAGCACCATATGGGACTATTAAAGATTAGGAAATTAAAATTTAGTGTTGATTTTAGGAGGAGGATGCTTCACATTATATTTAATTAGAGGCTACTAAGGGCACGTAATACCGGATTCATGATTTGAAGTTTGATTGAACTGCTTTAGGCGGTGGAATGATATGATCAACTGAAGTTATTAACTGTATGGAAGTCAAATATTCGTGTGCTTCATGCCATCTATTAGTGCGTTTCCATGACAGCTTGAAGCTTACTTGAAGCGTACTTCAAGTATAAATGTAAACGCAAGCAGCTCGACTGGAGTCGATCAAAAAGATTTTTGTGATCGGCTCGAGTGCTTGTTATGTAAACCGAGCTTGAAAGCTTGAGTGCTCGAAATTGCGAAAGTTAGGCCTGTAAATGTGTCTAAAGGTAATGTGTGGGAATATGAGGAGACAAAAATATTAATGAAGAAATAAAAGCACGATAAAAGGAAGAAATAAAAGAAATATAATAGTAACTTCAAATGACAGCTAAAGAACTCAAGCTCAGTTTAAGCTAATATGCCGCTTCAAGTAGGCAGAGCATATACGCGCTCGAGTTCTTGAGATTTTCAAGCCTTCGAGTACTCAAGCTGTCATGGAAACGTAGTATATATTAATATGTTAACTCTATTCTCCGTCTTTGACTGTTCCCTAGCCCAGGGGGTGAAAGGAGGATGGTGGTCAATATGCTGAATTGACCAGAGAAACTAGGCAAGAAACCGCATGGATACACGAACTAACTATTCACGAAATATTGCTACTCCTTCCGGAGCAGCCGACGCACCGGCACTGGGGAGCAGGGTTGCTGGTAAAAAGTGGGTTACTGGCCGAACATACAAATTAAGACATCACGTTGGTCAAAAGAAAATCATAGCAATGGAATTGTTGAAATGCAAAATATCAGTTGCCGCGCTAACGGAACTACGACCTAACGGATCCGGGACAGCTTCAACAGACGCTGGATATGATACCTCGAACCAAATTAATAATACTCGCGGGGGACTTCAATGCACATTCAGGAGCAGATCGAACTGGCTTGGGCCAATTCGGAATCGAAGTAATTAACGACAACGGCTTAGGTCTGCTTTCATTCGCAGCGTCAAACAACTTGATCGTTGGCAACAGCATTTTGCGCCATCCACACCAAACCAGCTCACCTGACGAAATCCATCCGGCAAAGACTCGGCACTCGGCGATGTTAGACTACGTTTTGATCAACACAAGATTCTGATCGACGGACGCTTGATGACGTGCGTGCAATGTGTGGGCCCGATTGCGAAATTACAGATGCGATTTTAAAGAGCGAAGAAAATGGTGCCACCACGAGCCAAGAAGAATTGGGTGAGCCTACGGGACCCGGCCATCGGGCGAGAGTTTCAAATGGCATTACCCAACAAATTCGAGGCGCTCGCAATACCGGACGATATCGACGTAGAAGAAAAGCAATTGTCGGAGTCTATTGTGGAGTGTGCAATGGAGTTGTGTCCACCTATCCGTGTAAACGGACGCAGCCATTGATCTCGGACAATGAAACACGTCGACTTTAAGCAATAACGACGATTGAACAAAGAAGCTCGACAGAAAATGAAATCGAAACGCGAAGCGTACTGGAATAACGCTGTGGCCGACATGGAAGAAGCGGCATGAGTACCGGACGCTGTACTCGAGGCATGAGTACCGGACGCTGTACCAGGCAATCCGGTTAGGCGGCAAGACAACATAAACAAACGACAACATCAAAAAATCGGATGGAACTTTTGTGACTTTTCCCCACGAACGCCTGCAGCGGTGGAGAGAATTCTTCCACCAACTGCACCACCACGATCCGCCGCAAGGTCCAGCACGCGAACCGCCGATTATCGAACAGCTGACGTATCAGTTTCTAGATACCGAACCGACAATTATCGAGGTGAAGATGGCAATAAAATCGCTGAAAAATCGAAAGCGCCGGGAATAGATCAAGTGACCGCTGAGATGATCAGAGCCGGAGATGATGTCTTATCACAACGACTTCATGTCCTCATAACACACAAAATACATTCGGATCGTATCCCTTCGGCGTAGAAGGAAGCGATCGTTGTCCCAATTTTTAAGAACGGCGACAGTCGGGAATGCAAGAATTATCGCGGTGTTAGCCTTCTTTCGATCGTCGGCAAAGTATTTACGAAAATCATGCAATCGAGGCTACAGAAACATCGAGAGCAAACGAGCCGGAAAGAACAAGCGGGGTTTAGACCACATCGTGGATGAATTGATCAAATATTTGCACTCCGTCAGCTAATGGAAGAAAGAATTCGTTGCCGCCAACGAACTGTCGTCGTATTCATCGATTTCAAATCCGCTTTCGATTGCAGCAATTGGAACTGCTTGTGGAAAGTCTTGGAAACTAAGCACGTGCCATTGAGAATCATCCAACTTCTCCAAGCGTCGTACGGTGGCTCAAGCAGCAACGTTCGTACCCGAAGCAGGCGCGGATCTAGAATTTTGTTTTGGGGGGGTCACGGAATTAAAAGTAAACCTAGAAAGCGAAACACTAAAAGCATTTGACGATTTACTTGGACAAAATGGAACGCTTTCATTTCACCAACGGTACCAATATCATCAGAGGGTGGTAGAAGCTGAAAAAAGTTTCCTTCAGACTTTTAATAACCCAGCATCTTTTTTTTTTAATAATAATAATAATATATATTTATTGGTTTAGCACAAAGATTAAACATCTTAACTGTACATAAAAGCAAAGGAAATAACAAATATTTGATTAATTGATAAAAGAGAAAGAGAAAAAAAAAGAAAAAATGAGAGGAGAAGACAAGAAAGAAAGAAGAAGAAAGAGAAAGAGTGACAGGAAAGAAAGAAAGAATTAACTATAGTGGTCTTTTAAAAGCTTGCTGAAAGTTCGGCTAGATGTCGCACTCCGAATACCACAGGGCAAAGCATTCCATTTACGCGCGACTTGGACAAAGTAAGAACGATCACCACATGACGAGTTACACCTAGGGATCAATAATTGTACCTGCCTATTGGATTGTAAGAAGCGTAGTTTCTCAAACAAATAACGTGGACACATTTTATTCATAAGCTTAAAGATAAATTTTAATTCGTGGTACGAGCGATAGTTTACAAAAGTAAGACCCAATAAGCTGGAGGCGTATGGTGTAATATGATCCTGCCGTCTTAGCCTGTAGACAAAACGAAGGCAATCGTTAAATGCAACTTCCATTTTTCTCATACATACCGAATCAAGTTTGGGGAAAATTAGACTACCATACCTCAAGTGGGGCATAATTAGAGCAATCACAAGCATTTTACGCAAACCAGGTGTGAGAAGGCTAGCACTTACCCATAGTTGACGTAAGCATCCATAGACTTTTTGAAGAACTCTGCTCGTGTGACTACAACAACTAAATTTAGAGTTAAACACAACACCTAGGTTTCTGACTGATTCGACATAAGGCAACATGACATCATTTATTATAATTGGTGCGAGTGTGCTTAATACAATGGGAGTCTTACTAACCACCAGACATGAAGACTTCCTAGGATTTAGGGGCAATTTATTGGTAACAGTCCAATCAGAAATACTCCTCAAATCATCGTTAAGTTTACGAATACACTCAGCGGTTGAATCGATGGGCATACTTATGTAGATTTGCACATCATCAGCATATAAGTGTATAGATGTGTTTTTAATTACAAGAGGAAGGTCATTAATATAAATGCTAAACAGCAAGGGACCTAGAATAGAGCCTTGTGGCACTCCGCAGCGTAGAAGTATGGGCTCAGAAAATTTATTCTGGATTTTAACTATTTGAGAACGACCAGACAAGTAGCTTAGAATCAGTTTCATAGCAGTAGAACCAAGACCGAAATTACTACCTAATTTTTGTAAGAGCTTTGCATGATCAACCGAATCAAATGCCTTCGAGAAGTCGAGTAAAGTCAAGAAAGTTACTTTACGGTTATCCAAGGCATCATAGATATCAGAAGAGACTTTTAGTAGTGCAGTTTCACAGCTATGTCCAGATCTAAAGCCAGATTGCCACTCGGAAAGAAAACAGTTTTCTTCAATATGCGAAATAAGTTGCTTAAAAATTACTTTTTCAAATACTTTCGACAAAAAACATAGAAGACTAATTGGACGGAAATCAGAGGGTTGCAAAGGGGAAATTGTTTTTGGAATAGGTACCACCAACGCTAGCTTCCATTGTGTTGGAAATTGGGAACACGTAAGAGAGTAGTTGAATATATGCGTGAGCACATTTGATACAAACGGTGCGATGATTTTTAAAAATTTAGGTGGAAAATCATCAGAGCCAACCGCCTCCGATTTTATTGAGTATAGTGTAGAAAGAAGTTCATCCTCGCCAATGCAGCGAAATACAAAACCATCAGAAGAAAAATTTAAGTCGAAAGAAGGTAAATTACAGACTGCATCGGAGGTGGAAGAAAAGAATGTATTCAGGACATCAGGATCTAACTCTGCTTTTAGGTAATCTTGACCAAATGCTCCAAGATTACGGAGATTACTCCATAGCTTCTTCGGGGGTAAACTTGTATCGAGCAGGTTACTAAAATAGGAGCGTTTAGCTGAACGAATTAACGATACTGTCCTATTGCGTGCTCGTTTGTACAACTTTCGCACTTCCTCATTACGCGTCTTTTTATACCGATGATACAGGAAGTCTCTTTCAGCTATTGAGATATGCACTTCACGAGTAAGCCAAGGACATCGTCGTGGATAAACCCTGATTAACCTAAGAGGAACAAACATTTCATATAAGGGTCTAATAGAGTCATAAAACGCTTGAAGTTTTTCATTTATATTATCACTTGAGTAGACAGGATCCCAAGATAACTCGCGACACGCAGTCTCAAGTTGCTGGAGATTGATTCGTTTGAAGTCACGGAATGATATCGTCTGGAACTGAGAAACAGGCCGAAGGTGTATTTTGTAGGACAAAAAAAGAAAATCATGATCAAAATTACTGGGTGGACTAATTTGGTTATGAAACAAGATTTTCTGAATGTCATCAACCAGAAAATAATCCAATTGTGATGGAACCATTGCATTAAAGTACGTAGGTAAGCTATTGACGATTCCCAAATTAAGCAGTTGGCAAAGATAATTAAAATTGCTTAGAGATGTACTTGATTTTAAAGCATCAATATTAAAATCACCACAGGCAATGACATGGCGGTACTTTCTGGTGAGCGTTGAAAGGGCGATATTGAGCTCATTAACATTATCAAGACTAAAAATACTAGGTGGACGATAAATACCAATTACAACTGCCTTTTCTACACCAGTATTTAATTCGACAGCCAAGTATTGGGCATTTTGACAGCACGTGGCAGAGATTATAGCTGAAGATCTTATGCTATGATGAACGTAAATTGCAACGCCACCGCCTGTACGCCCTACACGATCATTCCTAAAGATGTTATAGCCAGGAATAGCTACAAGCTTCGAGTTGATACTGTCATTAAGCCAGGTTTCACAGATAACAATAATATGGACACAAGAATTGCAAAATAAGTCATGCAACATATCACACTTGCTTCTAAGACTTCTTGCATTTATACAGACGACATTGAGACCATGTGCACGGGATGTAAATATCTTAAAGATCGTTCTTATCTTGTCTAGTGGGGAGACACTAACCACCATCATAGACGAAGAGCAAGCATCCACACCGAACAACCAGCAAGATCAACGAGAGAAAAGAAGTGAAAAGAAGAAAAAGAGCGAAAAAAGAAGTAATGATAAAATTAATAAAAAAAGCTAACATTATACTAAAAATTAAATAATAATAAAAACAATATAAAATAAGATAAATTAAGGGATAAACAAAAATATTTAAAAATAAGAATAATGAATAAAAAACAAAGATAATGAATGTGAAAAGAAGAAAAAGAGCGAGACAAGAAGTAATGACAAAATTAATAAAAAAAGCTAACATTATACTAAAAATTAAATAATAATAAAAACAATATAAAATAAAATAAATTAAGGGATAAACAAAAATATTTAAAAATAAGAATAATGAATAAAAAACAAAGATAAGATTATGAAATAAACAAAACTAATTAAAAGTATTCAAAACATGCATTGATGTGAGGCTCCAACAAATTAAGCGGCAGATCCAGGTTCCACGAAAAAGGCTAGGGCGTTGTGGAAGACCCAACAGCTTCATTTAGGTCCAGGGCAGAGATGAACATCCGCGGCTGCTGATTTCTCTGGAGTTGGACATACACAAGTCCCCGTCTAGTGAACACCGATGCCACGAGATTCCTTTTTAAAAGTCTACGCGCTGTCTGGAAGATGTCCCTATTCTTCGACGTCAGGCTCTCATTAATCATGACGACGCCATCAGACGCGAAACCTAAGTTCAACTTAGACAAAGTAAGCTTACCATGTTGGCGGTTTTTTTGAGGAACTCTTGCTGCTCATTAGCGGATGGGAATTTAGCTATTAACAACGAGCTCGTGTTTGTGGCACTTGATGAATCAGGGCCGCGTCGCTGACGGGGCCTAAAAACATAGACATAACGAGACAGTTCATGCCCAATAGTAGAGGCAATAGCATTTAAAACTTCACTCGGGTTTTCATCATTTGTGGAAGGAATGCCTCGAATTACTATGTCTTTGAGCCTAGACTGGCGCCGCAGGTCCTCGAATTCGTTGGACACTGTAGCAAGGTCGTGCTGTACAGCTTCGACCTCTTCCCTTAGTTTGACAATTTGGCAGTTAAAGGTGCTGCAGACCTCCTCAGTTTGCATTTTCAGACGGGCCTCAAGCTGCTTAAATCTGTCTTCAAACGCAGCAAATTTACTATCCAGCAGGCGATCGACGCCAGCGAGGATTTTTTTCTCCAGCTGCTCATAGCTGTAATCGGAGACTGCAAGTGCAGTGGACTTCGGAGTTCTAGCTTCGGGGGCATTGCTCCTAGCGGAATTACACTCAGTAAGTCCCTTTGCGGCAGATCGAAGCTTCGACATTTTGAAGGTTTTAACAGCAAGTTCTAATATCACAGTAAAAGCGCCACGTAAAGAGAAAAAAAAAAAAAAAAACTCAAATTAAGTCAAGCGCAGCTTTGTCACTGGAATAAACAGCACGCGCGGAGGCCAGTAGAAATATCGAGATGTCGAAGAACACTCAGGATTAGCGGAAAAAATCAAAACATAAATGACTCGGAGCCTCAAAAAAGTAACATCTACACTGTGATCATGTCACTCACTTAAGATATTTAATTTTTGCTATAAATTGTTGCAATATTTAATTAAATTTATAAAAATTCAGGCACCGAGCGAAAGACACGTCTTACTTCGACAGCGATCTATCACAGTATGTGTGTACAACGGGACTCACAAGTAAAAGAAAGCCGAGATCGATATTATTATGTAGGGATAATGAACTTCTCTATAATCGTGACACTGACGGAAAAGTAGATATTCTGGTGGCAAATGATAGGAACTTCAGGGCACTCTTAGTTGAATTTGGTGACTTTACTTTTCAGCATCATTTGGAAACCGCAGGTTCAATCGCGACATATATCAGTAAAACCAGAGAATTTCATCGCATTTTGCGATGCATACCAAGCAATTCGTCAGGGGTATGTCAGGACTTGACGAAAGTAGCCATTCACGCAAGACGTTGTTCTTGCAGCAATCATTTGTTAACAATTCTTTATTAAAATCTTCCAAAGTTTCAAATTGTCGCAATGCTTCAGGAACAATGAGAGCAGTTTTGGCTTTGGCTAACGGTTTTGCAAACGTTTTTAAAAAACATCTTGGTGGCAAATCACTTAAGGACTTTGCTAGACTGGTAGAAACCAACTTTACTAGTTGGGTAGAAAATCACGTTGGGCACATGCAGTTTGAGGGTGAACAATTAATAAAAAAGTGTGACGCATTTAATGAGATTTCGATGTTGAGGACGCGAAAACTTCATCTCCTGCGGCAAATCTTCGTCTTGTACTTTTCAGCCTAGAGTTTCCGATTTCATCTGCTTGGTTAAATGACGTTCTAGGCGTGTATAATATTCGTACTATTTGATTTTTTATCATAGTCATTAATAACATAATAAACTTTACTTTTCGTACGTATCCGGTACAACTTTACCTTTGAGCCGAATACTCCAAACGTCTTCATTAGATTTAAAAAATAAATGGTTAAAAAATATTTTTTTAAATAATTCTTTTGATTAACTAAAAAATTTACTGAAAAGTAAAAAATAAAAAATATGTAAAACAAAGCGTGAAATTTCAATTTTAATGAAAAAGTTAATTAAAAGAATGGCGCATTTTTCATCAAAAATTGAAAATATAACTGTAAATCGCGTGAGATTTACAATAACCCTCAATTTTTGCTTTATTAATTTCATTATTTTTATATTAAGAAATTTACATTATTTTTATAAAATCATCATTTTTAATTTTGTTTGTTTTTCAATATATTTAAGATTTTATGTATTAATTTATAAGGCGTAGTAAAAAAAATAATTTCAACTTGTAGTTTTGCTCAATTCACTTTGAAGAAAATTCTAACAAAATTTTTTGATGAAAAATGCGCCATTCTTTTAATTAACTTTTTCATTAAAATTTAAATTTCACGCTTTGTTTTACATATTTTTTATTTTTTACTTTTCAGTACATTTTTTAGTTATTCAAAAGAATTATTTAAAAAAAATTTGTTTAACCATTTTATTTTATTTTCTACTTTTTAGTTTATTATATGTATTCCGCCATTTTATGATGGCGGTTCTATTATATTTAAAATTACGTCACACACAGCTTACTGTATTCTACTTGCCGTACTCTTTCATTTTTCATCTTGGAACCGTCTTCCTAATTTTTTTACAAAATGATCAGATTGCATTTAGTACATACTTATACATGATGAGTTGAACATAGGTTGAGCCCAAGTCTAACTACATGTAAACGGGAGTCAAGTTGAGTTAAGGTCGACTGAACTCGACTCAGCTCTGCTACCTGGGTTGAGTTGAAATTATGCATACGGACATGAGTTCAGTAGTTGAGTAGTTAAATTTAGTTTTGTTTGTGATTTTTTGTAACGTGTACTGCTTCTTTATTTTCAATTCACCCTTAACTCAACTATTCATTTCATCATACATACATATTAATATTGTGTGCAAAATTTGAAGTTGATCGGTTATATTTTCTACTTTTTAGTCTATTATAAGCTTTCCGCAAATTTCTGTTGGCCGCCATTTTGAATTTGGAATGACCCCACATAGATAATTGTGGTCTACCTGTCATATCCTTTCATTTGATACCCATGTCAGAGGGCCGCGGAGCACAATTTCAAAAATCGGCCGCCATTTTGTTCCGCCATCTGGATATTTTTACAAAATGGTCAGATTGCATTGTCATCTAAACTAAACGTGTATGCAAAATTTCAGCTCTATTCGAAACCGGGAAGTCGGTCAAATTTAATTTACAAGATTTGACGACACGTAGTGTAAGTTAAATAAAAGAATTTAAAAAAATAAATGGTTAAAAAATTTTTTTAAAAAAAATTCTTTTAAGTAAAAAATAAAAAATATTTTAAAGAAAGCGTGAAATTTCAATTTTAATGAAAAAGTTAATTAAAAGAATGGCGCATTTTTCATCAAAAAATTTTGTTAGAATTTGAAATTAACAAAGCAAAAAATTGAGGGTTATTGTAAATCTCACGCGATTTGCAGTTATATTTTCAATTTTTGATGAAAAATGCGCCATTCTTTTAATTAACTTTTTCGTTAAAATTGAAATTTCACGCTTTCTTTAAAATATTTTTTATTTTTTACTTTTCAGTACATTTTTTAGTTAATGAAAAGAATTTTTTTTTAAAATTTTTTTTAACCATTTATTTTATTTTCTACTTTTTAGTTTATTATATGTATTCCGCCATTTTATGATGGCAATTCTATTAGATTTAAAATTACGTCACATAGTTTACTGTATTCATTTGATACCCATGTCGTGGGCAAAAACGGCCGCCATCTCGGAACCGTCTTCTTGATTTTTTTACAAAAAGGTCAGATTGCATTTAGTACTTATACATGATGAGTTGAACTCAAGTTGAACCCAAGTCTAACTACATGTAAACGGGAGTCGAGTTGGGTTAAGGTTGATTGAACTCGACTCAGCTCTGCTACCTGGGTTTAGTTGAAATTATGCATACGGACATGAGTTCAGTATTTGAGTAGTTGAATTTAGTTGACAGCAGCATCTCTGTGTTTGTTTGTGATTTTTTGTAACGTGTATTGCTTCTTTATTATCAACTCACCCTTAACTCAACTATTCATCTCATCATTCATACACATTAACCACCCGAACTACGAGTGTGTGCAAAATTGGAAGTTGATCGATTATATTTTCTACCTTTTAGTCTATTATAAGCTTTCCGCAATTTAGTGTTGGCCGCCATTTTGAATTTGGAATGACGCCACATAGCTTATTATGTTCTACCTGTCCTTTCATTTGATACCCATGTCAGAGGGCCGCGGAGCACAATTTCAAAAATCGGGCGCCATTTTGGAACCGCCATCTTGATATTTTTACAAAATGGCCAGATTGCATTGTCATCCAAACTAAACGTGTATGCAAAATTTCAGCTCTATCCGAAACCGGGAAGTGGGTCAAATTTAACTTCCAAGATTTGACGACAAACAGTGGCACAATTTCAAAAATCGGGCGCCATTTTGGAACCGCCATCTTGATATTTTTACAAAATGGCCAGATTGCATTGTCATCCAAACTAAACGTGTATGCAAAATTTCAGCTCTATCCGAAACCGGGAAGTGGGTCAAATTTAACTTCCAAGATTTGACGACAAACAGTGGCACAATTTCAAAAATCGGGCGCCATTTTGGAACCGCCATCTTGATATTTTTACAAAATGGCCAGATTGCATTGTCATCCAAACTAAACGTGTAGGCAAAATTTCAGCTCTATCCGAAACCGGGAAGTGGGTCAAATTTAACTTCCAAGATTTGACGACAAACAGTGTAAGTGTTGGCCGCCATTTTGAATTTGGAATGACGCCACATAGCTTATTGTGTTCTAAATGTCATATCCTTTCATTTGATACCCATGTCAGAGGGCCGCGGAGCACAATTTAAAAAATCGGGCGCCATTTTGGAACCGCCATCTTGATATTTTTACAAAATGGCCAGATTGCATTGTCATCCAAACTAAACGTGTATGCAAAATTTCAGCTCTATCCGAAACCGGGAAGTGGGTCAAATTTAACTTCCAAGATTTGACGACAAACAGTGGCACAATTTCAAAAATCGGGCGCCATTTTGGAACCGCCATCTTGATATTTTTACAAAATGGCCAGATTGCATTGTCATCCAAACTAAACGTGTATGCAAAATTTCAGCTCTATCCGAAACCGGGAAGTGGGTCAAATTTAACTTCCAAGATTTGACGACAAACAGTGTAAGTGTTGGCCGCCATTTTGAATTTGGAATGACGCCACATAGCTTATTGTGTTCTAAATGTCATATCCTTTCATTTGATACCCATGTCAGAGGGCCGCGGAGCACAATTTCAAAAATCGGGCGCCATTTTGGAACCGCCATCTTGATATTTTTACAAAATGGCCAGATTGCATTGTCATCCAAACTAAACGTGTATGCAAAATTTCAGCTCTATCCGAAATCGGGAAGTGGGTCAAATTTAACTTCCAAGATTTGACGACAAACAGTGTAAGTGTTGGCCGCCATTTTGAATTTGGAATGACGCCACATAGCGTATTGTGTTCTAAATGTCATATCCTTTCATTTGATACCCATGTCAGAGGGCCGCGGAGCACAATTTCAAAAATCGGGCGCCATTTTGGAACCGCCATCTTGATATTTTTACAAAATGGCCAGATTGCATTGTCATCCAAACTAAACGTGTATGCAAAATTTCAGCTCTATCCGAAACCGGGAAGTGGGTCAAATTTAACTTCCAAGATTTGACGACAAACAGTGTAAGTTAAATAAAAGAATTTAAAAAGCAACGGATTTGATCAAAGATACCCTTGCTGACCTAAAGATGTGATGAAGATTCTGGTTTTCGACGGTTATTTACTGAAGCTCAACATCTCGCTGCACAATTGGATGAGGAATTCAAAGAAGCACGGGTTGTTTATCGTCAAAAAATCAAACTCCAGAAGAAGAATCTTCATTCCTTTATTGTAAACATTGTTACCGAATTTAATGAAATGCTTTCTCCAGACATGTTGGACCAAGACGTTGATCAGTTGAGACATTCAAGATGTTCGACAAGTAGTAGAAGCGTATCAGCAGCTTTTGGTTTCTCCTATCTCAACTATATTGCATAGTTCGAGCATTTGGGGGGGGGTCATGACCCCCGTGACCCCCCCCCCCCTTGAATCCGCGGCTGACCCGAAGTGACATATCCGAGGAGCTTCCGATTCAAACGGGTGTCCGACAGGGAGACGTCGCTTCGCCACTTGTTGTGATCGAAGCGATGTAGTGGCCAACGCGATTATGCGTGAAGCATTGGATGGACGGCCCGGAGTTCAATACGACGACAACAACTTCGTAACCGACCGATATTCGCCGACGATAGCGCCGTCTTCGCCGACACGAATGCCGAAGCAAAGGACATCTTAAGGTACGTATCCACCAAGGCAAGCCAACATATGCTCGCGAGCAAAATGACGTCACAATGGCGTAAAAAGCTTTTTGCTCGCCTGCAATTTTAAATTAGTATCCACCGAAAACAAATGATCGTGTGCAAAGCTTTGCACGAAAGAAACATTTTCTTGTGTGGAGTGCTTATTTCGAGTTCTAGTGAGCAAATTTTTGCGTCCCATTGGATTTGGATAACATTTGCACGCAAGCACCTTGTTAGTTTGATTTTAAATGAAAAGTCTTTGATATGTCATTCGAGGAGGAAATTGTTATAAGTGCTTCTTGTGTAATTTTGGGCTTATTAAATAATAAGCGAAAGTCACCGCGATGCTGGGTGAGGCCGTACTTAAAAAGTAGAAATGATGTGCGAATGATTTCCAGTTCGCTGCAATTAAATTTCGTTGCAATAGTTTTTACTTCGTCTCGCTTTTTAATATTATTTTTAAAATCTTGATTATTCGGATCCCACAATATTGGCCTTATTTCATACTCATTTATTAAATACACTGTATTTTTATATTTTCAAAATCGAAATGTAAATAACTTTGCCCGCACGCCCTTGCACCGCAGATGAGAAATAGAAGCTAGACACTTTAAAATGAACACGTGCAATAACTAGAAGCAAAAGTTTGTACACATGTTTTACTGCCTAGGAGCAAACATTGTTGATGTGCATAGCTGCGATGAGCTCTTTTTGGTGACGTCATTTTGCCCGCGAGCAAATGTTCGTTTGCCTTGGTGGATACATACCTTTAGGCTGGTCGTCCACTGGAAGCGTATTCAAGCGGCTACGCGCTTCGGCGACATGAGCGGCTACAGGCGGTTACAAGCGGCTTTGAGATATGCGGCTACACGCTACAGGGGTCGTCCAATGCAAGCTTTTCATGCTGCTCAGTTTGAAGAGAATTTGCCATAAAAATTTTGTGATTTGTAAATATAGAAGGCTTTTTAGTACAGTTAAATTAAGCCGAAAAAAGCGGAATAGCGGAAATGATTGGGTACAGGCTGAAAATTGGCACAGAGCTTCCATTTAGGGTTCTCAATAAGGGGTTATAATACAAAATCACACTTTTATTCTTTTTTAGCATTTTGCCCATGCTGCCAACCTATATAATGTTCTAAATGGAGTCACTCAAGTTCCTGTTATTTATATCAAATAAAAGAATACGCATTCACCTAAAAGATGAGTCTAAGTATATTGCTTTACGATAATTAGAAAACTAGTTATTCAACTCTAAATAAATTAAAACAAAATACATTTTTTTCGTAAACCCTGAATTTTAGTAGTTAACCCCCTCTCTAGAACAATATTTTCTCCAAATACATCCAGGAATCATTCCTAAAAAAATTAACAACGTAGTCCATCTTGAACGTCTGATAACCTATACAAGTCGTGAATGAGTGCATATGAGTATTTTAAATCTTTAAAACGGTGATATCTCTTGAATGGCAATTCGTACGGAAAAATGTATGATAACTTTTTTAGTAGAGAATCGCATGATCTACAAACTTTGTCAACATTATTTTATTATAGGACTTACGGTTTCAGATGTATATGCAAAAAACTGATATATTGACCCTAAAACTCCCTAAAAAATGAGCTTCCCGGGGTAGAAAATCGGTAGACTTTATAACCCCTTATTGAGAACCCTAAAATGAAGCTGTGTGCCAATTTTCACGCTGTACCCAATCATTTCCGCTATTTTTACTATTTTTCCTGTACTATTTGAAGAAATTTTTTTTCGTGATTCGAGCGGCTACGCGCGACCGATCCAAATTATTTTGGATTCGCGCGGCACGCTCGAATATGCCTATAGCCGCCCGCTCAAAGCAGCTTGCAGTGGACGATGTTTGTATGAACTTCTTTATGTTGGATCTGTCGCGCATAGCCGCGTGTAGCCGCTCATGTAGCCGAAGCGCGTATTCGAGCGGCTACGCGCTTCGGCTGCATGAGTGGCTACACGCGACTTTGCGCGACAAATTCAACATTAAGAAATTCATACAAACATCGTCCACTGCAAGCGACTTCGAGCGGGCGGCTATAGGCGTATTCGAGCGTGCCGCGCGAATCCAAATTAATTTGGATCGGTCGCGCGTAGCCGCTTGAACCAGGAAATAATTTTCTCCAAAGCCTTCTATATTTACAAATCATGCACTATGTGTGCGTGGGTGGTTGTATGAAATCTCAACGAGTTTAAGTAAAATATCAAAATCCTATTAAAAATGAGGGGAGTAAGTTTTTTGTGTCCCAGAAAGTGCTGTTTTAAGTTAGTTAGTATTTCAAATAATAATTATTTTATTAAAATAATAATTATTTTATCAAAATAAAAAAAGTGAAAAAAGGACAAGAAAGTGTCAAGGATAAGTAAAATAAGTTTGCAATTTAAATATCTTATTAATAGGATTCGTTTTCGGGATGTATGATGGTCCTGGTGGGTCATCTTGTTCTCAGGTTAGTGCTGTGTCGTTCGCAGGAGGAATATTATTATTATTATTATTATTATTTATTAAAATTCATTGGTACATAAAGATAATTATAATCTTAACACGCTATAACACGTATGTACATCAAAAAAATGGAGAAAAGTTTATATAAATCAATAAAACAAAAATTAAACTAAAAATTGACTTAAAATTAAGATACGCTACCTAAGAGAAAGAGAGAGAGAGAAAAGAAAAAAAAAGAAAGGAAGAAATATTAAAGAAAAACAAAAAAAAACTAATTTGATGGAAGATTATTGACTTGTAAGGTAAATAGATACAAGCTTCCTGAACACGTTCATAGACCTCGCACTCTGAATGGCGTGTGGCAAATTGTTCCACATGCGAAGACAGTGAACAAAAAAGGACCTATGCCCAACAAGGTGATGGACTCTAGGCGGGATAAAAAGTATTTTCCTTGTTGTACTACCGCGATGAAGATACTCGAGGAGGTAGGACGGACGTTCATAGCACTGAAGTTTATAGATGAATAATACTGCCTTGAGGAAAAGGTATTGGTCAAGCGTGCAACCCAGGATAGAAGAGCGATAAGGGCTTATATGGTCAAATCTGCGGAGGTTATATACAAACCTGAATAGTCTGTCTGAAGTTAGAATCCCTGCTGGTGCTATGGCATCCCAAAAATATATTGGAATGTGTTGAGGTTCATACGATAATAGTCGAAGAATTTAAGGGGATTTTTCTCTAATTCGCCGTGTAGATGATGGAACTCCCCTGGCACCTCCTCTTTTCTAAAATAGGGCTAACCCAATATGTTCGTCTTTTTTTATTGATTCTACGCCTCATCCACGTAGAATTTTCCATAAAATATTTATCCTCTTCTTTCATCATAATATTATTAAGTTAAAGTTCACTTCAAACTGAGCAGCATGAAAAGCTTGCAGTGGACGACCCCTGTAGCGTGTAGCCGCGTATCTCAAAGCCGCTTGTAGCCGCCTTTAACCGCTTATGTCGCCGAAGCGCGTAGCCGCTCGAATACGCTTCCAGTGGACGACCAGCCTTAGGCTGATCGTCCACTGGAAGCGTATTCAAGCGGCTATGCGCTTCGGCTACATGAGCGGATACGCGCGGCTATGCGCGACAGATCCAACATAAAGGATTTCATACAAACATCGTCCACTGCAAGCGACTTCGAGCGTGCCGCGCGAATCCAAATTATTTTGGATCGGTCGCGCGTAGCCGCTCGAATCAGGAAATAATTTTCTCCAAAGCTTTCTATATTTAAAATAAAATAAATCTACACTGCGATTTCTTGACGCTATAATTAAGAGAAAAATCGTAGGAATTCAATGAATGTGTTTTGGATAAATTGGTCGAGGGGAAAAGGTGGAAAAAAGTTAATAATAGTAGCGAAAACACGTTTTTTCACTTTTTAGGTACGAAAAAATTGTTGTTTTAGAAAACAAAAAATACTACATAATAGTGCTTAAAAAGACGAAAAATATGAGTTTTGCACCATTGAAGTCGGTCAACAACTTTTTGCAGAAAAATTCAAAAACCGTTAAAAATGACCATTTTTTTGACATTTAATTATAGGGATTGTAATTATCGTAGAACCTAGTGTTCAAGGATTAAATTGTATCTGCCTACAGTAAAAATTTCATGAAAAAATAATGGTAACTTTTCGAGTTTCGGTTTTCAAACGAGTTTTTAAGTTGTTAAATCAAACCTATCATACATTTCATGAAAATGGAGTTGTGGAGCAAATCCTTGCGAATAAATTAGGCCTACAAAAAAAAATTCTAGGACCACTGTGGACCTTGTTCAACCTTTTTTCGTGAAACAGGTTTTTTTCATTTTTGAGATTTACTCGAAAAGTTACCATTATTTTTTCATGAAATTTTTACTGTAGGTAGGCACCATCAGAAGCCACAATTTAATCCTTGACACAAGGTTCTACGATAATTACACTCCCTATAATTATCAAATATATATCTCTCCTGGAATTATTATGTCAAGTTCACTTCAAACTGAGCAGCATGAAAAGCTTGCAGTGGACGACCCCTGTAGCGTGTAGCCGCGTATCTCAGAGCCGCTTGTAGCCGCCTGAAGCCGCTCATGTAGCCGAAGCGCGTAGCCGCTCGAATACACTTCCAGTGGACGACCAGCCTTATGCTGTAAACATACTAAGGACGACGGCGACGGTGCACACAAATTAAAAAGCACACACAAGAATAATCATCTTCGACATCCGAATCCCAGCAGGAAATTTGGGAGACCTCCCTAGAGGATGAATAAAGGAGCCATCCCAAATAGGTTTTCAATCATTGATTAGAGAGTTTATACCGAGACTGCGTTTATGTTTCATTAGATGATGTCTTCGTTTTTTGTCTTTTTACTATTTCTGCTTCATTCTGCATCTAACCGCAGCGCGCAGTGCACTGAAAAAAAAAGTATTATTTTCATCCCTCCCAGAAATAATTGAAAGCTATAAAGGATACCCCCATTTCATACCACTTTGGAACTCAACACTAGATCTCCAATTTCAGTCTATAGCTAGTTTTACGGGAGTACTTCAACTCAACTCCATTGGGAGTACTATAGGAGCACTCTCTTTAGGCTTTTTTGGAGGTCAGAAGGAGCCCTCTCTTCCAATGACATGGTAATGTTAAAATCATGACAAATGTAGCATATGCTACACACGCGCACAGGAACATACGAGAATAGCAACACAATCCCATGTCACACCGCCCAGGCAACTTTGAGGGGCGATGGCTACGAAATAGAACTTGGATTGATTGAGTCGCCACTCTCGGCGACCTCGTCGTCGAGTGGCCTGCATATTGTGCTGCACCCTTCATACTGATAGAAAAGCTGTGTGTTCTATTCGTTTTTGCCAGTCTCTGTGGGAACTATTTTCGCCCTTAGTATGTTTACAGCATTATACGACATTTCAAGCGTCGCCCAGTCATACGGGTTAAAAATTAATGCGGAAAAGACTAAAGTGCTCACAACGGACAGATCGAGGGCCAGTGTTCACCACGATGGAACCGTGGATTCCGCTCGGGCCGCCAGCTAACGGATCAGAGAAGAAAGAAGAAGAACTCAATTGTGGTACTAAGTGAAAACCAACTGAGATCAATATTAGGTGTCATGGTATAATTTAGTGAACAATTTCGCTGGCCATAAGGGAATTGCTATTTCTATTAGGAAAGATGTGACCTTCCTGTCACGTCATATTCATCTGCTTTCTGTGCAAAAGTTCTAATCATCTTCTATTGTAATAGGTTACAGTATTTGGAGGGTTTGCGATTTCAAAATAACTGAAACTTGCGAAAAAAGTATGTGAAGTTAAACTCCAAGCAATTTTTAATCAGTTGAGGTCTAGACTAAGAAAGTGTCTGTCAGGCTATGTGTGTGTCTGCTTGTGCGTACCGTCACGCGTCAAGTTTTATTATATAGAGACAATGTTTATCATTTTAATTATTTTTACATCAGAAGTAAAAGTACATATAATGATGATAAATGTGCAAGGTGTAACATCATTATCTTACCCCCAATCCTAAATTTTATCTGAGGTAATCTTGGTTAATGTTTCAGAAAATTTCATAATTAAAAGTTACTTACGTTGCTGTATACGGGTCTTAATATTTTTTACTGAGTTCCTAACTCACAAAATTATAGAAATGCATTTTACCGAATATGAATTTTAAATTTATGCCACTGACCGACCTACAAGGATTCAAGAGAGGGAGTATTATTTCATTGGTCCACAGACATTCCTTTTTTGTGTAAGATTTCCCTAAGCATACAAAACTAATTAAAGGTAGCAAACAAACGACTTTAAGGATCGCATTAATATATAAACCTTAATTTAATTGTTCCCAGAACCCAAAGCCATTTACGTACAAATTATCCTTCTCGATCCTTTATCTGTTCAATAAAGCTTAAAGAAAATTTCCTGTTCAACCCATTTCACTGCATGCAGATTATTCGCTTTATAATGAATGAAGCAAATATTTTCCTCCACATACAACAGGACCGAATGCGGGCTCATGTTGAAACTTTTACAGTAAAGGAAATGAATTCATTCAGGAGGGCATACCATTCTGGGAAAGGATGCAGTGCTTCAGCTAGAATGGAATATATTTTGGAGCAGCCGTTGATAGCAGTCGAGATTGAACTGCACTAATTAGCCTTAAAATTTTTGCAATTTGAACACCCTTCAGAAGTTTTTCATCGTTCCAAAGTTCAAGTGCTTGTTCCCAATTCAGTATAGTGCACTTAAAACTTTGGTCCTTGTCGCAACAGAGACTTCGCTTCCTGGCCAGTTTGCATAACCAAAAAAAGAGGAAGGCTTATGTAACTAAATGACGGACGGTGTCCGAGGGAATATTTCAAAATATACGTGGATGTATAATTGTATATATACTTGTATATACTCCCACATATCTACACTTTTTTGTAAAATGAATTACGAATAACATAGTTTGAATAGATTAACGAATAGGAAACTCATCGTTATGTAATTTCACTAACAGAGTTTCTGTAATAAAATAGAAATAAGAAATTATTGCAGTAGAACGGGACAACGGGCTAGTTTCGTGTTTCAGGAAAAATATTGTCATGGAGGTAGAAGGGCAGTAATTACATTCCTATGGTGGCTCAATGGGCTTTGGAAGATCAAAAGGCACCATCGATGCTCAGTTTGATGTTCGAATAAACGAGTTGTATTCAAGCCGGGGTTGGTCAGTCATAGGTGGAGTAGGGGAAATACCATGTCATCAACCAACCGATGACCTGCCCTTTGGTGGAGTGGGGAAATGCTAAGGAAGGCTATGACAGGAGGAATCAGGAATGTAAAGAGGGAAGAAGAACGAAGAAAAGTTATATAGGTGGGAAAGTGGAAAAGGCGAAGGACCGTGGGGCTGGCCGGGATTCGAGCCCGGGACCTCTGGGATGGTAGCAAGACGCCTTACTCTCTAGGCTACTGAGGCCCCGAGGCATAACATTTGCCGCAACTATTTCTAGCGGTGGCCACTATCTATATGGTAACTATCCTATGAAAGAAGATAGGCTAATATGATCGGGCTAGGCTTCCAAGAAAGATTGGCGTGAGACTTTTAACCTCACCCGGAAAAAACAATTATTACGGAACGCGCAACCTTTGTGTCGTTCAATGTAGGAGTGGTGTGGCTCCGTATTTTAGAGTATTGGAGGCTGATTAGCTTTGGAGTCGCATTTTGTCATATCTTTCGCTGTCGGGGTGGAGCGGCTCCAGAAGTGCACTATAAGTGCAATTACAACTCACTTCTGGAGTTGCTTTAGTTTTTATAGTGGAGAATGAGGCGGGAGGTGGCTCCAAAGCGGGTCAACCGCTACTGTTTCGAAGTGAGGAGCTGCACCGCTTGCACAGTGAACGACACATTGTTGCGAGAGGCCAAGACCGGATCCTGGATACCGGATATTCTAAAAATAAAGTAGTTAAAATACGATAATTTCACTGGAAAAGCAGTTAATTCGAGTCTGCTTACTGATTGAACCACTGAAAATTTCTCGCTCAAAATGAGTTAGAAATTTTTTCACTGCTTCAACCAGTGAATTTTAATTTCACTGGTTTAACCAGTGAAAAAATATATGTGGCTCATATTATAGGCAACTGACTGTGAAAGGTTCCATTTGGCATACTCAATAAATCGTCTCGGCAAGCAGAATTTCAAGGCTTAGATGTTGGAATGCTTGGGAAAACGACACTCTCGCTAGAAAAAAGCTTTTTTTTTCTTTTTTACGTGAATTTCACTGATTCAACCAGTGAAATTTTGCTACACTTTTTTTGGTAGACTAAACAATGTTCATCCATTGAATTTTTACTGGAAACCAGTGAATAGTTACTGGTTTGTTTTTAGAGAGTAAGCTTTGGTTCTACGTCATCCTTCCAGCGGAAGTTGGGTTTCTCTGGTTTTGACACCCTGCAGATCTTACCGCAGAGGACTTTCCGAACAGATTCCTCTTCACCCATACGGGCCAAATGCCCTGCCCACCAGAGTCTGACGAGCCATATTTTCTTAAAGACATCTATGTCGCGCTAGCACTCGTCGTATTAGAATCACTGGACTCGCCCTTCCACACATTGGGGTAACGTAGACTAGTCATTACACCAATTCCATTGAATTTGAACCAGAGAGAAACACCTACATGTAACATCAGTAAAAACACCCGTATTGCCGCAGTCCTTAAAACGTGGAAAATTATAATTTGGAACGAATGCACCATGGCCCATAAAAAATCGCTCGAAACGCTTGAGAGGGCTTTGCGAGATTTCCGAGGAAAAACCAACCGATGGGAGGCGCTCTGACACTACTTGCAGGGGATTTACGCCCAACTTTGCCGGTTGTTCCTCGATCAACGCCTGCAAATAAGCTTAACGCATGCTTGAAAGCATCATATTTATGGAACAGTTTCGACTTTGCGATTCCCAATTGTTTTGGCGTACGCTACACTATTGGCTTGTGGGTGCAGCGAGATGCACTGGGTTCCAGCTAGTTTGAAGTCATGAAGCCTCACGCCAACCTCACATGGCAGGGACTAGGCAGATCATAGTAGCCTATCGTTTCATAGGATAGTTACCAGTGACCACCTCTAGACGGTTTTAAGATCACACTTCCATAAGTCCGGAATAGTTGCGGCTCGCGCATATTTTTTATACTAGATGTTATCCCCCTATTCGTTTAATGACTGACCAAGTTTTAGAATAGTGTTACAGCATATTATCAATAGCAGATACTTTTTATTAAATTCTGGTTATTTAGCATGATATCTGAAAAGCACTCTTTCCACCTGTACCACGTTTTATTAAAATGCAAAATGTAAGCGCCTTTGAATAGACTGCTCTAAAATTAATACTTTTACATTGAATAAAATTCAAAACTAGTTGGGATGTGGGTTTGGCCCCTTCGGTCCACACGATTAACTTTCCTGTATGATGAACGAAGATGGAATAAACTGACTTCTTACAAAATAGTTATACGTTTAGCACTGGTGGAAAATTGGCTAGTATCAGAACTGATGACAAAGCAATCCCGAGAGAAGCTAGTTCAAATAACTATAATAGTAGTAAATCGACAAGATTTTTTTAGAGAATTTGTTTTTCCTGAACGTTACCAAACAAACATGTCCTCCGTATTTCGTTCGCTGCACTAAAGCGGGTGTTCAAATTCGTATTGAGCGTGCTGAAGCGCCGTTGGCAAAATGAGAAGCGAATGACTATATTTGGAAATACCAAAGCTTTCCGGAGATATTAGCAAAACTGTGACTGTTAGTACTTGTCAGACTTGACCAAAAAGAACAAATTTTGCTGTAACTACTGGTAATCCCGGGATAAACCGCAATTTGCTGAAACTGTATCACGCGTAGAAAATAATTCCCGTCAAAAAGTGCTAATCCAAGGTTTGAAAAATTCGCGCTGTTTGTAAAGGGTAACGGAATTTTTGCAAGATTTTGAAAGGTTGTCGGATTTTGACAAGTGATGTTTTGTTCGAAGGCTATCGCTGTGCAGAGCCCAAAAAAGATCACTTCATTTAGAACGGGTCTCATTCAATCAAGTTTATTAGATATTAGCAAAACTTGTCAATTTATGGTCTTTCTAACAAATAGCCGAATTTTTTCTATTTAAACAAAAAAGGCCCGACCGAATATTATAAAATTTTCTTTTTTCGACACCTCAATGAAGTCGATATAGTTTTAAGTTCGCGCGGTATTGTGCAGGTACATAAATCATATACGTCGTTTAAACAAAAAAAAAAAAAAACGGTTCGACCGAATTTTATGAAAATCTTTTCAGATCATATTTTGGTTAATACTCTTGGAACGGCACGTCAACTAAGGCGATATCTTTTATAGTTCGCGCGATATCGTGCAGGTACAAAAATCACTTACGTCATTTAAACCAAAAAAATAAATTTGTTGTCTGTAAAGAGGGTTTACGGACGATAGTTTAACGTGACAACGTCATGAGAAAACATTGATGAAATGATTGCATACTTTTATGAATAAAATTGAATCATTTATATTAAATTATCATTATTTTGTATGGATACAAAAAGGAGTGAAATGAAATATTCATTTTGATTGATAACTTAGCTTTTATTTGCACTAATGAATTCAAATATGTTTATTACTTTAATGAACAGATTATTTACAAGTAACAATGTGTAGTAACAAATTCATTTACAGCTTTTATACATGTCTGATATTTAAATTCTTGCAATCTGTGTTATTCTGTTAAGGATAGGTCGATGATAGGAAAAGTATGAAATGAATGGTAGTGTTTCAAGTGTAATGTGCCTTGAAAAAGTCAAATCGAGGGTTGTTCCTCTCAGCGTTGTTGACTTAGTAACATCTGATGTGCATTCGAGATTGTACATATCCTTCATGAATTTGAGGAATGTATCATCATTTTTCACGTTTGTGTTGAAGTCGCCACAAAGAAGAATTGGTACATTGGTATCAACTTGCATGATCGGATGCACATACTGCCTGTTATGCACGTACGGAAAGAGTGCTTGGTGCAGCAATACACTAATGTTTGAGACACTGGCTCCAGGATGAATATACACTGCGCCAAGTACAATTTTAAACGTTGTATCAGCAGTGACGCATATAATTTCAGCCAAGCAGACCTCGCCTGTGTTTCTGATGAGGCGAGTTGTGTCCGACAATTCAACGTGGAGAACTTTGGCCGTGGATGCTGATGTTAATTTTCGATAGATTGCCACTCCACCAGCTGCGGTTGTATCAGAATCCGATCGATTCTTCTGCCTGGTTATACATTCATAATTATTGATTGGAACTGGATCAAAATTGTCACGCATCCACGTTTCAGTCAATACCAAATAATCCGATCTTGGTATCACGGGATCCATTTCAATATCGGCGAAGTGCGCAGACAAACTCTGAACATTAAGGTTTGTCACTACAGTTTGCCCAGCGTTGTTACCGTCATCACAAAATTTCACTGCTTTCGAAGTGATTGAAGGGCGTGTCCACGGAGTCGAATGTATTCGTTACGGACATCTCGCGTAGTCTGTGAGTCGTTCCCATCCCGTCCGTGTTTGAAGATAAAAGGCGCATCTTTTTCCGTGATAATGTGCAAGCCGTCTATATTCGTTACCCGACTCAGCGCCACGTACACCAACTGTTGTGGTTGCTTCGAGGAGTATTTATAAACAATAACAGTAAACGTCCCACCTTGCGACTTGTGAATGGTAATAGCACAAGCAGGAACGCAAGGAAACTGTTTTCGTTTGCATTTCACAGTTTTCGTCAGTGTAATGTTCACTATTTTCTCATACACCGGCACCCAGTTAGGAGACAGAGTGTTTGGCTTGCTTTGCACAATATTATTGTTGACAATGTGACAAATTTAAGCTAATTAAATATTGACAATTTTAATCAAATTTTTAAGATTACTACAATCAAATTTTTAAAATTACTACGGGACATAACGGGACAATGAGTCATCATTTTCGTGCATGCAGCCGGCGTTCATGGTTTTAATAGACGTTGTCACGTCGAAAAATTTAATGGATTCGCCTTCGGTCCGAAAATCGAAATCGAAAATTTCGACGTACATATGTATTTACATCTTTCAAGGTCCCAGGAGCATTTTAAGCAAAAAATTGGGAGGAAGTATGTGTGTGTGTGTGTGCGTACGGATGTGGTCATTTTTTCCTGCACGATATCGCGCAAACCAAAAAAGATACCGACTTCGTTGAGGTGTCGTTCGAAGCGTATTAACCGAAATATGATTTGCAAAGATTTTCATAAAATTCGGTCGAGCCGTTTTTTTGTTTAAGCGGCGTAAGTGATTTTTGTAGCTGCACGATATCGCCCAAACCTCGAAAGATATTGACTTACTTGAGGTGCCGTTCGAAGCGTAATTAGCGACAATATAATCTGAAAAGATTTTTATAATATTGGGTCGAGCGGTTTTTGACGTGACAACGTCTATTAAAACGATGAACGCCGGCTGCATGCACGAAAAATGATGACTCATTGTCCCGTTATGTCCCGTAGTAATTTTAAAAATTTGATTGTAGTAATCTTAAAAATTTGATTAAAATTGTCAATATTTAATTAGCTTAAATTTGTCACATTGTCAACAATAATATTGTGCAAAGCAAGCCAAACACTCTGTCTCCTAACTGGGTGCCGGTGTATGAGAAAATAGTGAACATTACACTGACGAAAACTGTGAAATGCAAACGAAAACAGTTTCCTTGCGTTCCTGCTTGTGCTATTACCATTCACAAGTCGCAAGGTGGGACGTTTACTGTTATTGTTTATAAATACTCCTCGAAGCAACCACAACAGTTGGTGTACGTGGCGCTGAGTCGGGTAACGAATATAGACGGCTTGCACATTATCACGGAAAAAGATGCGCCTTTTATCTTCAAACACGGACGGGATGGGAACGACTCACAGACTACGCGAGATGTCCGTAACGAATACATTCGACTCCGTGGACACGCCCTTCAATCACTTCGAAAGCAGTGAAATTTTGTGATGACGGTAACAACGCTGGGCAAACTGTAGTGACAAACCTTAATGTTCAGAGTTTGTCTGCGCACTTCGCCGATATTGAAATGGATCCCGTGATACCAAGATCGGATTATTTGGTATTGACTGAAACGTGGATGCGTGACAATTTTGATCCAGTTCCAATCAATAATTATGAATGTATAACCAGGCAGAAGAATCGATCGGATTCTGATACAACCGCAGCTGGTGGAGTGGCAATCTATCGAAAATTAACATCAGCATCCACGGCCAAAGTTCTCCACGTTGAATTGTCGGACACAACTCGTCTCATCAGAAACACAGGCGAGGTCTGCTTGGCTGAAATTACATGCTTCACTGCTGATACAACGTTTAAAATTGTACTTGGCGCAGTGTATATTCATCCTGGAGCCAGTGTCTCAAACATTAGTGTATTGCTGCACCAAGCACTCTTTCCGTACGTGCATAACAGGCAGTATGTGCATCCGATCATGCAAGTTGATACCAATGTACCAATTCTTCTTTGTGGCGACTTCAACACAAACGTGAAAAATGATGATACCTCCCTCAAATTCATGAAGGGTATGTACAATCTCGAATGCACATCAGATGTTACTAAGTCAACAAGGCTGAGAGGAGCAACCCTCGATTTGACTTTTTCAAGGCACATTACACTTGAAACACTCCCATTCATTTCATACTTTTCCTATCATCGATATCCTTAACAGAATAACACAGATTGCAAGAAGTTAAATATCAGACATGTATAAAAGCTGTAAATGAATTTGTTACTACACATTGTTACTTGTAAATAATCTGTTCATTAAAGTAATAAACATATTTGAATTCATTAGTGCAAATAAAAGCTAATTTATCAATCAAAATGAATATTTCATTTCACTCCTTTTTGTATCCATACAAAATAATGATAATTTAATATAAATGATTCAATTTTATTCATAAAAGTATGCAAGCATTTCATCAATGTTTTCTCATGACCTTGTCACGTTAAACCATTGATTATCTATAAGTAGATGCGTAACCTTGTTTGCGAGCTTTGGACATAGATGGCCTTACTTACACTGATTTCAAAAATCCATGTTAAATATAACATCGTACTCGGAGGTCTGCGAAAACTATGAGAAATTCCCCCTCTCATTCGCGTTTATTGCACAACTACAAACGCATCACAATCTTTACACAAAAAAGAGGTAGAAAAATGAATGCTTAGTGTAATACCCGCATCATACACAAACCGTTTTGATGTGAGTATCGAGTGATGGATAGTGTAATTTGTACCATTGAACTTTTGAATTCATGTATATAGCAATCGCATGAATTGGGATACTTGCGATTGCGCCTGCCGTTCTTTGAGACAAAATTTTCGGAATTTTTCTTGTTGTGTTGTTTAAAAACGATTTTTCAGGTTTAGGAAAAAATTTAGTCGTGGAAGATTTATTTTTTTTTCCTTTTTTATGAAATCATTTTTTTAATGACGGTGCCGCAAATTTTAATTTCTGCTTTGTACAGAATATGATAATTTTTCTAATTTCGACCAAAAGTTGAACCTGCGAAAATTTCAGTAAAAAGATTTTAATTAACACATGGAAGTGGTTTTTATCATTTAGTATCCCAGGCAATGAACTATTTTGCCTCATCATTAAGTTTTGATATTTAATGATATGGGAAAAGTAACATCTTTCTTTAGGTAAAATAAGCCATTCCATGCTAAATTGTCGACCTTTACTCCAAAAGAATATTTTAAGATTTATAACGCACCAGGAATCGTAAGTGTATTATAAATATAATAAGTCTTGTGCACTCTCTTCCACACCACCTAAGAGGTCGAGTACAGGGCGCGTTTTTTTATATCGTGGTGTCCTCAGTAGACATAATCCACGGCTTTCAATCAAAAGTTCCTTTCCCATTCAGGCATTGCTTTGGATTTAGGACCTTGGCTATAATGATAGATCCACATAAATCCTCGAACTGTAAAACAATTGAATCCTTCTTTCCAAAATTTAAATTCGACAGCATAACAGGCTGAAGTATACTATAAACTGGCTTTACTTTACTTCCTCACATTTTTACAATTTTTCCGCAACTCCTTGTACAGGGTCTGTCACGTATGCTAGGACTCCTAATAGTTTGGCGCTATAAAATTTGTAAGTAGAGTATTACTAACACCCTATATGTAACAAATCAAAGGCCTTATTTTTAAAAATCGGAGAATATTTAAACACTTTTATCAGTTTTAACTTCCGAAGTTATCGTCGAAGGCGAATTGACCATTAATAAATCTTGGTCCTTCCTGTGTAGATCAACAAATTACTTGCTAAACATACAACATTCTATCGCCACTATCTCAGTACCATCGAAATAAACGCTCTCCTGCCTGCACGGCAATCTTATTCCCGCAGCACCAAATTAGATAACTCGTCTCAATCCTTCCACCTGCAGCCCTCTTTTCGGGCACTCTTTCAAAATAGTAATTCGTTTCTAAAAAGAACAACTTGATTCTGGAATAATCAGTTAGTATTTCCGAGCTCCTACACCATCCAAGAATTCAAACGCAGGATTCCTCGTCAATTCCCCCTCCCAACGCTTATAACGGTTAACTTATTCCACCCTAGTACTAATCTTACTGCAAGACAATGAAGCATGACATGAAACGAAATAATGGACTAGTAGTACAAGGGTTATTTTGGGAAATTTGTTCAAAAATCGTGCAACTTTTTTCAAGTTTTTTTTTTTTGATTTTGGTTTGATTCAAGGGTAGATTCACCGCATTGAAAAGGAGGTTATAATAAATTTTCCAATTTTTTTTTTTTTTTATTTATTTCATCAAAAATAAAATTTAAACACAAAAATATTTGAATCATTTTTCAAATACAACCTGTATCTTGAGGTGGTTGAAAATTATTTATTTCTTCTTAACAATACCAAGCAGCCAACCTGCAATCCGGTAGCAGCAGCAATTAACCAAAACGTAGAAAAAAGCTGCTGCTACTTTATTTTTAAAATATTACTTCAATTAAAGGGTAGTTTTATCCCCTTAAGGGGTTGCTCTGATTTTTGAGGCAAAAAATTGACTATTTTTGGATTTTTTTTTACAGAAAACCCTTATTATTTTTATATACAAAATTTTTTCATAGTATTAGATAACTTTTAGAGATCACAAAAAAAATTTTTATTTTTTTTTTTGCCGTCATAAATAAATATGTAGCACGCGCTGAAGTTGACACCTCAAAAATAACATGGAAAACGGTTCCATCGATAGCTCCGTCCCCATTGGTCAGAACCAGAAAAGTGAAAAACGGTTTTGTTAAAAATTATGTCCTTTAGTTCGCTTATGTCAACATTAGTAAAAATTGCATCAAAAAAAAAATTTAAGGACATTTTAGTGAAAAAACGTAAAAATGCAACTTTTCTGGCCCAAAATGGGAGGATAAAATACTAATAGTAAGATTTTGAAAAAAAATTTTACACAGGCGAACTCGACAACATCATTTTCGATAAATTGACATAAGTGGTAAGTCAATATATTAAATAGTTTCTTTTGAATCGCTGGAACCGTTTTGAAAAATGGCATTTTGAGAAAAACGCGTTTAAAGTTTTTTTACGTTTCACTGTAGCCGAACTAACCGAAATAATGTAAGTAAATTCAAACGTATGTTTGCGTTACTATATACATATAGTGGCTGATGTTGTTATTTGCACGAATGCGTGTGTATATTTTACATTCGTGTAAATAACAATAACATCAGGTACTATGTATATAAACTATAACAGTAGCACTACCACGCGCTGAACGTCCGACAGAAAATCAGTTTTTTTGCACTTACAATACTGCATATAACTTTTTAACGAAAAAAAATTTCGTACTAATATTTTAGGAACGTATTCTACACATATTAATAAATATAAAAAGGCAAAAAAAAAATTTCGTTTTTTTTTTAAACCAAAAATCAGAGCAACCCCTTAATGCTTGATAAAATTTGGCTAGATTCAATATATGTAAATCAACCACCTTCGCAAATAAATATAGAAAAGAGTACATTTAATTTGATTATTATAATTATCCTTATCCTTAAAAAGGGGTGTATTTTACATTTTTAAGGGTGACAAATATATTTCATTGCAGTCCTAAAATTTCCTGCTGATTTTCATAATCAGCGACCCAAAAAATCATGAGATTCGATATTTCAAATTTGTATACGGCACCGCGCCCCAGCCAAAATAAATTCAACTTCATTTTAATGTTCCAAGAAAATACCTTCTTATGTACACTTTATTTACATCATCGATAACCCTTATCGAAACTCCAAACCAAAGCTTCCAAATCTTGCAAGTTTTACCGAAAGAACAAACCGCAAAAAGAAAACAGACGTCAGCGCCGCCAAACACCAACACCCGCCATCCTCGCAGGTCCCATGATTACGCATCTACTTATAGATAATCAATGGTTAAACTATCGTCCGTAAACCCTCTTTACAGACAACAAATTTTTTTATTTAGAAAAATATTTTTAGGAAATGAAGTTAAACATGTGAAAATTTTAATTAAATCAACTGATGGGGTTGGAAGATGAGAGAGGCTAGTGTTTTAATGAAGTTAAATTAATCCTTGTGCGGCATTACGGTTATTCTAAAATCAACAAGTTTTCTTTTGTGAGATAGTTGCTACTATAGAAAGAGAAAAATTACGAGGGTAATGTTAAAGGACAGAAATATGGTGTTCAAATAATAAATAAATGTCTTGTATTCATCATCACCATTTTGCCATAAGTTTTCTTAAAACATCTTTACAAATTCTTTAATAAACTTGTAGATCATCGACCTATCCTTAAGAAAACAATGATAGGACCTTCACTGCTATTATATAGAAATGTACGGAGCTTTACCAGTTATTTTCGTACAAAAAGGTTCCTGGAATAAGAGTTTTTCTCCATATTTGCCTTTTATAAACGACCTTCTCATATATCTTCAATTATTATTACCGTCTCGTCGGATGGTTACCGAGGTTAGGGTTCAACTTTTATGTTAGTATTCAAATGTGATCCGGTATCTGGACGATTTCTTTGTATATACTAAGGAAATTCACAAAAAGACATAGTATTACATTTGGGGTTGGCAACCACATAGTTTAATGGAATTTTCAATTCAAACAGAAGTTTACTGATTATTCTCGTAAAAAGCTGGAGAATTGGCAATCGGAAGTACACGTTGTCCATGTGAATTGTTGAAATGTTTATCTATTTATTTTGCATAGTTGTCATGGGTATAGATTTATTTTATGAGAAAGGGCAATTCAGGATTTTTTAATTAATTTAATTAAAGCAAAGATAACAACTTGACAGCAGAAACAATCTTGCCTGATCCGTTCTTTGTTGCCATCGGTTTAAAAGGTTAAACTTAGAGCCGTTTTAGACGGTGCCTCACAATCGTTTGTGGATGAAGAGAGAAGTGGGGATGATGAGAGGTACCACCCCACTTCCTTCCTTTATCCACAAACTTTGTGAGGCACACGCGCTGGAGCGCACCGTCTAAACCGGCTCTTACAATCCAACAGATTTGGTTCATGGGAGATAGGATGGGGAATCCTGTGAGGAAATTGGCCGGGTACAAAGCACCATATTCGGTGATATTATCACATAAAGGGCATTGAGAACATGAATTGAGTCAGCCTTCAATTTGAGCAGTAAGGATGATGATTTCTCCGTAGACAAAGCATCGAATACCAATTCGTTTAATTCGCAATTCGTTTAAAGTGATACTATAGCGATATATATGTACATGATATATAGCGATGTCACGCAGGCCTCCTAGAGACCACTGAAATGGAGAGACGATAATGGTAGGATGCCATGCTGTTCGATGACCAGTATATAAGGGTTTGGGCGAATTCCTTTTCAGCTTGGTGAATGGTCAATTCCAGATCCTCATTTAATTGGTAGCTGCCTCTACAAAGTTGGTTCCATTGTCAGAAACGTCCAGGATCCTCGGATTGATATGAATCTATGTAACGCAGTAAGGAAGGACGTGGTTGTTTAAAATAAGTAGCTGAAGTTGATATTTTTATTTAAAAAAAAACCTGAAGTTGGGCTTCGACGACTCATAACTCCTAAAGTTGTTAAGATAGAACCATCTATTCCAATCATAGATAGATGGAGGAATTCAGCGTTCATTGGGGCCTCACTTAAGGAAATAGGTTATAGGGTTATTAAAATACAGGGTGATATGTAAAACTTTATCTTTGCACAGTTCTGACTGTTTCAGTCTAAACGGACAAAGATTTCGAACTAGTCGCCATAGTAACTTATATTCAGCTCAAAAACACCTATCCATATTACACATAGCTATTGGAGGTGGGTACCAATACTGTTTGAAATACTGTTGTATTCAAATTTCTCCAGTAAAGTTTAAAGTTTAGGAGCTTACGTGCTAGGGGTCGTTCATAAATTATGTGAGGCGTTTAGGGGGAAAGGGGTCGAGTCGAATCTCACCCAATCTCACGCGGGTGAGTGGCGCCAAATATCACGTAATTTTTTTCCCTCTAGAAACACTTTGAATTTGGTAGAAAACTCGGTGAAATTAAGTAAAACATGCTTCTCCACTAAAGACCCCCATTTCTTTACAGACCGCCGGCAGGCCAGGTCGGCAGGCGCGCTTCGATGAAGGCCACACAATACTTACTCTGACTAAGGGATGAGGACTTCAGGTATCCGCCTGACTGGCCGTGGCAAGCAGGTGACGTCATGACGAGACACTGACGACGAAGGCAACAGTTTATGATTTATGATTTATTTTCATTTACGAAAGTACATAAAGATAGAGCCAGAGAGAGACCTAAAGTTATCAATTAGTCTCGAGCGGAAATGATCACTGGTATTGTTGGCAATCGTGGTAAAATACTTGTTTGGTTCGTTAGCAGTAAGATAAAGATCACCATGGATTCCAAGTTTCCTTACGTTAGCCCAAAATTTCTGGGTGGGACTGAGTTTAGCCGAAAAGAGCTTCAGTTTTTCTTGGCGGATAGTTTAACTTTGATTGGAGCAAATGGTAAGAGCAGGTGATTGCGCAGAAGGCCAAAGTGTGCTACTTGGATGTCAATGTCATAAATGCGGAAAACATTGTCCCAGGATAGTGCGGAACACTCTTGTAACAACTCAGGAAGTTGGAAGTTGATTGACAGTTTAGCATAGCAGGCTGTTCATTCAAGTGCAAAAATGTTCGTGGCCTCAACGAAAACTTAAAACGTACAAACAGATTTGTGACTGGAACAATCTTTAAAAAACGAACCACCATAGTTGCAGGGGCAGGTGGCGCTGAGAAATTAAATGTATGGGGGCCTCGGTAGTCTAGGGGTAAGGCGCCTGACTGCTGTCCCAGAGGTCCCGGGTTCGAATCCCGGCCAGCCCCACGGTCCTTAGCCCTTCCCACTTTTCCACATACATAACTTCCCTTCTATCTTCTTCCCTCTTTACATTCCTTTTGTCATAGCCTTCCCTAGTCCTTCCCCGCTCCACCAAGCGCATGCCATCGGATGGTTGTTAGATTCAACTCGTTTCAGGAGGCATAACACTCCAGCGAGTTGTTCTGGTTGCCGCGATGTCAGAGTCGCGAAATGGTTGCGAGTAGGTGGAATAAAAATACCGCGGCTAGGTTGTGACAGTTTCTTCCTCTCTATCTTCCGGCTAGAGCTGCTGTTCGACAGTGTATACGGAAAAAATAGATTGTCGACAGTACAAAGGGACTTTCCCTAAGCCTCTAGTCTGTCACATAAAAAAAATGCGAAATGCCGTTTCCGCTTTTGTACCAATATGTTCGTGCCTTAAGGCGGCTCCAGAATCACGCCGTGAACACCCGCGAATGGTTTTCGCGGCTAGTTCGCGCCAAGCTTTGTGTTACGGCGCAGCAGCGCGTAACAGGCATCTTCGACCAAAACCTAAAACACAACACAATACAATACAAACAAGTAAACGTAAACAAACAGAAAAATCACTAATAAAATAACTTGCCATATATTAATCCTATAAAATATAAAATACATTTCTAAAACTAAATTAAACTAATAAAACTTAAAATAAACCTACATCTAAATAAAATTTAAACTAACTACTAATTAAAAAAAAAAAAAAAAAAAAAAAACGAAAGTACCTGGAAATAGAAAATGGTTAAAAATTAATCAACAACAAATATAATAAATCTTTACCTGGAAGGCACCTGAGCTAAGTGCCTTCAACCAAAAAGAGTAGGGCTCAATATCTAAAAATAAATAAATAAATAATTAATAATGTCAAAAAAATATATTCAAAAAATATTCAAAACTAAACAAATATTACTTACCCAATTTTATTACGACATGTAGAAATGTCAATTTTCAACAGAAAGCTCAAAAGCTTAAAGCTGGGGTGAGATCAGAATAAAACCATTTGGTCTAAACTCAAAAGTTATACGACTTTAAACGTGTATAACAGCTTTCTCCCCCCCAGCTTTAAGCTTTCGATCGGATGCGTCTGATCTATAAAGTTCACAGCAGCAGCACGAACTTGGCTTTTAAAGTTTCACATTCCGTCCAAGTAAGCAAGTTCTCATCGTAACACATTTCAATCAGACAGGCATTGGCCGTCGCAGAGTAGAGGCAGGCATTTTGACCGTCTCATTTTAATAAAATAAATTTATTTTTTCAGGAATTAGATAGGTAATTTACCGTCTAACATCAAACACTTTGGCAGGCATTAGTCGCCAAGTTAGGGCTTTAGATAACCGATTGGTTTCACCGTCGGTTCGGGGGTTAGTTTATAGTAAGAATTAATTGGTTTGGGTATTGGTAATAGGTATTAGATCTATACCAAAAATAGGGAAATAATTCATATATCCCTACGTGTTTTAAACAGGGAATTTCAAAGGTTTTACGTACTTTGAAAGTCCTTGTCGCATTTTCATAACAAAAATATAATTATACAAAAATTAAACCTAAATAGGGATTTTTGAAGGTGAGGATATACCTCAAACATCCCAAAGTAGTTTACATGTATATTGAAGGCTCCAAACACAGGTGAATGTGAAATTACCTTTGAGTGGAACCAAAAACCAGACAAAAGCTCGCAGAAGGTTCTTTTATGCATTTAAGTGGTTAATAAGACCAAAATTAATATTTTATTGATTTCACTAAGCAATAGTGGCCAAGTTTAAGCTCAAAGAGCACTTTTTGCAAGAAGCAAGTATTGCACGGCACTTATTGCGGTGATTGAACGCCAAGTGATTGTAGCGGCGTATATTTCAAGGGAAATTTTCCCAAAAGTTTAGAGTACCTCCGAGCTTTGTCTATTATAAAATCTTTGGACAAATAATAATTATTATCTAATTACAGATATCCAGGAATTATCCGGATTTGTTTTAAGATAATTTTAAATTGACCTTCAGTCAAATAAATAAAACAAATTTGCATTTACATTTTTTAAAGTATTTAGTTAAAACTAGAATTTAAATAGATTTAATTAGCTTTTATAATATTTAGAAGAAATTATATTTGAATTTTAAACCACTCCTGCGTTTTTATCAGAGACCTATCCTTTTACAGCATTTTTTAGAGATTTGAAAATAATATTTAAAAATTTTTATTATTTTCGGCGTCTCGCGCCGAAACACTTTGAGTTCCGACTGGATACGGTGTGAATTCGAGTCGTAAATTCACGGCTTGAGACTGAAAGAAGTTCAGGCGCAAACTGACGATAAATAGCCACACATAAAGATTTTTATCAGTTTTCTTGGACTGCAGACGCCATCCAGTTGGCGACCGGGGAAGTGGGCGGCAATACTTGGCTTCAAGGTGAGAACTTTCAGGCCACGGCCTGCCGTCGACCTGTATGTTAAAGAGAGTATTAAGATATGGCTAAATCCTACTCAAAAATTATGGGGTCGCCAGAAAGTATCATAGTATTATCTCTCGATTGTTTAGCCGCCACCGGAGACCCAAACGCGCGACTCGACGAATGCTTGGAGCCAAGTAAAACTGACCCGCGAAAAAGCCATTAGAATATAGAACTACAGGAAGGGCCCTCGCCGAATTTTAGCTTAATGAAATTCATGTTGAGTCTGAATGCTCACGTTTTGGTAGTTATTTGTCCACTACAAAAAAAGTTGAAAAATCTCAAAAATCGCCTCACGTAATTTATGGACAACCCTTTATTGATAAAATCATCAATCATTGAAGTTTTTACAACTTTTTTTTATTATTTTAACAATTGATAAATAATATATTTCTTTCTCCAGCGTTAATATTTTATTTGCTTTAAGTGCTCTCATCGTAACATTTCAATAATATATCTAGCGTTATATTCTGTTGTTTAAACCTCGCCGACTACTTTTAATAAATTTTTAATAAACCTGAAAAATTTGATGGCTGCACAATTGCACAATTGTTGGTCTAAGGATGTAGCTGTTGCGCTTTAATACCTTTAGTATCATGAATATTTCAATAGTGCTTTGGGCTATGTGCATTGAACATTTTATTTCATTTAATATGCATCCCTTTGTTTCGTAGCGCTGCGGTAAAAATGAATATGGTTTCATATCCTTTTGCCTTGTAAATATTTGATTATTGAAGTCTAATAATTTTCATTTGTCTAAAAGACTAAAATATTCCCAATGGATTTGGTTTTAAAGCTATATTGGTTAGGGTTTCCTCGAAAATTGTAAAGTTCAACAAGTCTTGTATGAGAAGTTCACTTTTCAACAAGTACTGATATGTTGTAAGTTGTTGGTAGTCAAGAAATGTGTAGAATAGGGCGCTTTTCAGAACAATACCTCAGGGAACATACTATTAAAGTCCAATTAAAATAATACGAACGAAAGTTTGCGTGTTTGGTAATTGTGTAAGTGGTAACTCCCCAAATGGGCATTTGATGGAAATTTCTACAAGAACCTGTTCAAGAATCGCCGCCATATGTTGTGCACTTGCTCAGTATGGTTGCAAGCTCAAGCCGGGGATGTATTTGAAGTTTTACTTATAAAGACCCTTAGTAAACTATTTTTACATACAGCTAGAAAAAAAGTTTTCTAACTTCTCCTGATGCTCGCCTTGCTGCTGTTTGGTGGTTGAAAACTTTGACTAAACATGGAAGCAGCTGCCAACTTCAACACTTTAACAAAAACTTTCGCGCGAGGCGCTCCGAGAATATTAATATTTGCAGGATGCACACAATGTCTGCCGGATATAATATTTTCGAAAGGAAAATGCACAGCTAGATATAAAATACGATTTCAGATTTATGATGAGTTCCTTAGCAGGAAGGTTAACGTTTTTGGGTGGTCTGGTTCGACGCCCAAACCTAACATTCACCAAGGAGGGAAATCTGAACGAAAGTAAAGGGTTCCTAGTTAAGTACCTCAAGTTTGCATTTAGTTTGTCAAGTTTTGCTGATATTTTCAAGTTACAAGCAAAATGGGGTTTCTTGTTGTGATATTTGTTTACTTTAAGGAAAATCCATTTTGAAGGGAAACTTTATGTGTATGTAGTAAAAGGAAGCAATAACATTTTCCTAGATTTTCAGGGGATGAAGTTTGTATTGCAGTTTCAAGTTAATAGATATTAGTAATTAAAAAGTTCATGCTACTGTAGGAAGGCAAATATTATCAATTGCTTGTAACTTCAGAATAGATGATGAGGTTTTCTTAAGGTTTGCAACGGAAAGAACTAATTGATTTATAATATTAAAGTTTACCCTGGAAAAGTTTACGCTGGAAAAATCTTTAAGTATATTTGCAAGTGTCCTTGGCAGCCTAGTATAATATCATAGGATAACCTTGTGCTTGATAGCAGAGCATAATAGCCCTTAGCAATTGCTGTTTATTTACTATAAAATATGTTCTCCAAAATGAATAGAACGCTCCTTGGAAACCATGTACACATCATGACGCAAGTCTTCTCTGATGTGTATATCACAATGTAGCAAGATTTTGTTTTGTTGTTGATTGTTGATGAATGTTTTGCTCGAAGTGATTTTATGTCGTTTTGTTTGGATGTAGTGTCTTATACCTACTGTATTGTATTGACATTTAAAGTTATTCTAATTTTGAATTTATTTCTGTTGTGATGAAATAAGTGGTGTCAAGCCGGGACGGATTGGCCCCCTTTATCGGCCCGAGTATTTCGGTAGTGACCGGCCCAAATCTTATACAGGGTGTATTACTGATAATTTCGAAACGCTTGGCTGTGGATAGGTCTTGGATAGATGAACAAAAAAATTAATGGTCTTGGATGTGAAGTATCACGTCCATAATTTAGCGTGACAACGTCTATTAATTTGAACGTGACAACGTCTGTTATTACGTTTTGTATTATTTTATCAATTAATAAATTATATATTTCGAAGCAAATTTTTTTTTGTGTGCGGGACATTTTCACACGCGCGTCCTATCTTAAACCGATTTAATAGACGTTGTCACGTCAATAAGGTGAATGAATGTATTTTTCCCGTGTAGAGGATTAATTAACGAAAATTTTGAGCCATTAACCACCCCCCTAACATGTATGGGGGCGGAGATATGACTTTTTTTTGTGTGCGGGACATTGTGCGGGACATTTTCACACGCGCGTCCTATCTTAAACCGATTTAATAGACGTTGTCACGTCAATAAGGTGAATGAATGTATTTTTCCCGTGTAGAGAATAAATTAACGAAAATTTTGAGCCATTAACCACCCCCCTAACATGTATGGGGGCGGAGATATGATTTTTTTTTGTGTGCGGGACATTGTGCGGGACATTTTCACACCCGCGTCCTATCTTAAACCGATTTAATAGACGTTGTTCAGTCTTAGTTTTCCTAAAAATATATATAAATTAGCAAATAATAAAATAGACATTTTCAAACATACTTACCTTAAAATAGTTCCCATATCCCACCTGTCAAAGGTAAACAAACCTCCAGCTGCATCCATCCTAGAACGAAAATTAATTGACCACAAAGAAATAATTCACCCAAAATAAAACTTACCTGACAACACTAAGAGACCGTCGCTCCACCCCAGCATAGCTCCCACCAGGACACTGAAAAATATAAGTACAATTAATTAAAAATAAAATACAAAACCCCAAAACATAACTCACCCAGCGATGACATGTCAAATGTCAAACAACACAAACACAAAGGGAAACACAACTTGCAGCAGAGTTCTGCGATTCCCCACCAGGTTCCACTGACGCATTACAGATCCCGAAGCTCCCCACCAGGTTCCACTGACGCATGACAGTGGAGCAAATAAATACCAGAACGCGTAGACCAAAAGCTCAGATCACTCTTGATCTTCTATACGTCTATGAGGTAGAAGAGATATCATCAAATCTAGTGATCTCAACTTGGTCACATTAGACGTTTCTGAGCTAATGTGAATTTCTTATTATATAAGCCGCATTGAGCTAATATAAATTCTTGGTTGCATTAGTTGCCCTGAGGCTAATGCAAATAGTTATCATCAAATCTAGCGATCTCAATTTGGTCACATTAGACGTTTCTGAGCTAATGTGAATTTCTTATTATATTAGCCGCATTGAGCTAATATAAATTCTTGGTTGCATTAGTTGCCCTGAGGCTAATGCAAATATCAAAATTAATAAATCAATTTAAGTTCCAGCAAAGTTCCGCACCACAGTCAGGGATATCTACAGTCACGACCATCCAAAGTTCAAGGAATATCAACTATACAAGGAGAAAGCTTTTACAACAACCAAAGGTTCTGCAGACACGACTATCCGAAATTAGAAGAAACTTCAGAGCAGAGGAAAAAGTTTGTAAATTTAAAATCGAAAGATTGAATTATATTAATAATTTTAGTTAGTAAGTTTAATTGAAGAAGATTATAATAAATTGTTGAATATTGAATTGACACTGCAGTCTTTTTCTCTAACGTCTCATTCACTCACTGAGTTTTTATAAAGAGGCTATCGAAGCCCTAAACAGACGTTGTCACGTCAAAATCATATGGGGGAGATCGTAACGGTTTAGCCGCTAGGGCGTTTTGATTTTTTTTTTGTTTTTGGTAGAGGTTTATAAATTACCGTGTATTTTTGTAACGTTATTAGATATTTTCATGAATACAACAGAAATCTGCGCAGAATACTCCCACTTATCTGACTATAAAAGTCAAGGTTTCAACCAACCAAATTCTAGAGTTATGAGTCGTCAAAGTCAAAATTTTGATTTTGTTTTTCACTAAAATTTCAACTTCAACCACCTTTTTCTCCAAAAATACGTAGTTATCGATATTTTTTTACAAAATTTGAAAGTTTGGATAATTTCATATGGATAATGTTCGGCAAGTTTTTAGTTTTTAAGTTATACCTAAACAATTTTAATGTTGAAATTGGCTCTATTTCGTCCTTTTTTAATATTTTTCCATCTGAGCTTTGTCGAAAAATACCAAATAAGCACCAAATAAGGCCAATTTTAACACCAGACATATCCACAGCCAGGCGTTTCGACATTTTCAGTAATACACCCGGTATATTTCCTATGGACCGGCCCGTTCAACAGGCGCAAGGCGCGCACTGTGCTAATTTTTCCTCCTCCCTTTTCCTCGATTTAGGGCTATGTTAGCTCTGAGAAATACTTCCCTCAGGCGGCGAGGGCGGTCGGCCGAAGGCGAGCACACGACGCACAGTGGCGAGATATTTGATATTCCACCCAAATTACTATAGAGGTCGTAATTTTTAAGTTATTGACAAATTTTTTTTTTTTAAATGTTCATCTTGAATTTACCTATCGATCCCTCTAGCTGGATTTTGAAATTTCATTTTCGTTTTTTTTTATATTTTAACAAAAAGTCTATTTTTTTCAAAAAAATACTATTTTTTCTATTCAATTTATTCTAACGGGCCGAAAGTTTGAGTTTCCGTACTCATGTTTTTTTTTAAAATGTTCGTCTTTTAGTTAGCTATTAATCTGTCTAGATGAATTTTTGATATAGTATTTGAAAACTGTTAAAATTACTTTCAAATATCAAATCATTCAGTTTGAAATTTTTTGGTAGAGGTTTACATATCACCCTGTATTTTTGTAATCCTATGAGAGGTTTTCTGGAATAAGGCCCTAATCTACGCAGAATACTCCCGCCTATGTGAAACGGTAAAAGTTAAGGCTTCAACCCACCAACTTCCAGAGTTATGTGTCGTCAAAGTCAAAATTTTGTTTTTTTCTTCACTAAAACTTCAACTTCAACCACCTTTTTCTCAAAAAAAAAAAGTAGATAATTGATAATTTTTTATTACAAAATTGGAAAGCTTGGACAATTTCCTATGAATAATGTTCAAAACTTTTATGCTACGGCCTATAGTTTTGAAGCTATAAGCAATTTTAATGGTAAAAATGGCCTTATTTGGTACTTTTAGACATAACCTCAGGTTGTAAGGAACTGAAAAAGTACAAAATAGATAGGGCGGTCGGCCGAAGGCGAGCACACGACGGTGAAGAGAGATGAGAAATAGGAAAGGTCAAATTTGAATTGAAATTTCTTCACACTCAACCTCCGGCCATCCGGCCCTCAGGCCCGCCGACGGCACGGCCCTTCGAGTATTTACTCGAATGGGCCATAGGTCAATCCGGGCCTGGTGTCAAGTATGTGAATTTTGATTTTTAAAGCAACAGTTTCACGATAAATTAAAAATTGGAAACTTACTTCAATTTTCTATGCTTAAGCAGAACACCTAAAAGCTGGTAAAATGATAAACTCCATAAATGCCATTAGTGCAATTCGGATGTTCTTGCAAAAAAATCAGTTAAATTGTTATACAGCACGAAGTGTCAAAGTGATTTCGACGAATGAAGTGTAAATGAGTGCCTTCATTGCAAACATATAAACTTATTAGCCACCAACGGCCGGCTTTAAAGATTTTGGCGCTCCGTGCGAGATATTAATATGCGCCCTTCGCTTTTTAAAGACAGTTCTTTTAACCCGGTGCCTGCCACGTAGGCTTTTAAAACGCCAGACGCCACGTGGAGGTCTGACAGATCCCCACAACGCTTTTATGGATTTTACATTGTATTATACACCATTTTATAACTTTAACAACTTGTAAAATGTTGTGTCGCGTAAACTAATATTAGACGCTAAAAATAATAAAAAACACTAAATTTCGTTTAAAAATTATGTTTTAATATGTCACAAAATATAACTGCTTATAAGTTTTTAAAAAAATGCTAACCCTAAAATTTAAAATAAATAGGTATGAAATGTTATAAATTCTAGCAGCTATCTTCGGACTCTTGATCATTTTCATGTGCACTGTGAAAATATTTCTTACAGATATGCTTCATGTGGTTTCCAGGACATTTGATCAAAATTTTGTTTTTTTTATCATCCTTTCTTGGAAAAATTGAGCTCCTTGCTCTCTTGTTTGGTGGTTCTTTTATCTCACTAGGTTCTTGAGAAATTCCAATTATATCTTCTTGCTTTATCGCGTATTGCACGTGGTATGTGTAGGTTTGCTGCTCTTATTTTTACCCAGTCCTTCACAAGCTCAAATCCTCCATCCGTCCAGAATTCTATAGAACACAACTAATGGCCATCTTCTGCATGAACTGGCTGTGGAGTATAAACCACATAGCTCGTCAACCTTGTCCACTCCGAACTTCGTTGAGTTGTAAAATGTAGTGATATTTGGAAGCCAACGCGAAGAGTGAAATTAAATTGAATGGATTCGATTGTCAAAAACACGTCCAGCACTTGCACACGAAGAAATTTCAACACACTGATCCTTCAAACCATTTGACACTTCCACACAACCCAAATTATTATTATTAACCTTTACAGATTCAATGTCAAATATATCATCGAGTAGGATGGCCACCGTCGAATGCAGTCTATAAATTTCTTTCATAAAATTTCATGGGCAATTAACCACGAGAAGTAGTTCAGCGTTACGAACATCACGTTCGGGTAAAAAACCGGTATAACTGCAAACACTTTTTCGCCAATGCAATCCAAGTTTTGATGCCATCTGATAATCACAAAATTGTAATCAGAGCAGATAAGCCCCTTGCAGGGACAAACACAAGACTTGTGTACGAAAAGCACCGATCATATGATGCGTTGCAATATCCCATCATATTTTGACAAGGTGAAGGCCGTTACAATTTCTCGATCAAGAAAATAACTGAAACAGTCAAAACTTCGTTCCGAAGAATATATTCACCTTTAAGAAGCCATTAATGCTGACGGAAACGCGCAGAATGTCAACCTAATGACGATTCTGGCAGCAATATAAGTCGAAAGTCGTTCGAATTACGTTCAAATTATGATGTCGTATGTTCGTAAGAGTTGTTCATCACCTTCATGTGCAATCCTTATTGGATAGAAATCTGACTAGAGTTATTTAACCCATCGATCGCCATCACATCGCCGTGAGTTGCCACATGCACATATTCACCTTTGGCTAATTTAGAAGATAAGACCGAATTAAATCGATGATGTGATATCAGCGGAAGAAGACCAGGCTTGCATTACAACGAGCTGATCGATTACCATCTACAACATTGACCACGCTGATGACTTCCAGATACCCACATGTATTTTCCAGCAATGCATTAGGTCGTCTAAACACCGTCCACCCAAAAGCAAAAGTGAGAGTTTTTGACGTGACAACGTCTATTAAATCGGTTAAAGATAGGACGCGCGTGTGAAAATGTCCCGCACAATGTCCCGCACACAAAAAAAAATCATATCTCCGCCCCCATACATATTAGGGGGGTGGTTAATGGCTCAAAATTTTCGTTAATTTATCCTCTCCACGGGAAAAATACATTCATTCACCTTATTGACGTGACAACGTCTATTAAATCGGTTTAAGATAGGGCGCGCGTGTGAAAATGTCCCGCACACAAAAAAAAATTTGCTTCGAAATATATAATTTATTAATTGAGAAAATAATACAAAACGTAATAACAGACGTTGTCACGTTCAAATTAATAGACGTTGTCACGTTAAAATACGGACGTGATACTTCACATCCAAGACCATTAATTTTTTTTTCAGTCGCTTGCGAGCTCTTGAATTGAGCAGTGTTATCGATTCAGTGCGGTTTTTTTTGTCTCTACGCCAGTCTCATAATTTTCTATTGTTCTTTGTTTTTTTTTTCTTCTTTTGTTTGTGAAATTTAATCGTGTTCTTTCTGAACCGTTTTCACAGTTTTTTTCGTTTTGTTTTTTCTTTTTTGTTACTTTAAAGGATAAGTATTTTTGGAAGTTTTTTTTGCAACCAGTACCTTTATTTATTTTAATATTTAATAATTCTTCATTTAATATAAGTGTTTTTTTTTCTTTTTCATAATTTTTGGGACATAGTTTCCAATATGGGGCCGGGCCCCGGTGGGTCTAATCGTTATGCCATTTTGGCTGAAAATCATCTGCACATCCCTAAAAAAAGGTCGAAACGTGCGCTCACAACAACTTTTGCGTCTCCCTCCATTCTTGATTTCCCACCCTTACCTGTTCAACAGCACTCAATCGAGTAAACCTGATAAAACTCTGAGGAATAAAAATGCTTTCATCCTTAAATTGGCTGTCGATGCCATCAGCAAACAATATTCCAAGTTCTCATGGCTACACGATGGATCTCTGCTCCTACTTTGTGACAATCAGCAGATTGCTGAGAAATGCATTTCAACGAAAATGCTACCTGGTCCTTACCAGTTAATATAGCTTTTCACGAAAAATTGAATCAAACCAGAGGCACCATTTACTGTCGCTCCATAGCACATCTCTCTCCTAAAGACATAATAGATGGACTATCTAAATATAACGTAACTGACGTTAGAATCCATACAAGGAAGGATGGAGAAAAGGATACTCCTACCGGCCTCATTTTCCTCACTTTTGATCGCCTGACACTACCTGAAAAAATTGAAATTGAATTCGAATTGGTCAAGGTCCGTGAATTCATCCCAAATCCTATGCGATGTCGCAAATGCAAACGCATTGGTCATACCGCTTTACGATGTTCCGGTAATGAATTATGCGCCTCATGCGGTTACCCTCCCCACCAAGGCAACTGCACCAGGACATTCTGCATTAACTGTGAAACAGACTCGCACACGTCTCAAGCAAACGACTGTCGAAAATATAAAGAAGCCAAAGAGGTTCTTAAAATCCAGACTAAACACAAGTGCTCCAGATATGAGGCTAGAAAGCGATATTTCGTGCAGCTAAAGCTCACGTCTACCAACCCCAACATCTCCTACTCGTCGAGTCTTTCAACTACTCCTCCTATAGCGTCTAAATTACCAAACCTTTCATCTTCCTCTTCTCTTTCAACCGCTCCACTAGATTTACCGCACTCACCTTCTAAGTCTATTTCATCTTCACGAAGCATCACCCAACCTACCGTTGCGCACTCTAACAATTTACCGAACCCACATACACTCGCCGACAATTCACCCCCATTACCCAACAATTGCTCCTCCTTAATTACAATCAGCACCCAATCAAACACTATTTTTGTTAATTTTGTCAAACCTACACTAGCTGCATTAAATACATCTCAAAAAAGTCCAGCCATCCAAATAATGGAAACTACTTCTTCACTCTCTGAATCGGATTCCGCGGCCTCCGCCGCACCAAAAGCGAAACCACGCCACAAAAAGAAACCACAAACAAGGGGAAAATTAACTCCAAAGCCCCACTAAAAGATCTACTCAAAACCGTCAGTTAAGTTTTCTCGCACTTTCTTTTAACTTCCATCCATCCAATGGCGCTACAGCCCAAATCGAGCCTTGGCCTCCTCTAGGGCATTTCTCCAAGTTTGACGGTCCCTTGCAGCACTCCAGTTTCGGATGTTGAGCATTGACTCTGCGTCAGCCGTCACAGAGTCTATCCATCTCCTCCTGGGTCTACCTACTGGCCTACTTCCCGAAATTTCTGATGCCATAAGCCGTTTTGGGATGCGATTGTCCTCCATCCTGATCACGTGGCCGGCTAGTCTCAATCTGTAACTTCAGTTGTTATTAAATATCGTTGGTTTACAAGCAGAATTCACTAAGTACAATTTTTCAAGTTTTCAGTTTTTTATACTAAAGTAAGTCTTATAATGCCAACTTTATACTGGCAATAACTTATAGCCCGCAAACTAATATTGTTAAGTTTTTTAGGGGGTTAGTTTCGGATTTACCTTGTCCATAATGGCACAAAACTACAAAATCATTTTTGCCAAAACTCATTAAGTCGTTGCGTTTTTGTTATTTTTATTAAAAATCCAGTATTAGAATTAAATAATTATTTCAATTCTTTTGTAAACTAAACTAAGAAATCTAAAAAACAATGTATACTGAGCCGATTACTATTATATGCCATTACAAAATTTTCAGAGACACAAACATCTTAAATATCGATTTACTAAAAACTATGATTTTTGACTTAGTGAGTTCTGCTTTTAAACCCACGATATGATCTCAGTAAAAAATCTTATTTTTCTTCAATGGAATATTCGTGGCTTTTACAATAATCTTGCAAACCTATATATTTTAATAGAATCTTACAAACCACACATAGTCTTGCTACAGGAAACTAAGTTGTTACTTGGAGAAGGGCCGACCCGAGTTGGCCAGTATACTTGCTATCACCACAATAACATCTATCCAAATAGGAAAAGTGGCGTTTCCATACTTGTTCACAAATCTATTTCTCACAGTCATCTAACCTTACGCTCAGATCTTGTGACGAACTCCGTTCTTATCCATTCGTGCCCCCCTACAGCCTTTGTCAATATCTATCTAGAAATAGATGATAGAATCTACCTCACCGACCTCCAAAATCTATATGACCAATTGCCAAGATATTTTATTATTGGCGGTGATTTCAACGCTGCTGGGGTAGCCCTTCCCACGACACTAGAGGTAAAGTAATCGAAGATTTTCTTTCTAATAATCGAGACCTAGTCCTCCTAAACAATGGCTCTGTTACCCATGTATCCACCCACAATACCCTAACATCCATTGATCTTACTTTCAGCTCTTCCAACTTATCCCAGTATCTTAACTGGGAACCCACTCCAGCCTCGAGGGCAGCGCCCACTTTCCCATCGTTATCCGCTCGAATATTTCCCTTGCCCGTACAAAGCACGTTTCTTTCTTTCTCTTGAAAAAGGCCAAATGGAACCTTTTCTCGGCAACTGTTACAGAACTATCGGCAGCCTGTCCATGCTCTGAGAATATCAACCAGGAAGCAGCCAAGCTTAGAAAAATTCTCCGTGGTGCTGCGTCTGTTTCCATCCCTGCTAGCCATCCAAATCCACATCCCAACCTAACTGGATGACGCGCGAAATTCTCTCCTTGATAAAGACGAAAAACAAATCCTGGCAACTTTGTCGTCGTCGTCCCTCCCAGTCCAATTTCCTGAGATTTCGTAGGGATTCAGCCATCCTTAAAAGAACAATTAAAAAAGCAAAAGCAGACTCATGGATCTCCTTTGTGAAGTCCATAGATGTCCAGACTAATCTCAAAGAGGCCTGGGCAAAGGTTCGTGCTGTTTCCGTCGGTCCATCAGTCAGGCTCATATCGAACATTCACTCAGGTAGTGTAAATCTTTTCAACTCCCTCGACATTGCTGAGGAATTCGCCAGAGTTTGGACGAGTTACTCAGCAGCATCATATGGAGAGGACATTATAGACCGGTAGTACCAAATTTGACGCCTAATCCAGGACAATAACTTTAAAAAAATTTATGGAAAGTTTGAAGTCTTTTTTTTTTAAATCTTTTTATGCAACTTCATATTATTCGAAGAATGCCAAAAATCATTCAAAGCAGATTTAGAGCTACCAAAAAACTTCTTTTAAGCTTGTGATTCTCAAACAAATTGCAAACTGAACTTAGTAGGGATCAAATCCTGAAATTACACGAAAATTTTGCTGAAGACCATGTCACGACCATGAAAGACTTGGTCTAGTTATTCCCATGAGTACAGCAATTTCCCAATAAATCAATTTTGGGTCTCTCAACCAGTGTTCTACCTTATTCATCCCCTCGATGTTTGTTTATCCAAATTGTCTTCAAATTTCCAGAGAAGATGTCCTCTTAAATTTGCCTCGGTTTCAAATTCCAAATAGGCTGTGAAGTTTTTATCAATAATACCTCGACTAAATCAGGACGAGAAAGGACATAAAACATTTTAGATGTATCTAATGAACCCTAGCCAGGACACAAGAGTTACGCTAAATTCAGTAAAGAATTTTGAACTTTTTTGTAATCCTCTTGGGGAGGAAGTCGATAAAAAAATTTAGAACCCTTGAAAATGTGTCACTTTGTTGAGTCGAGTTTGGTGATTAATAACCTGACAGTATATCCCCTATCACATAAATAGGAGGCTCCCAAGGGGCCGCTGCGTCATTCATTAGACGCTTTACTGTGAGTGCTTTAATTAAATTTATTGCCTCCTGGTCAAGTTTGTCCCAGAATAGGATTCTCTGCCCGAGTATGCCAGACTGTTCCAAACTATTACTTTAATTAAACCAAGTAACCAGAGACTAGTACTGGATTATTTGATACTTTCTAGGGATTTCTTGGTTGCGACCATTTTAATAGAGATTTTGATTCATTTTGTACGGATTTTGTGGTGAATTCTGTTACTAACTATTTTCAATAAAGAAAAACGAACAAATATTTTCTAATCAAAAAGTTTTAGTTGTTAAAAGCTAGAAGCAAGTAAACCATAGAAATGTCAATGGGGGGTTCTGGAAATCAATGCAAAGGGAAGGTATTTGAAGAAAGAAAAAAATTAGTTACACTTACGTAAAATCTTGAAGCCACAATAACTAGTAATGAATTATAATCCCTTAAGTCGAATTTGCATAAACTTCCGGAAGTACAACTTCAAGAACTTTCAACTTCAATAAAACTTGGTTCGATCCTTCCAAAGTCCGTGAATAATGAAAGCACAGAAATCAGCGATGTGGAAAATATAAAAGCACATCCATAATTCACAATTATCAAAATTATTATCCGATATGAAGTTACATAAAACCCATTCGAATGTCAGTTCAATTCCACAGAAGCCGTCCTTCTATGGAGTAACGGATTAGCTACATTACTACAATGGATAAAGGCATGCATCACTATGGTTTTTTGACAAGTTGATGCCTTGCGTTGCTGCAATCAAAGGGCTGTCGTGCAATGTTGTTAGCATCTCTAAGCAACCATGCAAAGCTATCATTAATGGGCAGGGATCAAATGCAGTAACCACGGGAATCCTTTTGAGGCTCACTCAAAAATTTATTGATTAACTCGAATATTGCATGGAAATTGGGAATCCAAAGCTTTATTGGTAGTAGGACGTGAAAGAAAAATTGCACAGCTTGGAAATGCTTTGCCAGTGAAATTCCTTCATTTTTCTGACATTTGATGTTTAGTGACTTGAATTGTTGTGTCTTAAATAACACTATGAAACAAAATAAACATTTTTTGTTTTCACTGGGTTTACAGCATGAAATTATGATTCGTCAGTTTAAAACTATTTAAAAAGTATTAATACAATTGTTACATCACGTTACATTTAGTATTGACAGGTATTTATTGATTTTATTTTCATTTGTATAAAGGAACTAGCTGTTGCGCCTAGCTGGCTGCACCCATCGAAGAGAAATAAAGAGACAAATGCTCCTGGTTTTTCATCTGCAATGTCACTGGGCAAAGTTTTATTTGTTTACCCAGATGTCACCCTCTTCCCGTTTTGCAGAATCCTAGCCTTATATCTAAAATTTCAGAGATGGAAGGTTTCTTTAATTTTTATCCATTGTATATACATCCCACATTTCAGCTTCTCCTTACAATCTTTATAAAAAAAAAACTTGTTGTAACCGATTGTTTGGAGATCTTCAGAATATACTATGTTCAATGTTTTTCCTACAAATGTCAAGATTTTCCGATCTTCCAACTCGGCTTTAGGTTTTTTATCGCCCCGTGCGAGATACTTTTATGCGCCGTTCACTTTTTAGGAATTTCTTTTAGGTGATTACCTACTACATATATTATTATGCACAAATTATACAATAACCCGAGTAAAAATAAAAGATGGCCTTACAACGGGCGAACACTGGCCGCTTGGGAGCACAAACGAGCTCCATCCATCCATCCAATGGCGCCATAGCCCAAATCAAGCCTTGGCCTCCTCTAGGGCATTTCTCCAAGTTTGACGGTCCCTTGTAGCATGTCTCCAGTTCCGGATGTTGAGCATTGACTCTGCGTCAGCCGTCACAAAGTCTATCCATCTCCTCCTGGGTCTGCCTACTGGCCTACTTCCCGAAATCTCTGAGGCTATAAGCCGTTTTGGGATACGATTGTCCTCCATCATGATTACGTGGCCGGCTAGTCTCGGTCTGTTAATTTTTTATTAAAGTTGAGAGTTGTGGGTCGTCAAAAATTTCATACAACTCGTTGTTGTATCTCCTTCGCCATATTCCATCCTCTCTCGTTGGGCCTATTATGCATCTGAGGACTTTCCTCTCGAACCTGTTGACTCGTTCCTCTATGTCCTGGGTCATAGTCCAAGACTCGCTACCATAACACAGTACTGGTCGTATTACTGTTTTGTAGAGTGACAGTTTCGTTTTTCTGTGCACAAATCTTCAGTGAAGGATTTGCTTTTGGACACAAAACGCTCTATTAGCCAGTAGTATTCAGTTTTTTATTGTGATTGTAGACCCAAGGTAGACTGTTTTATCGACTACTTCTAGGTTATGCTCGTCGATGGTTGTATTTCTTCCCATTCTAAATTTTCCTGCTCTGGATTGTTGCATCGCCTTCGTTTTTTCTTCGTTCATCTTCAGGCTTATGTCTTTTGCCGCCTCTTTTTTTTCGACATAAGCTTCCTTAGCTGCCAAAATGGACCTTCCCACGATGTTCACGTCATCCGCATATCCAAGTAATTGTAGCGACTGTATTGCTTTTGATGCACTTCTCTGGACTGACGTTTTTCTTATCACCCATTCTAGGGCCAGGTTGAAAAGCATGGGGTCAGTCCATCTCCTTGTCTAAGTCCTTGTCGTATTTCAAACTCCTCTGTTATAACATTTTGGATTCTTACTTTCGCCAGTGAGCTATTTGTTGCGCATTTGATCAGTTGTACCAGCATTGAGAGGACTCCTAATTCCGATAAGATCTCGTATAGCCTCTCTCTGTTTATTGAGTCAGATGCCTGTTGAAAGTCGACAAATATCTGGTATATATCTACATTCCTTTCATAGGTTTTCTCCAGAATTTGTTTTAAGGTCACTAGCTGGTCCGATGTTGACCTGTTTGTCCTAAAGCCAGCTTTGTTTCACAAGGACTGTGAAGGTTTTGTAGCTGGAGTACTGAGGAGTGAAATGCCTCTGTAGTTTTTGCAGGTTAATTTATCTTCTTTTGTATATTGGTCATATAATCGCGTTTCATTTTCATTTCATTTCATTTATTTACTTCAAGTACATCAAGATTTACAGTATCTTATACCGCTAAAAGCGTATGTACTATACAATTAAATGGCAAATTAAGCAAACAATTATAAGATGATTAAATTTTAAAATAAAAAAAACAAATTATATATAAAACAAATAACAATAAGAGGGAATGAAAAAAAGAAAATACTGAAAAACTAAAACAACTGAAGGAATATTATTGACTATTAAAATAGTTGAAGGCACGCTTCCTGAAAACACCCAATGACCCCGCGCTCTGTATATCAGCGGGTAAACTGTTCCATAGTTGTATAGAATGAACAAAAAAAGATCTCTGCGCAACTACATGGGAGAATCTAGGTAGGATAAATAGTATTCTTCTAGTTGTACGGCCAAATCGAAGATACTCATGGAGGTATGATGGACGATCTGAGTGTAGAAGTTTATAAATGAATACCATTGCCTTGAGCGATAGGTACACATCAAGTGTGCACCCCAGAACAGAAGAACGATATCGACTTATATGGTCAGATCGGCGAAGATTATAAACAAACCTTGTACAATCGTTGAAGGCTACATTGAGTTTATCACGACATGACGCATCAAGGGACGGGAAAACCAAACTAGCATAGGTGAAGTACGGTAAAATCAACGTTTTGATTAGCTTTGAGCGGGTGCCTAAGGGCAGAATGGACGCGTACAGCCATAGACGACGCAAATTTCCATATATTTTAGATAGGGTATGGGAGATCTGGTCACAGCAAGTTAATTGTGAGTTCAGATAAACGCCTAGATTTTTGACTCGCAATTGATAAGGTAAGCGCGTCTTCATGAGAATGATAGGCGGAAGGAAAGAGGTGTCTACATGACTCCTATACAAGGGAATGCAGCAGGATTTCGATGCATTTAGCACTAAGTGGTTGGAAAGAGACCATTGAGAAATACTCTCGAGATCGGCATTAATGTTGTTAACACAGTTCTCAACCAAACCAATAGGACTGTTTAAGTAAATTTGGACATCATCTGCATACATGTGCAGTTTACAGTTAGTCACGACACTGCTGAGATCATTTATATACATGCTGAAAAGCAGCGGTCCAAGTATAGAGCCCTGCGGAACACCGCGGGTGATTGGCAAGGAGTCGGAAGTTGAATTTTGTAGCCATACTTTTTGAGATCGATTGTGCAAGTAACTCCGAATAAAGGAGGACGCAGAGGATGAAAACCTCATGTAGTCAATTAGCTTAGTTTCAAGGAGCGTATGGCTAACACTATCGAATGCCTTACTAAAGTCCAGGAGCACAAGAAAAGCAATGTCATGCGAATCAAGAGCCATTCGCAAATCGGTGGTAACTTTCAGTAGTGCAGTTTCACAGCTACTGCTCTTGCGGAAACCAGACTGTGCATGGGACAACAGGGACCACATTTCGCAGAACCCATCGATTTGCCACGACATTAATTTTTCCAGTACTTTACCTAAGAAACATAGTATACTTATAGGACGATAATCAGCGGGGCTTTGTGGAGATTTGCACTTAGGTAATGCGATAACTTTTGCTTTTTTCCATTGAAGCGGAAAGTAGGATTTAGTGAGGCAACTATTAAAAATATATGTGATATAGGGAAGAACCAGAGGAAAAATCAACTTTAGGAATATGGGTGGGAGGTTGTCTGGACCAACAGATTCGGATTTAATTGAGTAAAAAGCTTTATGGACTTCTGCAAGATCCACATTGCGAAAACAAAAAACACCAGTATTACTATTAGCTGCTCTTAAGTAATGAGGATCTTCGCGTATATTTGGTGCAGACGTAAAGTAATTATTTAGCTCGTTAGCGCTAAGGTTGATATGTGTTTCACTTTCATTACCAAGAATACCAAGTTGCTTAATGTTGGTCCAAAGTTTCTTTGGGGGCAAATTCGGGTTAAGCTTAGACGAAAAGAACTGGGCTTTCGATTTACGTATGGAGGAAGTTACTAAATTCCTAACCTTTTTGTAGGCTTTTAAGTTCGCGTCGGTTTTGTTAATTTTATATTTTTTGAATAAGAATTCTCTCTCGGAGACGAGACGGCTGATTTTGGCGGAGAACCAGGGAGAAGTGGAGGAAAGAGTGCGTTTTGTTTTAACTGGGACAAAAGATTCGTGTAGTTGAAGACATAGCAAGCGAAAATGTTCTATTTGGTTGTCTATGTCAGAGATGCGGTATATTTGATCCCATGGTAGTAAGGAGCATTCTTGCAATAGAGCCGGGACATCTATAGACTTGTAATCACGATACGAAAACAACTTCCGCTGAGTGTTTTTTACTGGGAGTTTAAGGGAAAGGTACAGGATGTCATGATCGAGGTAACTAGGTGGGCTAATCTGATTATGGAATAAGACGTTATCAACGTTCGACACAAAAAAGATATCTAGCAGCGATGGATTATTGGTATTTAGGTATGTCGGAAGTTGGTTAATGGGCTTTAAGTCAAACATTTTAAAGAAATTGAGAAACTTTTTGGAAAGGGCGTTGTTGGATAAAATGTTTACATTAAAGTCACCACCAATCACGATGCTCTCATAGTTATGGGTGGCATCAGAGAGCCATACTTCCAGTTCACTGGCTTCAGTTAGCGAGAAAATTCGTGGAGGGCAGTAGACCACAGTGGCGAGACATTTTCTATAACCACAGGTAATTTCAATGCTAAGGAATTCCAAGGGATTAGATGCAGATTCCTTAACTTTGAAAGACCTGAGGTTATTCTTCACATATATGGCTACTCCACCACCAGAACGGTTCTTACGATCATTTCTGTGTAGATTGTACCCATCTAATGAGACAAGCTTAGTGGGGACATGATCTCGCAGTGAAGATTCAGACACCAGTATGACGTGTATATTAGAACCACGGAAAATCTCCTGTAGTTCATCAATTTTGTTGCGTAAGCCACGCGCATTAATGTGGCAAAAATTTAAGCCTTGAGCCCTAGTTTGGAAAACGTTGAGCAGTGTTCTAATTTTGTTCATATTTTTGTTATTTCTTAGCCGAAGTCACAGAAACGGGGTAACAAAGTGAATGCAGGACGTGGCATGCCTAAAAATTTCAAGTCTAAAAGAAAGCAATAATATTCCAACATTACAAGATAAAAATAAAAAAATGTAAAAACCTAAACTAAAAAAAATACAAAAATAATTGGAAAAGAAATTAAGAAAAAAAGAAAAGAAATTCAAAATAAGTTCAACACAAAATAAAAACATAAATGAAAACAAGCACAGAACATGTAAAATGAATCTCCGCATTAATGACGGTTTTCTCCAAATTCGCTAGAGTGAGCTGGGAGTGAGAGAAGAGCTGGCGGCTTCGTTCAGATCCAAGACTGATGTAAATAGACGCGGCTGTTTATTTCTCTCCATCTGCACATAAACAAGGCCCCGACGAGTGGAAACCGCAGTGACAAGCTTTTGCTTCAGGAGTCTGCGTGCAGTGTGGAAAATATCATTGTTCTTGGAAGTCAGGCTTTCGTTTATGTAGATTGGACTGTCAGAAACAAAGCCCAGATTCAATTTTTTTAATGAAATAGCTCCATGCTGGCGTGTTTTTCGCAGGAACTCTTGCTGCTCGTTGGCTGATGGAAATTTAGCAATTAACAACGAGCTTAATTTCATGACGCTGCCAGTCTGTGACTCTAATCGCGGTCGCTGCAGTGGCCGGAACACATTCACGTAGGGTGACAGCTCATGCCCGATGGTGGAAGCAAGAGAATTTAAAATCTGCTTCGGGTTGTCATTTTCATTCGTAGGAATACCACGAATGACCACGTCATGGAGTCGGGATTGGCGCCGTAAGTCCTCTAGCTCGTTTGAGACTACGGCAAGGTCATGCTGGGCTGTTTCCAACTCGTCTCTTAGTTTTCCCACTTGAGTGTTAAAAGTGTTACATACCTCGTCAATTTGTGTAGTCAGGCGGGTCTCAAGTTGCTTCAGACGATCCTCGAAACGATCCTCGAGAGCGGCAAGCTGTTCGTTGAGCATTCTGTTAAAGCTTAATACAAGCCTTTTCTCCAAGAGCTCAAGGTTATTCTCGGGGGCAGATATTGATGAGGATCTCGGTGTTTTGCTGCTGCTACCATCGTTGCGCCTGCTGGCCGTCGGCCCGGGAGTATTGTTTCTAGCGGGATTTTGATCATTTGTAATTTCAACAAATTTTCTGGTGTTTGGCCTTGAATTTGATTTTGACGACATATTTTTAACTTTTTACGATTTATGCACCACAAAAAGAAAACTTGGATATCGATCTCGGAAAAGAAAATTTTTTGTGAAGAATTTGGAAATAAAAACAGCGGAAATTGATTAGATATCGGGGAGGTTCAAAAGCACGTCTACTCAATCGACATTATTCAACTCGAGTCGCGTTCTTCCACTCCTCTTGTATAACTTCTTCCTCCCAGATGGTGCATATGAGTTCGTGCAGGGTTTGTAATAGTTGGGGTCCTCCTTCCTTTACCAGCTCAGCTGCTATTCCATCGCCACTTGGCGATTTTTTGCTTTTTTGCTTTTTCACAGCTTCCCGTACCTCATCCAGTGTTGGCGGTTCTATTGAGATGTTATCTTGGGGAACTCCAAATGCCTCTGTCTGTGGATTCTCGTTTAGTATAGGATATGATTTAATACTCTCTCCACCTTTCCTTTATCCTATCAGGATCTGCCAACAAGTTCCCATCTATGTCTTGGCAGAGTTCCGTTGTTGGCTGAAACTTATTGCTGATCTGGTGAGTTCCTTTGTATGCTTGTGTAATTCTCCCTTCATTGAAGTATTCTTGTATCTTGTAAGATTCTCCTGTTTAGATATTCCTCTTCTTCTTTCTGCAAAGCTTGTCTGCTATTTTTCTTTCTTGAAAATTCCCATCCTTGCTCTTGTTGGCCTTGCGATGTACTCCGGGTGGCTCTGATTTCTTTCTTCGATCGCGGCTCTACAGTCCTGGTCAAACCGATAAACTCTAGTCTGTCTGGGGCCCAGCCAAGAGCCTCTTTTGCTGCTTTTGATTTGCTCCCATTTGTTGTTGATGTTGGGCTGTTCATCTATCTCTCTCAAGTTTTTTACGACAGCATGCTGGTAGGCATCTCTTATTTCTTCCGGTTTCCGCTTATCTATATCGTATTTTGGTTGAGTAGAGGGCAAGCGTTTTGGTTGCTACCCGGACTCTTAATTTTACCTTGTGGTCCGAGCCACAGCACGCTCCTCTCGTGAATGCCCCGTCATATTATGGATATTTTTGAGCGGGAGCATTGTTGAACTTACTACCATTGAGTTTGACTTTGGGAGATCGATCTATCTACTACCATTGTCATTGGTAAAGTTGTGTAGGCTATGCTTTTCTATGACTCTTAGGAACTCCTCTTCTTTTCCTACTTTAACATTTATGTTTCCAAGCACCACTTTAATGTCATTTGACGGTATTTACCGGATGGTGTTTGTTAGTTCTTGGTAGAATTCCTCTTTCTCCTCGTACTTCTTTTCTTCTGTGGGCGCGTGGATGTTTATAAGACTATTGTTATGTAGCCTTGTTTTAATGCGAAGCGTGCATATCCTATTGCTTACCGGCTTCAGGTCCAGAATCAGTAATTTCATTTCCTTCTCTATGATAAATGCTACTCCGAACTCTCTTCTTCGATGATCCACTGGAAAGTACCATGTGGGTTTTACACACATTATACCACTATGGGTCCATTTTGTTTGTTGAAGGGCTGTGATCTTTATGTTATATTTTTCTAATACTAATAAAAGCGAACGCAGAGCGCCCGCTCTTTTGAACGTCCTGACGTTCCATATTCCAAGATCGAATTCCATATTCCGTTGCCTGAGTCGTTAGCGTTGAGTTCGTTCTGTCCGATGCCTGCCCTGAGGATTCGTGACGAGTGGGTTTTTATATGGGTTTGTCTTCGTGGAGGTTGAGGTTGGATTCGGTAGCACGGAACGTGTAGACCTTAGATCGCAGGTGGCGTTACCCAGGATTTATCTCTATGATGTACCGGCACCATCAAACTTTTGGTCGAAAAAAGTGGACCTTCTTTTTCTTCTGCAGAATAATTTACACACGTTGTGTCGGCCTAAACGGTGAAATGTCAAACAATATTGAATAAGAATACTATTGCAGTTTGACACAACTCACGCATGATCTGTCATATAATCCATACTAGAAAAAGGACCTCTAAAAGGATCACCCGTTATTAGAAATACTGCTTCACCCAAAACTAAACCAAAATTTCATTTTGGATCTGTTTATTAACCGAACCAGTATAAAGATTTACTTGGGGCTGTTTTCACTTATTTAACTGTGTTTAACCTGAAAAACTGGTAATTTTTATACCTTTATATAATAATAAAACCAAAAACCTGTGTAAAGAATATGAATTTAAAATTATCAAAATAAAACGAAGAAAAATATGAGTGACTCATATTTCAGGAAATTATGTTGAAGACCCCAAACGGCACCATTTGGCCTATTTCGTAAACCGCATCTCGTTCGGTCACGGAGGACAAACAGCATTGGAAGTGGTTTGTACTTGGTGGGGCTAAGTGTTAAAAATTCGTCTGCAACAATTCAAACTGTTTAGAAACCAAACACCTGGGTTTACAGTGATACCACTACAAAACTGCTGAATTTTGGAGAAAAATTGATTAGACAGACTAGTCAGCATTTTCCTTTTACAAATCCAAGAAAAAAAATCAAATTATCCAAAAGCGACATTCAATGAAATCGGCCTCTATTGATACTTCCTGAGAAAGTAACATCCAATGTGTATTTGGAGATTTTAAACAAGTGTGTTTGGATTGCTGGTAATAATCTATTTGGTTCAGGGGTTTCGTCCTTCAGCAGGATATTACACCAACTTATACTAACAGGCTCATTAAAAATTTCTTCAATGGAGTTAGACAAGAAGTTAAGACTAGTTCGGCCGAATTCTTGGTTTGAATGCTATTGAAAATCTATGACACATCACGAAATCTATAATACTCCAAAATATCAAGAGGACCAAACGAGACTTTGGCCGATGTTATCCAAGTTTGAAGCCATTCGACGGCGAAACATTCAGAAATTTCATTGACTCAGTTCCAAGACGACTGCAATTGGTCATTGAGGCGAGAGGGGGTCGAAGATCGCAATAAAAGACCACAAGGTGTAAATAATAATTTTAATTTAATTTATAGTAGTTTTTTCTTTAATTTTTGTTATGAACAAATAATTTTGAAACACAAAAGAGCTTGCACAAATAATTTTGAAATCTAAATTTTATCGTTTTTTTTTTAATGAAGAAGTAAAATCGTTATTTTGTTTTTTTCTGTTAATTTGTTGTAAATATTTCCCAGATTACAAAAGAATAAAAAATTCAATAAAGAACTTATTAGGGTTTTACTGGCGCGCGGAACATTTTACTATTCACAAAAAATTTTGAAAAGTACGTATTTGTGAACAACAAAACTTAGTAAAATGCAAATAAAGTTTTAATTTTTTTAATTTGTTTGGAATTCCATACGAACTCTCACGCCCTATTTAAACTCCCTCAAGCCTTTTTTCGCATCTATGTAGTCTATGTCCAAGGTCTAATCTATCTGCAGTAAATTTCATCTATATCGGTTCAGTGGTTTAGGCGTGAAAGCGTAGCTGAGAGACAGACAGACAGACAGACTTACTTTCGCATTTATAATATTAGTACCTAAGGATTGATTTAACTTTAACAGGCAAAATATCTTCTTTTTATCCAGCTTAATCCTAAGTAAACATCCTTTAAGAAATAATTTTAAAATATGTATAAGTGAAAACAGAGGAATTGAATTGAAACAGATTTCCACGAACTTGAAATCTCGGCTGAACTAGGTGATTCTTTCATAAGAATTTACTAGAAATTTAATTTATTCATTTCTGAGCGGTCCTAATTCTGGACGGCTCCAGAAATATAATTTTACATATTTCCATTAAATTCTTCCGGTTATTAGAAGATTTGCTCTCTAAGGGCGATTCACCTTTAGATTGCAAATTCTATAATTCCATCTTGAAAGATTTACTTCTTCGCAATACTTGACAATGGATCATGAATTTCTGGGAATAAATTTTCCTCAGGTATCTAATCCATTCTTGAAACGTTATTATGTCCATCTGTCAGGATGATAAGCATAACCATTGTCATGGAAAACAATCTTGTATGTAATACAATTTTTATGTTAAAATATGTAAAGAGGAATAAAATGGGATATGTAAAACAGATGAGGGGTTGTAACATATCGATTTTGGGGTTTTAAATTAAATTATATTTAATCGCAAATAACAGAGTTTCTTCAACAGTTTTATAAATGCAAATTTGTTGTTTCATCGTAGGCTTTGAGACAATGTTTACGTTTTGAACCCACATCTCCTCCACCTTTGTTTTGGCAGATTGACTGCAGTGGATGTTAAAAGTGATCCTGTGGATTTTATGAAGCTTATTAGTACCCCGAACTCTGGTCTGGAGTTCTATTTTAAATGTTCTACACAAAAACAGTCGCGAACTTATTTCGCGCAAAATAAAATCTAACGAAATGTCAGATTTTAGGACTGGCTTCAGTTATGGTTGTATTAGTAGGACCCGGAACTTAATGGCCTGTAGTTGAGAGGGTCTTTCCGCACCGCAATTCCTCATAATTCTGCCACAGCCTTTTTCCCTGTGTGAGGTATTGAGTCCAAAGATACTGGGACCATTCATTTGGCCTATTGTACTACAACTCCTTTACCTCATATTTCTAGATATTTCTAGGCCAGATCGCTTGAACAAGTTCAGCAGTTTGCCTAGTGGCTTGTTGCTTAGACTTGACTGTTCGAGCAGGGACTCCTCGCACAAAGAAACCCTTCTACTGAAGGCAGACTGATTCTCTTCTATGTGGGGTCCTCTACCCTTCCTATCCTCCATAAGGGTTAATTTAGGGCACAGTGCCCGATAATCAAGTCAACAAGTGTCCTGACATCATTCCTACTGCGCCCTAACAAATCCTTGGACATCTTAGCGGACGGCACAGAAAGGAACCGCTTAGAGTTGGCCTGCCCCGGTACGGACCTCCAGCATTCAGCATGTTTCATCATAGTCCGATCAGTCAGAGCCCTTTGCAGCAAGCTGGACGGTGCCCCTATAGCCGGCTCTGGACTGACGAATGCAATAACAGAGCCCTGTTTAGCCAGGCCACCGCATTTTCGTTGCCTTTGAAGCTCCGGTGACCCGGGACCCAGACAAGAGTAAATTGATTGAGAACGCCCAACTCATCAAGAGCACGTTGACAGTCCCAAACTAATTTCGACTAGGTCCTACAGGACCTTATCGCTCAAATTGCCGCTTGGCTATCAGAGAAGAAAATCCGTTTATTTTGGTAGGCCCTTCTTAAGTTCTCATGAGTGCATGTCAGAATAGCGTACACCTCTGCTTGTAAGACAGTTGTAAGAGTGCCTAGGCTTATCGTCCTGCTGAATTTGGGGCTTTCACTCCAGATTCCGGCGCTCACACCTGTCGCTGTTTTAGAGCCATCCGTGTACCATACTAGTCCGGCCCGGCAATACTTTAGGAAAAGTACAGGTTAGCCTATCCTATATGTGCACAGAAGGTCGCTCAAATTTTGATATTCTAAAAGGCATGCAGTCCGATAGCATCCCAGCTTCCGGAATCTATTCTATGATCTTGGTTACTACAGAATGTCCCCGCCCAAGACCGGCGCCCAAGTGACCATTCAATTTCAGCCGTAGCTCCGCGTTTATGGCGGACTTCTCTATCTCAAGGTGGAGGGGTACCCGTACCAGATTGAGGAGAGTCTCCAGCGCTGCCGTCGGGGAAGTGATGGAGAGGCAGGCCATTTTTTGAATTTTGCTTAAATTGGTCATGCAACCCTTAAGCGTCGTTCTGCGCCACCAAACTAAAGGCTGTATCAGATCCAAAAGGCTGTATCAGTTCCAAAGCAGAAAAGCAGAACCGTCGGCAGAGAATTGTTCCCATTGGCTTACGCGGGTCACGTGACAAGAAAAGCAGCAGAGAGTTCTGCCGCTGCTTTCTCATCTCAAATCCTAATTTTGCTGCTTTGCAAAGCAGAATTTTTTGACGTTTCTAACAGCTGTTACTTGGGAAGTTGTTTTTAAGTGGCAAGTGGACGGTTTGTTTGATTGGTTTTCGATTAAATTTGTGTCATAGTGATTTAAGAGCGGTTAAAAAGAAACTATGGAAGAAAAGTTAATAGAATTAGTTAGGCAGAACAAAATTCTGTATGACAAAAGCAAATCTGGATATCGGAATGAAGACCTCAAATTAAAGGCTTGGGCAGCTATAGCTAAAGAGTTAAAAAAAAGTGGTATGTAGTAACGTAAATGTTGTTTAGAAGGAAAACCAATTATTTGTAATTGCAGTGGAAGATGTACGAAAGCGGTGGAAGACTTTGCGGGACAAATTTACAAGGGAAAGGAAAAAACAAAATAACACTACAGGATCTGCAGCAGCCTCCCCTAAACGGCAGTGGAAATTTTACCATTTAATGGAGTTTTTAATGGATGTTCCCTGCACAAATAACAGGTATTTATAATTCAAAGAGCTATCAATAGGTTTTAATTTATTGCTTACTTTTAGAACAATAAGCAACTTTAGAAGTGATGGTGATGTATCTGCTGCCCAATTATATGAAAATTTTTCGCCAGATTTAGATATAGATGTAGATGGCTCATTATTATTTGACGAGCACCTAGAAAGCCAGGAGTCTACTTCATCTACTAATCAGTCCGATAAAACACAAGAAGGAAATCCATCATTTCGGCGAAAACGCAGAACGTTACATTCTGACGTTTTACTACAAAATACGCATCAAGAAATGGGAGACCTGATAAAAGATGCGAGACAAGCATTAGGAGGTGCTTCCATGTCGCCACTTCAATTATGTTTTCTGGGGCTGGCGAAGGAAGTGGAAACAAGTGGAATGTCATTCGCCCAACGTTCGAATCTTCAAATTAAGGTAACGGCTCTTGTCCATCAAGAAATTAGCGAACAAGTACAAAATATTTAATATTTAGGTAAATTTTAATTTTAATTTCTATATTTCATTTCTGAATTAGAAAATCTGTATTTTTGTTATTGTTTTTAATGAAATGTTTTTATTTTGCGTTGTATTTATGAATTTTTATATTTTGTCTTATGAATTAGAGAATTTATTTTTGTTGAATTTGAATGAAATTATTTGCCTTTATGTTATATTTATGAATTTATATATCTAGAAGTTAAGTTGAAGTAAGACTGAAGAAATATTTTCCTACATTCTTTTTTTTATTATTTTTAACGAAATGTAGATGGTTGTCGTGGTAGACTGAAAAAAAAATGTAATATTATTTTTAATAAATAAAAACTATTGAAATATTAATCAGTTTATTTGTTATGTGGTGATTCTTTATAGCTGTGAGGGATTTGGTCATGTAAAATTTTTTATCATCGTGTAAATTTTTAATCTAATTTCACCCCTTGTAGGAACTCAATAACTTTTGAAAAATTGCGGATATATTTGGATATATATCTTAAATGAAATTAACTGTGCCTGAAATAATTTATAATAGACACAAAATTGAAATGATTAGCGATCTCAAATAACAATACTTTGGTTTTATTCAAATATCTTTATTAAAATTCATTATTCTGCTTCTGCCAAATAATCTCTTAAAATATTTCTTTGCTGAAAAGCTGATTGTGTTGCGTTGAATCTTGTAAAAATTGTACTTCTTGGAAGGGGTTGAGCTGTTTTCCTCCACAGTCCTTCGATATTTTCATTTGCATTGTCGGTATAGTTTGGCGGGCAATATTGACCGTCATTCATTTTCAAATAGTTATGCAAAACTACAACTGCTTTGACAATCTTCTCCGCATTATTTGGGAACAGGTTTATCGAATTTTGAATAACTCGCCATCTAGCAGTCATTACTCCGAAAGTGTTTTCAATGGAAACTCTTGCCGATGATAGAGTTTTATTGAATTTCTCCTTACTCCTAATAACATTCCGGCCTGGATATGGCCTCATTAAGTGTTTTTTTAATGGGAATGCTGAATCTCCCACGAAGTAAAATGGTAGCACAACATTTGAATTCGGAATTACTTTATCTTTCGGTAAATTTAATGAACCGCTTAATAATTTTGATCCAAAAACGCTATTCGAGAGCACTCCACCGTCGCTTTGACTGCCATAAGCCCCAATATCAACAGCTGTAAAGCAATAATTACTGTCACAAGCTGCCAGTAAAACAATGCTGTGATATTTTTTGTAGTTGTAATAGACAGAATTTCCATTCGGGGGACATTGTATTCGAATGTGCTTCCCGTCAATAGCACCGACGCAATTGGGAAGTCCTGTGGAAGCGTAAATATCTTGTGATATTTTTTCCCATTCGTTTTCATTAGGAGGCGCAAGATAGATACTGTGCAACTCATCCCAGATATCTTGACAAGTATCTAAGATTATCTCGCGCACAGTAGTGTATCCCATGCGAAATGCCCAGGAAAGTGTGCGCCAAGAAACCCCTTGTGATAGATATCTGTAAATATTAAATGCTGGTTAAAAGAGGTGCATATATATATATATACATATATATGGGCCTTTCCAGTAATGCAGGTTGCGTGCGCAATTGAATTATTCAGCAATTGAGAGTGTGTAGTTGAAAAAGTCAATTGCGCACGCAACCTGAATTACTGAAAGCGCCCTATATAGCAAATATTTTGCTTACACTAAAGTCAGAACCAATCGACATTCCGCTTCAATGGGCCGTCTGTGACTATCTCGAGTAAGGCGTTGTTTTAATAAATTATATAGCAATTCGAATTGGGGAACACCCATGCGCGTAGACTTTCGAAATTGTTCGTCGTCTCTATTTTTCATTATTTGAAAAATTTGGTTGTAAAAACTGTTTAAGTCTCTTTCGTTTTGAGAAAACATTTCTCTTGTCCATAATCTGCTTCTTGCACTGAACATTTTCACATAATTGCAATATTGCAAATATATCTTATATATTAATAGGCAAACAAAAAGTTTGTACACGCTAAGGCTTTTTTGTTCGTGGACCGATTTCGTTTAAATTTTCAGGAAATGTTCTTTTAATGGCATAGTTTTGTAATAAGGAATTTCAACGAAATCGATTCACGAATAAAAAAGTTATAGCGATTTTAATTTTTCGGATTTTAAAAAGCCGTTGGAAAATTTGAATTTTTTGTGAGCATCAACGTAGAGCTGAGTAGCCTACGATTGACACAAATGCCGTTTCAGTGAAGCGAATGAGAAACAGAGAAAAACAAGCGTTTGTGTGGATTTTTGGCGGCATAACTGACATAAAAAAAACTCGGCCACTTTGAGCGTGCATTTTTTTATACTCTTTTGTGTATAGTATTATTGAGTTGTATTGTGTAAGGGGCTGCCGTTCGTTTTTTGGCGAATGCCTTTAGAAATTTTAATTGATTCATTGCAACTTTAGAAATTTTGACTGATTCTTTTAAATGTGCTTTGAATGTTATTCCGGTTAATTTTGATTCGTTTTCGTGTGGTTCTTTTAATATGAGTTGTCATTTTTGTCGTGCCAAACATTTTCTGACTGAAATAACTTTACGTAATACTGAGGCATTTTCTTTGTGTTGTCATAAAGGCAAAGTTAATCTACCTCCACTTTCTCAAAATTACTTTTTCAATAATTTTTTTGAAGGATTAACTTCGAATGAAAGTGGTATTAAAAGTCGTTCTAAATTTTTTTTGCAAATATTCGTTCGTATGCTGCCTTTGCAATGATTAGCTCTGAGTGTAATTTGTCAAATGACACTGTAAATGGCATTTATCATTTTACCACATAGCCAAGCAAGACGTCATGGATGCGATTAAAAAAATCCTGGGAAATTTTAGATGCTCTGGAGCGACAATGGAAATATTTCATAGTAATTAAAAATTCGCCATTGCGAATAATTTTTTTTTTTGAAATAAAAATATTTAAATTGAATTTAAATTCGAACAAATCGAGAATTTTATATATTTATTGGTTTTGTGACCGAATTTCGGTAACGGGGATCCCAACTAGTTAAAATAATTATCACAAATTTATTAAAAAAATCAAAATCTATCAACATCATTTTCAACTATATTTGAAAAAAAATTTTATATACGCAAACAATTTAATTTGTCGTTAGCTGTCAAATAAAAATTCTGCCACTGCTGCTGCTTTACTTGCATCTGATTCAGCAGGCAGAATTCTGCTTCTGCCTCTGCTTCTGCCGCTGCTCAAAAAGTTGGATCTGATACAGCCTAAAGCAGAAAAGCAGAACCGTCGGCAGAGAATTGTTTCTATTGGCTTACGCGGGTCACGTGACAAGAAAAGCAGCAGAGAGTTCTGCCGCTGCTTTCTAATCTCAAATCCTAATTTTGCTGCTTTGCAAAGCAGAATTTTTTCACATTTCTAACAGCTGTTACTTGGGAAGTGGTTTTTAAGTGACAAGTGGACGGATAAACTTAAAAATTTCGTTATATTTATAAAGAATCAAATTTATTAAAAAAATCAAAATCTATCAACATCATCTTCAACTATATTTGGAAAAAATTTTTATATACGCAAACAATTTAATTTGTCGTTAGCTGTCAAATAAAAATTCTGCCACTGCTGCTGCTTTACTTGGATCTGATTCAGCAGGCAGAATTCTGCTTCTGTCTCTGCTTCTGCCGTGCCGCTGCTCAAAAAGTTGGATCTGATACAGCCTTAAAGCTCCATAAGTTACCATGGGCTTAATGATGGTGGTGTACTGTCACAGCCGTAATGGTATTGAATCTGCGAAATAAAAAGAATTTAAAAAGAGTATATCTCTTCAATACTGCGGCTAGGCTCGGGCTGGTGTTGGATTGTAGAATTATGAAAGAAAACCCTTTTAGAGTCTGTCTAGGCTTCCACCTTCTACATATGGGGTGTGTTGCAGTTAACTAGGCCAAACCTTCGCAGGATGACAGGTTGCCCAGAGCTTAGCGATGCCAAACTGGAGTACATTGGATCAGAATGGAGAGCGGTGAAAGGAACAGTTGCTAAAGCCAGGAGAGCCGAATAAATAACTAAATTAGTTTCATTCATGCAAGATTATATAGAATGGTTTCAGTAGAGAAGTTACCTGAGATATGTAATTATATTACAAGGAGAAGGAAAGTCCACAACCAACTGTTAGTCCGCACGAAAAAGGATAAAATAATACGATTCCATCAATCATTCCATCATACTTCCTTGTCATAAATGCAATACTATTTCATAAATTTACATTCAGTAAAACAGTAAATACATATAATTCTGTAAATCAATTTAATAGTTTAAGAGTTATGTCTTAGCGCAATAAAGTAAAATGGTGTAATCCTTCGTCGTTCAATTTTGATAACGTTCAATAGCAACAAGACACAGAAGCGGTTTAGCCAGTATAAAGGTGCTCATGCTTATTTAATCCGAATACCCATAAACACATAGCAAATATATCCCTATGCACTTTAGCTGTAATCCGTTTGTGGGTTTGTTTATATAAACTATCGTTTTACGTCTGCAGGATTATTCTAAAGGAAGGACTTTATTTTGGTTAATTTTCTGTTCGTGCACAGGTGTAAGGTTATTAAATTAATATTTAATCGGCCACCACAACAGCGTGGCAAATGCAAATAACTCTTTCTTGTGCAGCACAAGCTCAGGTATAAGATAGAAATAAAATAAAGATGACAATGTGAACGATATTATTTCACACCCGTACGTATGCTAATTAAACTTACCTTGTTACGTAAAGTTGCAGCATGAAAAGACACGGTTTTACGCCGTAATACCCTTGAGTGCAGATGAAACAGCGGAGCAGTAAAAATAAGGGAGAGCTTTGTTAAATAGCAGCATTTCAGGATTGCGAAAGGACTGCCAACTGCTTACCTAAAGCACTTCCGACGTCTGGCTGTGTTTCATCTGCTCATTAAATATTTACATACGCGATATTCGCCAGGCATTCAAAATGTTTCATGGCGCTGTGTGAAAATTTATTTGTTTTGGATCAATGATGGATCATGAATTTCTGGGAATAAATTTTCCTCAGGTATCTAATCCATTCTTGAAACGTTATTATGTCCATCTGTCAGGATGATAAGCATAACCATTGTCATGGAAAACAATCTTGTATGTAATACAATTTTTATGTTAAAATATGTAAAGAGGAATAAAATGGGATATGTAAAACAGATGAGGGGTTGTAACATATCGATTTTGGGGTTTTAAATTAAATTATATTTAATCGCAAATAACAGAGTTTCTTCAACAGTTTTATAAATGCAAATTTGTTGTTTCATCGTAGGCTTTGAGACAATGTTTACGTTTTGAACCCACATCTCCTCCACCTTTGTTTTGGCAGATTGACTGCAGTGGATGTTAAAAGTGATCCTGTGGATTTTATGAAGCTTATTAGTACCCCGAACTCTGGTCTGGAGTTCTATTTTAAATGTTCTACACAAAAACAGTCGCGAACTTATTTCGCGCAAAATAAAATCTAACGAAATGTCAGATTTTAGGACTGGCTTCAGTTATGGTTGTATTAGTAGGACCCGGAACTTAATGGCCTGTAGTTGAGAGGGTCTTTCCGCACCGCAATTCCTCATAATTCTGCCACAGCCTTTTTCCCTGTGTGAGGTATTGAGTCCAAAGATACTGGGACCATTCATTTGGCCTATTGTACTACAACTCCTTTACCTCATATTTCTAGATATTTCTAGGCCAGATCGCTTGAACAAGTTCAGCAGTTTGCCTAGTGGCTTGTTGCTTAGACTTGACTGTTCGAGCAGGGACTCCTCGCACAAAGAAACCCTTCTACTGAAGGCAGACTGATTCTCTTCTATGTGGGGTCCTCTACCCTTCCTATCCTCCATAAGGGTTAATTTAGGGCACAGTGCCCGATAATCAAGTCAACAAGTGTCCTGACATCATTCCTACTGCGCCCTAACAAATCCTTGGACATCTTAGCGGACGGCACAGAAAGGAACCGCTTAGAGTTGGCCTGCCCCGGTACGGACCTCCAGCATTCAGCATGTTTCATCATAGTCCGATCAGTCAGAGCCCTTTGCAGCAAGCTGGACGGTGCCCCTATAGCCGGCTCTGGACTGACGAATGCAATAACAGAGCCCTGTTTAGCCAGGCCACCGCATTTTCGTTGCCTTTGAAGCTCCGGTGACCCGGGACCCAGACAAGAGTAAATTGATTGAGAACGCCCAACTCATCAAGAGCACGTTGACAGTCCCAAACTAATTTCGACTAGGTCCTACAGGACCTTATCGCTCAAATTGCCGCTTGGCTATCAGAGAAGAAAATCCGTTTATTTTGGTAGGCCCTTCTTAAGTTCTCATGAGTGCATGTCAGAATAGCGTACACCTCTGCTTGTAAGACAGTTGTAAGAGTGCCTAGGCTTATCGTCCTGCTGAATTTGGGGCTTTCACTCCAGATTCCGGCGCTCACACCTGTCGCTGTTTTAGAGCCATCCGTGTACCATACTAGTCCGGCCCGGCAATACTTTAGGAAAAGTACAGGTTAGCCTATCCTATATGTGCACAGAAGGTCGCTCAAATTTTGATATTCTAAAAGGCATGCAGTCCGATAGCATCCCAGCTTCCGGAATCTATTCTATGATCTTGGTTACTACAGAATGTCCCCGCCCAAGACCGGCGCCCAAGTGACCATTCAATTTCAGCCGTAGCTCCGCGTTTATGGCGGACTTCTCTATCTCAAGGTGGAGGGGTACCCGTACCAGATTGAGGAGAGTCTCCAGCGCTGCCGTCGGGGAAGTGATGGAGAGGCAGGCCATTTTTTGAATTTTGCTTAAATTGGTCATGCAACCCTTAAGCGTCGTTCTGCGCCACCAAACTAAAGGCTGTATCAGATCCAAAAGGCTGTATCAGTTCCAAAGCAGAAAAGCAGAACCGTCGGCAGAGAATTGTTCCCATTGGCTTACGCGGGTCACGTGACAAGAAAAGCAGCAGAGAGTTCTGCCGCTGCTTTCTCATCTCAAATCCTAATTTTGCTGCTTTGCAAAGCAGAATTTTTTGACGTTTCTAACAGCTGTTACTTGGGAAGTTGTTTTTAAGTGGCAAGTGGACGGTTTGTTTGATTGGTTTTCGATTAAATTTGTGTCATAGTGATTTAAGAGCGGTTAAAAAGAAACTATGGAAGAAAAGTTAATAGAATTAGTTAGGCAGAACAAAATTCTGTATGACAAAAGCAAATCTGGATATCGGAATGAAGACCTCAAATTAAAGGCTTGGGCAGCTATAGCTAAAGAGTTAAAAAAAAGTGGTATGTAGTAACGTAAATGTTGTTTAGAAGGAAAACCAATTATTTGTAATTGCAGTGGAAGATGTACGAAAGCGGTGGAAGACTTTGCGGGACAAATTTACAAGGGAAAGGAAAAAACAAAATAACACTACAGGATCTGCAGCAGCCTCCCCTAAACGGCAGTGGAAATTTTACCATTTAATGGAGTTTTTAATGGATGTTCCCTGCACAAATAACAGGTATTTATAATTCAAAGAGCTATCAATAGGTTTTAATTTATTGCTTACTTTTAGAACAATAAGCAACTTTAGAAGTGATGGTGATGTATCTGCTGCCCAATTATATGAAAATTTTTCGCCAGATTTAGATATAGATGTAGATGGCTCATTATTATTTGACGAGCACCTAGAAAGCCAGGAGTCTACTTCATCTACTAATCAGTCCGATAAAACACAAGAAGGAAATCCATCATTTCGGCGAAAACGCAGAACGTTACATTCTGACGTTTTACTACAAAATACGCATCAAGAAATGGGAGACCTGATAAAAGATGCGAGACAAGCATTAGGAGGTGCTTCCATGTCGCCACTTCAATTATGTTTTCTGGGGCTGGCGAAGGAAGTGGAAACAAGTGGAATGTCATTCGCCCAACGTTCGAATCTTCAAATTAAGGTAACGGCTCTTGTCCATCAAGAAATTAGCGAACAAGTACAAAATATTTAATATTTAGGTAAATTTTAATTTTAATTTCTATATTTCATTTCTGAATTAGAAAATCTGTATTTTTGTTATTGTTTTTAATGAAATGTTTTTATTTTGCGTTGTATTTATGAATTTTTATATTTTGTCTTATGAATTAGAGAATTTATTTTTGTTGAATTTGAATGAAATTATTTGCCTTTATGTTATATTTATGAATTTATATATCTAGAAGTTAAGTTGAAGTAAGACTGAAGAAATATTTTCCTACATTCTTTTTTTTATTATTTTTAACGAAATGTAGATGGTTGTCGTGGTAGACTGAAAAAAAAATGTAATATTATTTTTAATAAATAAAAACTATTGAAATATTAATCAGTTTATTTGTTATGTGGTGATTCTTTATAGCTGTGAGGGATTTGGTCATGTAAAATTTTTTATCATCGTGTAAATTTTTAATCTAATTTCACCCCTTGTAGGAACTCAATAACTTTTGAAAAATTGCGGATATATTTGGATATATATCTTAAATGAAATTAACTGTGCCTGAAATAATTTATAATAGACACAAAATTGAAATGATTAGCGATCTCAAATAACAATACTTTGGTTTTATTCAAATATCTTTATTAAAATTCATTATTCTGCTTCTGCCAAATAATCTCTTAAAATATTTCTTTGCTGAAAAGCTGATTGTGTTGCGTTGAATCTTGTAAAAATTGTACTTCTTGGAAGGGGTTGAGCTGTTTTCCTCCACAGTCCTTCGATATTTTCATTTGCATTGTCGGTATAGTTTGGCGGGCAATATTGACCGTCATTCATTTTCAAATAGTTATGCAAAACTACAACTGCTTTGACAATCTTCTCCGCATTATTTGGGAACAGGTTTATCGAATTTTGAATAACTCGCCATCTAGCAGTCATTACTCCGAAAGTGTTTTCAATGGAAACTCTTGCCGATGATAGAGTTTTATTGAATTTCTCCTTACTCCTAATAACATTCCGGCCTGGATATGGCCTCATTAAGTGTTTTTTTAATGGGAATGCTGAATCTCCCACGAAGTAAAATGGTAGCACAACATTTGAATTCGGAATTACTTTATCTTTCGGTAAATTTAATGAACCGCTTAATAATTTTGATCCAAAAACGCTATTCGAGAGCACTCCACCGTCGCTTTGACTGCCATAAGCCCCAATATCAACAGCTGTAAAGCAATAATTACTGTCACAAGCTGCCAGTAAAACAATGCTGTGATATTTTTTGTAGTTGTAATAGACAGAATTTCCATTCGGGGGACATTGTATTCGAATGTGCTTCCCGTCAATAGCACCGACGCAATTGGGAAGTCCTGTGGAAGCGTAAATATCTTGTGATATTTTTTCCCATTCGTTTTCATTAGGAGGCGCAAGATAGATACTGTGCAACTCATCCCAGATATCTTGACAAGTATCTAAGATTATCTCGCGCACAGTAGTGTATCCCATGCGAAATGCCCAGGAAAGTGTGCGCCAAGAAACCCCTTGTGATAGATATCTGTAAATATTAAATGCTGGTTAAAAGAGGTGCATATATATATATATACATATATATGGGCCTTTCCAGTAATGCAGGTTGCGTGCGCAATTGAATTATTCAGCAATTGAGAGTGTGTAGTTGAAAAAGTCAATTGCGCACGCAACCTGAATTACTGAAAGCGCCCTATATAGCAAATATTTTGCTTACACTAAAGTCAGAACCAATCGACATTCCGCTTCAATGGGCCGTCTGTGACTATCTCGAGTAAGGCGTTGTTTTAATAAATTATATAGCAATTCGAATTGGGGAACACCCATGCGCGTAGACTTTCGAAATTGTTCGTCGTCTCTATTTTTCATTATTTGAAAAATTTGGTTGTAAAAACTGTTTAAGTCTCTTTCGTTTTGAGAAAACATTTCTCTTGTCCATAATCTGCTTCTTGCACTGAACATTTTCACATAATTGCAATATTGCAAATATATTAAAATAATTATCACAAATTTATTAAAAAAATCAAAATCTATCAACATCATTTTCAACTATATTTGAAAAAAAATTTTATATACGCAAACAATTTAATTTGTCGTTAGCTGTCAAATAAAAATTCTGCCACTGCTGCTGCTTTACTTGCATCTGATTCAGCAGGCAGAATTCTGCTTCTGCCTCTGCTTCTGCCGCTGCTCAAAAAGTTGGATCTGATACAGCCTAAAGCAGAAAAGCAGAACCGTCGGCAGAGAATTGTTTCTATTGGCTTACGCGGGTCACGTGACAAGAAAAGCAGCAGAGAGTTCTGCCGCTGCTTTCTAATCTCAAATCCTAATTTTGCTGCTTTGCAAAGCAGAATTTTTTCACATTTCTAACAGCTGTTACTTGGGAAGTGGTTTTTAAGTGACAAGTGGACGGATAAACTTAAAAATTTCGTTATATTTATAAAGAATCAAATTTATTAAAAAAATCAAAATCTATCAACATCATCTTCAACTATATTTGGAAAAAAATTTTATATACGCAAACAATTTAATTTGTCGTTAGCTGTCAAATAAAAATTCTGCCACTGCTGCTGCTTTACTTGGATCTGATTCAGCAGGCAGAATTCTGCTTCTGTCTCTGCTTCTGCCGTGCCGCTGCTCAAAAAGTTGGATCTGATACAGCCTTAAAGCTCCATAAGTTACCATGGGCTTAATGATGGTGGTGTACTGTCACTGCCGTAATGGTATTGAATCTGCGAAATAAAAAGAATTTAAAAAGAGTATATCTCTTCAATACTGCGGCTAGGCTCGGGCTGGTGTTGGATTGTAGAATTATGAAAGAAAACCCTTTTAGAGTCTGTCTAGGCTTCCACCTTCTACATATGGGGTGTGTTGCAGTTAACTAGGCCAAACCTTCGCAGGATGACAGGTTGCCCAGAGCTTAGCGATGCCAAACTGGAGTACATTGGATCAGAATGGAGAGCGGTGAAAGGAACAGTTGCTAAAGCCAGGAGAGCCGAATAAATAACTAAATTAGTTTCATTCATGCAAGATTATATAGAATGGTTTCAGTAGAGAAGTTACCTGAGATATGTAATTATATTACAAGGAGAAGGAAAGTCCACAACCAACTGTTAGTCCGCACGAAAAAGGATAAAATAATACGATTCCATCAATCATTCCATCATACTTCCTTGTCATAAATGCAATACTATTTCATAAATTTACATTCAGTAAAACAGTAAATACATATAATTCTGTAAATCAATTTAATAGTTTAAGAGTTATGTCTTAGCGCAATAAAGTAAAATGGTGTAATCCTTCGTCGTTCAATTTTGATAACGTTCAATAGCAACAAGACACAGAAGCGGTTTAGCCAGTATAAAGGTGCTCATGCTTATTTAATCCGAATACCCATAAACACATAGCAAATATATCCCTATGCACTTTAGCTGTAATCCGTTTGTGGGTTTGTTTATATAAACTATCGTTTTACGTCTGCAGGATTATTCTAAAGGAAGGACTTTATTTTGGTTAATTTTCTGTTCGTGCACAGGTGTAAGGTTATTAAATTAATATTTAATCGGCCACCACAACAGCGTGGCAAATGCAAATAACTCTTTCTTGTGCAGCACAAGCTCAGGTATAAGATAGAAATAAAATAAAGATGACAATGTGAACGATATTATTTCACACCCGTACGTATGCTAATTAAACTTACCTTGTTACGTAAAGTTGCAGCATGAAAAGACACGGTTTTACGCCGTAATACCCTTGAGTGCAGATGAAACAGCGGAGCAGTAAAAATAAGGGAGAGCTTTGTTAAATAGCAGCATTTCAGGATTGCGAAAGGACTGCCAACTGCTTACCTAAAGCACTTCCGACGTCTGGCTGTGTTTCATCTGCTCATTAAATATTTACATACGCGATATTCGCCAGGCATTCAAAATGTTTCATGGCGCTGTGTGAAAATTTATTTGTTTTTCTGATTAATTCAGCGTTTTTAGGGGAAATGTGCAAATTTCAATTAAGCTAAGTCATGGCGAATACTCATGAATGCACAAGTGTATTTGTGAAATACGAGAGCGTTTGTGGCTGTTCTGCGGTAACAGACATTTATACGAACCCAAATCCTAATAATCAGCTTTCATTGCGATTTTGAAATTCATCGAAATTTGATAGAACAAATAGTCGTATTAGCAGGATACATGGCTTCCGACATGGATCAATACATGAGGAAATTTCAATGGTCATGCAATTGACAGAATTATATGGTATGTAAATTTGTTAATTGTGTTGGTCCTTTGCATCTACATGTACTTACATGTAAAGGGATCGCTTCTATAAAAGTAATTAAAACCCAATCTAGCTTCGTTTCAATTTAATTGGTAGAAATGTCCATTTTGAACAAGAGCAGGGCTTTAAGTACATGGGAAATATATTTGTAACTAATTATTGAACAGATTTATATTTGAAATTGACTAGACCCGTTGGGCTTCTAGCAAGTTAATAATACTTAACTAAAATTATTAACTTCCCAGTATAGGAAGTTATTGTAATCGGTGCGAAAATCGAAATCGAAAATTTCAACGTATTTTCATCTTTCATGGTCCCAGAAGCATTTTAAGCAAAAAATTGGGAGGAAGTATGTGTGTGTGTGTGTGTGCGTACGGATGTGGTCATTTTTATTCCTGCACGATATCGCGCGAACCAAAACTGATATCGACTTCGTTGAGGTGTCGTTCGAAGCGTATTAACCGAAATATGATATGAAAAGATTTTCATGAAATTCGGTCTAGCCGTTTTTTTGTTAAAGCGACGTAAGTGATTTTTGTACCTGCACGATATCGCCCGAACCACGAAAGATATCGATTTACTTGAGGTGCCGTTCGAAGCGTATTAGCGACAATATAATCTGCAAAGATTTTTATAATATTCGGTCGAGCGGTTTTTTGGTTTAAATGACATAAGTGATTTTTGTACCTGCACGATATCGCGCGAACTATAAAAGATATCGACTTAGTTGACGTGCCGTTCGAAGAGTATTAACCAAAATATGATCTGAAAAGATTTTCATAAAATTCGGTCGAACCGTTTTTTCTTTGTTTAAACTACGTTTATGATTTTTGTACCTGCACGATACCGCGCGAACCAAAAACTATATCGACTTGATTATCGGTCAAAGTGGTGCCGAAAAAAGAATATTAACGAAGAAATGCTCTGAAAAAAAAAAATTCATAATATTCGGTTGGACCTTTTTTGTTTAAATAGAAAAACTTCGGCTAATTGTCGGAAAGACCTTAAATTGACAAGTTTTGCTAATATCTAACAAACTCAATGGAATGAGACCCGTTCTAAACGAAGTGATCTTTTTTGGGTTCTGTACAGCGATAGCGCCTTCGAACAAAACATCACTTGTAAAAATCCGACAACCTTTCAAAATCGTGCAAAAATTTCGTTACCCTTTACAAACAGCGCGAATTTTTCAAACCTTGGATTAGCACTTTTTCACGGGGAATTGTTTTCTAAGCGTGATACAGTTTCAGAAAATTGCGGTTCATCCCGGGATTTCCAGTAGTTACCGCAAAATTTGTTCTCTTTGGTTAAGTCTGACAAGTACTTAACAGTTACAGTTTTGCTAATATATCCGGAAAGCTTTGGAATTTCCAAATGAAGTCATTCGCTTCTCAGTTTGTCAATGGCGCTTCAACACGCTCAATACGAATTTGAACACCCGCTTTAGTGCAGCGAACGAAAAAAGGAGGAAATGTTTGTTTGCTAACGTTCAGAAAAAACAAATTCTCTAGAAAAATCTTGTGGATTTACTACTATTATAGTTATTTGAACTAGCTTTCTCGGGATTGCTTTGTCATCAGTTCTGATACTAGCCAATTTTACAGTAGTGCTAAACGAATAACAATTTTGTAAGTAGTCAGTTTATTCCATCTTCGTTCGTCATACTGGGAAGTTAATCGTGTGGACCGAAGGGGTCAAACCCACATCCCAACTAGTTTAGGTATGTAATAATTTGCTATATGTTTAGTTCTTCCTTTAGCATAACTTTTCGTTCTTTCAATTCGTAAGACGAGTATCTAATGGCCCGTCCACACGACGCAACCCGTTTTTGCAAACAACAAAAATCACACTTAAGTTTTTTTTTGAAGTGATAACTTCTTAAGGCACGACTGGCACTATTTGGCCTGGGGTAATAACTAGAAACTCGCGTCACGCGCACTTTTGTTGCGCACCCTTTTCTGGGCAAGGCAAGGCAACTTTTGGCCAAGCTCCAGCAACGGACTTCTTCCTTTTTCTTCTGTGACGACTCTACAACCGGGTTCCGGTCCTGGCCTCTCGCAACTGTTCTCTCCACCCGTCCCGATTCTGAGCCGATGTCATCCAGTTTGGCGTTCCTAAGCTCTGAGTGTCCTGGTATACGCCATCCTACGAAGGTTGGGTCTCCCTCGCTGTCGCATCCCATAGGTCTTACCACAGAGAACTTTCCGAGCAGACTCATCTTCACTCATACGAGCTGTCACCGGATCCGACCGACCTTTATATTCTTTACAACACCTGTGTCGCGATATTGCAGGATCTAGTGTAGCGGATATGAAAATATTGGCAATTTGTATTGTATCGGCCTCAATGCTTCACCCTTCCAAAATGTGTCCACCAAGAAGAACGACAAACCCCGGTAAAAAGCGCAACTTTGATTGTTATCTCTTTTTGTAACGTAACCAATTTCGACCTTATAATTTGTGTATTTGTTGTGTTTGTGTTGTTCTGAATCAGGGCGGGATAGTTGGAGCGATGTCAGGAACTGACATGTGTGCACCGTCTAACCCGCTCTATAATGTAGGGGCATGATGTCACCGTGAGACATGTTGTACCCGTGTGTATAGATTAATAATTAAAGCAGTTATACCTTTATCATGAATTTATTTATACCAACAAAAAACCAACAATGGAACTGCAACTGGACTCAAAAAACTTCAACTGGAACGAGACTTCAACTGGAACTAGACTTCAACTGGAACTAATGGGACTTGAGTTTGCATGCAGCGGGACCTTTCAATGGGTTGAGCACAGTCGGTTGACTGCCTTTTCCTGATTCCGGCCGGCCTTTTATATTCTGAAATCGGGCCGACGCCTACTTGTATAATTGTATAAATAATTTGACGTTTTGCAAAGTATAAAATCGTCGCCTACTTTTATAACTTTTCCTTCCTTCAGGCCAGTGCCTGAACACATCTCGACATTGTAGAGTCTCCGGAATTGTCCTACCTTACATAAGGGGCCAACAATAATCCAAAGATTTTTACTCTGGAGCCCGGCTAAGAGTTTTGAGTGCTATTTGCTAAGCACCCATGGTTCAGATGAATATGTGAGTACAGGTAAGACCATCGTCTTATATAGTAAAAGTTTAGACGTTAAGGTTAGGTTCTTAGATTTAAAGGGCCTTGACAGGCTATAGTAGTTTGTTGGCTATTAGCAGTCGGGTTAGGGGGTGGGAGAGTTTGCAGTTCAATGCTGCAATTCATTGTATATTCTCGCACACCGTACGCTGCTCCCCGTTGCTGGAGCTCCACCAAAAGTTGCCATGCTCCAGCCAGTTACATGGCTGCAACATTTTAATATTTTGCTTGAACTAATCGTGGAACATGGAACACGTTTCGCGTTTTAAACTGGGCATTTGAATTTTCCTTATCTGCGGTAGTAGTCGCAACTTTTCATCTGAATATTTCATGAACAACTTTATTCAGATAGAAGACAGGGCTGTCTTCAATTCGACCAAACTTTTCCTACGAATGTTTCGCTATGGTCATTCTTAACAAAAAGGCGGTTGGATTAATGACTTGTATCTGAATAAAGGTATTCGAGACTCCAACAGGCTGCAGTTTTTCGCTTCGTTTGAATTGTACAGCTGCAAAATCAGCCCCGACAATGAGCTATATACCTTTCGAATCCCTCGCCTTGGACAACTGGCTCTTGATCTTCTCATTTGCGACAACACCTGTATTTAGTGACATTAGGTCACTGGTCTCGGAGAATCCATTCAGCAGCTTATCACGTCCACGTTGTCTCGTTCTACATAGCATCAATGCTGTTAATGTGTTATTCTGACGTTGCGAACTCCATTCGCGAAAAGTGTTCAATCTCTTGTCACACAGTATACACTGCTGCCATCCCTGGTGTGTATCTTGTCGACCATCACTGGCTTCATTAAGTTCACTTGAGTTTATTCAATCGTCAAATTACTTCAGGTGCCATGCCACCGTTTCTCACTCCTACGAACTCACGAATTGAGAGCCTTCAATAATAAATTAGAGTTTTGGAATGAGGGAAGTGGGTTGTTACGGAGAGAGCCGAAAAACGCCAATTTTCAAATAGGGGTTGATCCCAAACGGTTCGCCGGAAAATAAACCTGAATAGTGGAATTTGTAAGAAATAGTGCCCGTACACCCATATACAAGTGCGAATAGTGTCACCCACATATTCCCTATTTATGACTAGGTTGAAAAGTTGAGTCGAGGTTGAGTTGAAATTTCGACCACCGGATATTATGTTGAACTGAAATCGAAACATAACCTAAAATTTGTGTGTGTAATTCGCATTTATAGATATGTAAAAATTCAGAACGAAGAAGGCGGACTTCACCGATGGTAAACAAACAAAACAAATGTCACTTCAACCCAATTAAACTCAACCTGCGTATATGAGGTGAAATTCAAATTGACCCAGGTAGGGTAGCTGAGTTGGGTTGAGTGGACCCAGTTTCAATTCGATCCCCGTTTATGACTGGGTTGAACTTAGTCATAAACGGAGTAATAATTAGGGGGTATAATTTATGATTATTTTCGTCATAAGGGTAAGCGGCAAAAAAGTTTGGATACCACTGCTCTAAGCATCCCATGTATTTTCGTATGAAGAGGGGCGGATTGTTTTTAGTAGCCCACGGGCGCCGAATCTCTTAGGACAGCCCTGCAGCTGAATCAATTAAGCTTTTGTTCTGCTATATTACCTTCAATAAAAGTAAATTGAAAATCTGCAGTAAAAAAACATTCATTTCTTTGTAGTCCAGTTGCCAGAGTCAAATTTAGACTGAAAGCCAGCACAAAATGTGATATCGCTGAAAATTGGGTCATAGGTACTTTTTGGGGTGTAGAACACAATAAAAAAACCTTTGCTGCTCTAAAGTGTATGCTAACTTCACAATTTCGAAAACAAATTCGAAAATGTGGTTTTCGCGTTATATCTCGAAAAAGAAAAAAAAAATCGAAAAACTAATATCACCACGTGAAAGAGCGGAAAATTCTACTAAAAGATATGTTATAACTTATTAAAAAAATGTTTGTTTATTATTATAAAAAATTATTACAAATAAGAAAGCGAGTTCGAAAATTCGACGCGCGCCAAATCCCAGAATTCAAATATTGAAGCGAGGCGTTCGGGGAAAAACTGAAATATCTTTGCCTAAAATCCACCAACAACAAAAAACAAAAAAAGCATTTTAAAGAGGACACTCTAGGCTTTTTAAGGAAGTCATTAGTTTTTAATTTTATTGTTTTTTCCCATAGAAAAGTTGACCGGAAGTTATAATTTCTAAGATTTTTACTAATTTTTATAAAACTGATTCCTGCAACTTAAAGTTAAGCTTTAAAAAATTATTAAATATATAAAATGAAAGATAAAATCCTGAGCTTTAAGAATATATTATTCATTTTTTGATTAAGCATTCAGGTTAAAAGCAAACATTAATTAAAAACGCGTTAAAAAGTGCTTTGAAATATCATGAAGAAAAAAGACGCGCGCAGCGACGCCGTCAGCTGTGTTTTTGGAGCGCGTCTTTTGCTGCTGAAAATATTGCATGTCTTTATTATTGCGCAGCAAAACAAACACGGCTCAAAAAACACTCATTGCTGCCGACGTCGCTGCGCGCGTCTTTTTTCTTCATGCTCTTTGTTTTTAACGCGTTTTTAATTAATGTTTGCTTTTAACATGAATGCTTAATCAAAAAATGAATAATATATTCTTAAAGCTCAGGATTTTATCTTTCATTTTATATATTTAATAATTTTTTAAAGCTTAACTTTAAGTTGCAGGAATCAGTTTTATAAAAATTAGTAAAAATCTTAGAAATTATAACTTCCGGTCAACTTTTCTATGGGAAAAAAACAATAAAATTAAAAACTAATGACTTCCTTAAAAAGCCTAGAGTGTCCTCTTTAAAATGCCTTTTTTGTTTTTTGTTGTTGGTGGATTTTAGGCAAAGATATTTCAGTTTTTCCCCGAACGCCTCGCTTCAATATTTGAATTCTGGGATTTGGCGCGCGTCGAATTTTCGAACTCGCTTTCTTATTTGTAATAATTTTTTATAATAATAAACAAACATTTTTTTAATAAGTTATAACATATCTTTTAGTAGAATTTTCCGCTCTTTCACGTGGTGATATTAGTTTTTCGATTTTTTTTTTCTTTTTCGAGATATAACGCGAAAATCACATTTTCGAATTTGTTTTCGAAATTGTGAAGTTAGCATACACTTTAGAGCAGCAAAGGTTTTTTTATTGTGTTCTACACCCCAAAAAGTACCTATGACCCAATTTTCAGCCATATCACATTTTGTGCTGGGTCAAAGTCTCCGACAACTGGACTATTGGTAAATTTAATGAATGAAATTTTATTCATGAGAATAATTTTACTTTTTGTCAGAAGGAAATTGAATTTTTTTGTAAAAATTAAAACATTGTTTAATTTTCTTTAATTCTCAGTACGGATTTATAAGTTTTGAAACTAGGTCAATTGGAAAACCCTTTACCAGCGAAAACACATCTAAATACATAAATATTCATCATCATCATCATTATCATCATTATCGTTCTGCAATCAGAAATATTCCATCTGAATAACTTTGATTACTGTTTAATCTCTCGTTCATTCAATGAGATTTAATTATTTGAAAAAGCTCGATTAACGACGACATATCCCATATTCGTTCACATTAAAAATATATATATATATATATATGTATTTACATTTCATAGCTGATACCAGTAAATAAATAAATAAATATAAATAAAAAAAAACGTAAAGAGTATTTCGGTGACATATTTTTTTATTTATACGTAAAAATTGTAATTTTTCACATTAAATTTTTATTTGATTAATTAACCATAAATTTACAGAAGCTTAATTGCTCCGTTATTGGTTATTTCGCAATGGATATTTTGTTGACCCGTAACCGATAAAAGGTTTTTTTTTTAATAAAAAAAAACTAGCTTTTGCGCAAAACTTCTCTTACTATCGATCCTATAATGACCGATAATGAGATTTTGTGCAACTTTAAAAAATAACATTTTCTTCCCAAAAAAAAAAAAGTGTAAACAAGTGAAAAATATACTGCAAAGGAGCAGTTGCATCAATGCTTAAAACCCCTTTAAACTAATAATAAAGTTGTTCTGATAGAGATTGAGCTATTTGGGTAAATGCAAGAGCTAGAAATGTTGTTCATACAAGTTATTTCAAAACTGGCTATGTTATGGCTGTGAAAGTATATTTATTAAACCATTACCATATTCGATCAAAGCGTTCAAGCCTTAAAAAGCCAATTTCAATCGGATTCAATGGTTATTAATTTCCAGATATCTTCGATTTTGTAGCTCTAATTATTTTTCCCAATGGTGGGTGAAAAATGAAACTGACATGACATGACATGTAAAAGACTGGCGCTCCGAAGGTCCCAGGACGCCTTTTGTACTATCAACGCGAAGAAAGCTCTAGTCGGATAGATAGTAGAAAGAAGAAATTAAGTACTGACACCATAGAAATATAAACGAACATGGAACGGCGCACACTGGGGCAGAAAGCACTTTTTTGGTTCAAAAGTTTCTAGAGACCACAATTTTTAACCAATTTAGATACGTTTTTTTTTATTTTGAAGGTAAGATGATTTGTAAGATATCTGTGGAAGCCGAATTTTGATTTTCCCTTCCAAATATGCCTCAAATTTGTTTTGTTTTTAGCCATTTTTTTGCCTCCCACGGCCCCAAAACAAGTCGTAGGGGCACTATGACCCCTTAAAATGTTCGTAACAGTCCCTACTATAATTAAAAAATAACAAAAAAATCCGCCCTTGCCTCTAAAGGGGCCAGTGCGCAACCTTAAGGGCTGTGAATTGTAAAATGCACTTATGCACTTTATAATATTACCTCCCACGGCCCCAACAAAAATCGTAGGAGGCTCGGAGACCCCTTAAAATTTTCGTAATTTAACGTACAACAATAATAAAATAATATAAAAACCCGCATTTGCCTCTAAGGGGGTCAAAAAGAGTCCTGAAAGTTTGCCCCCCCCCCCCCCATATGCACCCTATGCACGCCACCCATGTCTAAATTATAAAACTAGTTAATTTGATTGTAATAATTAATAATCAATCAAAAAAAAGTCATTGTACCTCACCTGGGGCTCTAATTACATCAAATTGTCTCATTTTATCGCATAGATCAAAGCTTATTATTGATAGTAAAGTGTTATCTAGCACAAATTAATTACATTTGAGGTTAGGTGCAACATATTTGGAAGGGAAAATCAAAATTCGGCTTCCACAGATATCTTACAAATCATCTTACCTTCAAAATAAAAAAAAAATTATCTAATTGTGGTCTCTAGAAACTTTTGAACCAAAAAAGTGCTTTCTGCCCCAGTGTGCGGCGGTTTCGTGTAAAAACCCTGTACGTGAGCGACCACCCTAAAGGTAGCTTGTTTAAAAAGACAGAAATAGTGTGGAAGAGGGATAAAAATTCGAGCAATGTCAACTGAAATCTGCTCAATTGATTTAAGTTGCAAAAAGTGATAGTTTTTACGGGTTTTGTCTACCGTTTGTAAAAAAGTGCATAACAACTGTGTAAAAAGCCATTTTTAGTGAATATTTGTTATTGTTACAGTGAAATTAACATTATAAAAGACGCAAATTAGCGAAATGAAGTGCTCCGTGGTGGATTGTGTTAATAATACCAAAGTTCCGCGTGGGAAATCGTTTTTTAGGCAAGTGGAGGGATAGAAATACAATATAGTTGCTATATTTAATTAAGTATCGTAAAAAGGAGTTATATTAACTTCAGAAAATTAAGCAAATCGTGAAATTTTTCACTTGGTCGGTTTGTTTACATTTCGTAGAATCAGGGTAGCTTATTTGGTGAATGGTGGCGTGATAAGTGAATATAGTATTCGGGGGGCATAAGTTTATGCCAGAAACTTGAAAATTTATTTTTATAAGTGGTGAAATATTCTATGATTTTGTTGTTGTTATTTTATAATTATGCTTTTAAAGTTATATACATATTATTTTAGATCGCCTTATGATTTTGTTGTTGTTATTTTTTAATTATGCTTTTAAAGTTATATATTATTTTAGATTTCCCAAAGAAAATAATAGAAGGAAGGAGTGGTTGGAAGCATTAGGAAAATCAAACCTTCCTTTGTTTTAAAACACCCCACTAATTATTTCTACATGTTTACGCCTGCACTGCCTGACCACTACTAGCCCAATGAATTCAAACACATGAGGAATTGTGGTACGCTTATTTTGGCTTACAGCCATTCCATGTTTAGTTTATATTTCTATGACTGACACGGCTGTACCATTGACTCCCCTCCAATATTGCCGCGACAGAATGCTGACTTCAGATATCGAGCAAGAGTTCGCTCTTTAATTCTGTCGGACACCCGTTTGAATTGAGAATTCCTCGGATAAATCGCTTCGAATACGAACGCTGCTGGTTGAACCCAAAGTCTAGAAATTAACAAGTCTTTCATCTTCATATGGTTAATGAGTGAAAGGCGAACAGCTGCATGCACAAGTTTTTCAAATGACGATGTCAGGCTATCAGAGAGAGAATGCAACATTTTTATACCATAAGTCGGAAAATTTTATGAGTTTATATGGGGATGTATTGGTGCATATTTGCTCGTTTGTTTTGATGACTTCAATTTTGACAGCTGATTCAATTTTCTTTCCTTTTCTGTTCTGCATACTTTACCGTAAAGACAGAATCTGGCTTTGTCTCGCTGAATTCACGAAGTATGCGTTGAGTTTTGCTCAGCAGTGATGTTCATATATGCACGCAGTGATGTTCATATATGCACGTTGACGGTCGGAAATTTTTGTATGAAGATGAAAGACTTGTTATTACTAGACTTTGGTTGAACCATCCATCGTACGACGCTTGGAGAAGTTGGAATTTTCAAAGGCACGTGTTCGGTTTCCAAAGCTCTGCACAAGCTGTTCCAATCGACGCAATCGAAAGCGGATTTGAAATAGACGAATTATTTCTTCCATTAGCTGACGGAGAGCGAATATTTGACCAATACATCTGAAATTAGACAACCAGCTTGTTCTTTCCGGGTCGTTTGCTCTCGATTTTTCTGTAGCCTCGATTGTATGACTTTCGTAAATACTTTGTCGACTGTCGAAAGGAGGCTAGTACCGCGATAATTCTTGCATTTCCGACTGTCGCCTTTCTTCAAAATTGGGACAACGATCGCTTTCTTCCACACCGACGCCGTATGTGTGTTATCGTTGTTATAAGATATCACCTCCGGCTTCGATCACCTCAGCGGTTACTTGGTCTACTCCCGGCGCTTTTCCATTTTTCAGCGGTTTTATTGCCGTCTTCACCACGATAATTGTCGGTTCGGTATCGAGAAATTGATTCGTCAGCTGTTCGATAATCGCTAATTCGCTGGACCTCATGGCTCTATAGCTGGTGGAAGAATTCTCTCCACCGCTCCATCTGATGTTTGTTGATGTTGCTTTGCCGCCTAGCCGCCGAATTTTCTGGTAGAGCTTCTGGTACTCGTGCCTCGACGCCGGTTCTTCCATGTCGGCCGCAATGTTATTCCACTACGCTTTCCGTTCCCATTTCATTTTCTGTCGAACTTCTTTGTTCAATCGCCGGTATTGCTCATTACGTATTTCATTCGCTTCCTTTGATCGACGAGTTGCAGACAGCTGTCCGAGATCCATGGCTACGTCTGTTTACGGATAGGTGGACACAACTCCATTGCACACTTCACAATAGACTCCGACAATTCGTTGGCTCACTATTACAAGGTTCTATGTTAATTTTAATGAAGCTCAGCAATTAGCCTTTGAAAATTTTGACTTAACGAAACGTAACGAAAAACAACATAGAACTATGTAAAATTGAATACGTGCTGCCATGAAGTGCTGCCATATAGTGGTAGTTTTTGAAAAAAGATAGATTATCACACGTAGAACCTTGTAGAATTCTTAACTCAATAAGTACAAAAATTGTAACATAGAACTTTGTTATAGTGAGCCAACGAATTGCCTTTCTTCTGCATCGATATCGTCCGGTACCGTAGGCACGCCCAATTCTTCTTGGATGGTGATGACGCCGTTTTCTTCGCTCTTTGTAATCGCATCTGTAATTTCGCTCGAACAAGATAATGGTCGGATCCGCAATCGCGCCCACGCATTGCACATAAGTCTTTGAGCGTCGATCGGAAATTTTGCTTTGATCGAAACGTAGTCTAGGTGAGTTGGTGTTTGAGTGGATGACGGAAAATGCTGTTGCCAACAATCAAGTTGTTTGACGATGCGAATGAAAGCAGGCGTAAGCCGTTGTCGTTAATTTCTCAGTACCTATCCAAATTTACGCATCTTTCCTTCCCAGCCGGTTCGATCTGCTCCTGAATTTGCATTGAAGTCCCCCATATCCAGCGTCCGTTGAAGTTGATCGTATAATTTGTCGTTGTCTGCGTCCGTGCTGCTCTCGGTTGGCGCATAAACGGTTACGATATGGGTCGTTTCACCGATGGTTAAAATCGCCAAACGCTCGGATATCGGTTGGAATGCGAGGCTGTTGGCAGCCCGTCGATCGACCATAAACCCTCTCGCCTCTCACCACCGGAGTAGTAAAGCGTCATCGTTTCTTCGATTACTGACGGGACGATCGTCAATGTCCCCCCAGATCCGGTAAGTCGTAGTTCGAATAGCGCAGGAACTGATATTTTGCATTTCAACAATTCCATTGCTATGATTTCCTTTTGACCGACGGGACGTGATGTGGGCTTAGTACTTGCTAACAGATCTGCTAGGTATTTGTCTGCAGTGAATATTCTCGGGCTTTGATAGAAGTGACAATTCGGGTGTCACCACCTTCCAAGGTCTTTGTTAGCCGTTCGCCCCCACACTTTAGTGTGTTGATATTTCAGCTCATAGCTCACGATATATTTTATGACACACCAAAAAGTGTGTTATAATTTTTACACCGAATAGCGTGTCAAATTCAAGATAAAGTGTGTTAAAACAGCACACATTTTCTTGACAACACACTTCGGTGTGTTAAACAACACACTTTGGTATGTTTAATAACACGCTTCAGTGTGTTACACCTTTTGCAGTGAAGCGGATGTGGGTTGAGTTTTTGGATAAATAGCTTCGAATTATCAAGGCAGTGCATTCATAATGCACCACCACCATGCTAATCACGTCTTACTATTTTTGGAGCAGAATTTGTTCACTATGTATGTATGTTACATTCATATTAAACACAATTATTTTTCCACTAATTTTGTTATTTTACCCACAAATGCAAATATTTAAAGTCTTCGCATTTACGAATTAACCAAGCCGTGTCACCGGTCATCGATCAATAGCGAAGTCTTACTTAACATTAGTTTCCGATTCATCGATAAGCAGTTCCTATTAAGGAAAACAGGATTATTTCAACATCATTAGTTAATGGCCTGGGAGAACGTCATTAAGTCCCCCCAAAGAAGAGCTTTAAAGTAATTAAATTGCATTTGAGATTCCCTTTGTGGATGCCCCTGGCCTTAAAGAAACGCAAATAATAACGTCTGCTACGATAAGACTTCCGTGCACCGCTCTGTTTGTATTGAGCAAATATCCTTTTACCTCGCATGTCATACGTACGTAACCATAGGGAAAATGGGAAATGCTCTGCTGCAGTCAAGGGAAGCTGGCTTTGTTGAAACAACTACTTTTGATTGGAACAGTAAAAAGGATAAGGATTTATTTGCTGGCTTTATTGGTTATAATAAACGAAGCTCGCAGAATTGGAAGCAAAGTCGCCAGAATTTTTAATCAAGAAATCCGAGAATTTCCAAGTGAGTCCTCCAAGAATTCATTCCTAAATATTGCTTCTTGTTTGGATGTGTGAGTGCACAAGCGATATAAGGGATGCTTTTGCTACTCCTGGTTACCAAAGTGGAGGATGATGCTATTTTGTGTAGATCACAGCCTGGGGACACAAATCGTTAATGGAATTCCAAGAATTTTCTTTTAAAACGTGGTTTTAATTTCTGATTGTTTTGGAAATATTTACACTTTTGTTCTATTTGTTTTTCAAAGAATTTTTTTATTAAACTAATTAATTGGAAAAGTAAAATTCAGTTTCAAGAAATACTTTCAGAATTTAATTAGAAATTAATTATAAAGGAATGCAGATAATAAAGTCTTTGATTATTTCGCAATTCTGAATGTTAATATCGTTGGCATATGGGCACGGTATTTCTCTAATTAATAAAACATTCCACTTTACTGGTTTCTTAGTAGTCATTTCTGGTTTCTTTGTAGTTGTATCTTCATCTTCTTCTGCACCTTTAATCCCTCGTTGTCTATCGTTCAATTGTGAAAACCGTTTTTCATTAAAGTTGGAGACACCGTCGCACAGTGGGACCAAATCCAAAAAAGCTGGCCAAAAGTCAAAAAGTGCATTAAATGATCTCAAATTTTACACTCGGGGGTTTTCGGGGTCGCTGATGACGAATCCGGTGTCGAAATTTCGATTTTCAAAATGGCGGACTCAATATGGTTAACATAACCCCTCCAAATATCCAAAAACTTTAGTAAATGATACCAAAACATCTCACTTAGGGGTTTTCGGGGTCGCTGATGACGAATCCGGTGTCGAAATTTCGATTTTCAAAATGGCGGACTCAATATGGTTAACATAACCTCTTAAAAAAATCAAAAAAATTTGGTTTAATATAATGTTTAATACTTTTGATTAATTTTTTTATAAGCAAGTTATTTTATTAGAAAGTTATTGTTTATTAGAAAAACAAAATAAGAATTTTTAAGAATGCAATTACAGAAGAAAATCATTGTGAATACAAGTAAAAGTTGTATCTTTATCTTCTGAGGCTTATAACTTCTTATTTATTAAATTTACCCAAAAATATCTTGCTAATATATTGTAGATAATTTAATTATAAACAAAAAGTGCCCTTGCAAATTTTCTGTAAGATGTACTGTTACGGAGATATATAATGGAAAAACCATTTGCGCACCTTTTCCAAGATGGCGGCCAAATTGGGGGGGGGAGTGGGTTAGAATCTCGAAAACTCAGATTTAAGCTCACACTGACCCCCCTACACATCCCAAAAATAAAACCTTGTCCCGCATTTTTGCAATATTGAAGTACCATTTCCATGGGCTAGTGCTGGACGTATGTGACCCCTTAAAACACGGAGGGGCAATTTTGGGCAGCGGATTTTTTTTGGAGGTGAAGGAATACACCTTTACCAACAACGCCCAGCAAGTTTTCCAGTGGAGCAGAGTGGAGCAATATTACTTTTTGTCCAATATATATCGCATTCTTACAATCCTAATTCATAAAAAGCACGTGTAATAGATGCCTACTGTGTATTATATACTTGCTTAATGGGTATAGTGCAATTTTTTTATACTCTACATACCTTCCAAAGAAAATTCCACTTTACACGACCACGATTGCTTGGTTACTTAATTTTTTATAGCGTTTTGAAAACGTTAACCTTTTTTCACAATATTAACGTTTAAAAATAAGCAAAAAGAGTAAAGTAGCAACTACAATTTCTCAGTCCGTAGAAAAAAATCGAACCTTCCGTGACTGATTGCTAACTATTGGAAGGAAGTGTCCTCGAATCATCCCCCCCAAAAAAAACCGCAATCTATAAACTTTTTTTTAGACGTTTGGCCAGCTTTTTTGGATTTGGTCCCACTGTGCGTCGGTCGTCGGCGCGCTCTATCGTTGGATGTTTTTTTTTTTTTTTTATGAGGAAAAGTCAAGCTTACGAATTACCCTTTGTACTACTAGTTTGTCATGTCGTTCGAGTCATGGCCAGTCTCTAGTAGTAAACTTGCTTTGAAGGATAGAGGAGAAATGATAGGTTAGGGGTCTGGAGGGTGCGTGATTAGATGTCGATGAACCTTGCGTTTGAACTCTGAGATGTTATATGAGTTTGAAAACACCGACTGCGGAAGAGAGTTCCACAACCGAGTTGTTCTATTTATAAACGAACTACTAAAACGTAATGTGCGCGAAGGGGAGGGCTGAAGGGTGAAGGGGTGAGCCGAGTTGGCTAGTCTTGTGTTGCGGGCAAAAAATTGCGGTGTAGGTAGGAGGTTTCTAATTTCTAAACACTCGCTATGGTAATAGCAGTAAAATTTGCAAAGTGCTGCAACATTCCTACGGTGGCTTAAAGAGTCGATGGAGGAGCAAAGGGTGCTATCGCCAATGAAACGCGATTTTGCACCTTGTCCAGCCAAGCCAAGGTGGTTTTTGGGGCGCCCGCCCAAATATACGAGTTGTATTCAAGGCGGGGCCGAATGTAGGATTTGTATATTGTAGCCAAGGCAGTTGACTGAAGGAGGAGCTTGCATCTCTTGAGGAATCCCAGGCATTGGAAAGCTTGTTTGGCGATTTGGAATATGTGATTATTCCATCGCAGATCTGAAGATAAGGTTACGCCTAGTATGTTAAGAGATGGGTCAGCCATTACATTCTTTTTGCCCACTGAGATAGAGGGACGGGTGGTGCAGGTTTTTGTAGAGATAAGACAGTACTTGTTTTTGGTTGCGTTGAATTCGACACGATTCTTGCGGCCCCAAGCAAGAATGAGTTCAATGTCCTCGTTAATAGAATTGTACATGAGTTCACGGTCTACGGGACAAGGTCTGGCACGCGCTTGTCTTGTATTATCGAAGGTGTGGGAGTATCGCAGAGTACCGTCATCGGCGAAACTGTGAAGTGGGTTGGAGGGGATTGAGAGCAGGTCATTAATAAATATGAGAAAGAGGGTAGGCGAGAGAATAGAGCCTTGGGGGACGCCGGTCGAGATGGAATGAGGTTTGGATTCCACGCCATCCAATACTACCTTGATTGAACGGCTAGAAAGAAAGCTCTCAATCCAGTTCTTTAAAACTGAGTCGATACCAATAGCTTGGAGTTTAGACAACAGAGCGGGATGCCATACTCTGTCGAAAGCCTTGAAAATATCTAGAGTAAGACCAGACTCACCGAAGCGATGGATGTTTTGGTTGAGGGCCTCAGTCAGACACACAAGAAGGTCGCCAGTAGATCTTTTCGGTCTAAAGCCGTACTGCCTGTCGTGTAAAATTTGGTTGGATTCCAGATATTTCTTCAGCCTTCTATTGATTATTGTCTCCATGATTTTGGAGAAACCAGGAGTAATTGCTATTGGGGGGTAGTTTAAAGGGTCACTGGCTTCACCTTTTTTGGGAATGAGCTGAACATGAGGTAGTTTCCAAGAGTTGAGATAAACTCCGGAGAAGACAGGGGGAAAAGTTTGCGCAGAGGTTTATCCAGAGGTGAGGCACATTTATTGAGTACCATAGGGGGCCACTGACATATAGTAATGGATTGACGATGCTGAATGGCACCATTTTTCTCCAGAAATAGAAAACCTTTTTTATGCAAACAAAACATTTTTCTTCGAATTTAGGAGAAAATAAGTGATTAGATATTTGTTATAATTACCGGAAATAAATTTCCATCACTCATTTTTATTTATTAGCAGTTTTTTTCATTAAATAAATGTATTTATTCCACAACCGTGACGGTTATTTCTCCTGTTTAACGAACTTTTCAAAATAGCTCAAGAGTGAGACAGAAGAACGAAAACTATACCTGACTATTTTTTTCTAATTATGTTTATATCGCTGACATGCGATGACGATTACAGTTCATTGGGATTTAACGTGGGAGCGAGGCAGGAATAGTTTTTGGTGCCATTTTTTTGTATGGGATTTTGCTCATTTAGCAGTCCATTACTATATGTCAGTGATAGGGGGATATTATCGGGGCCAGTGGATTTATTGACGTCGAGCTCTTTGAGACATATGTACACCTCGCGAGTCCTGAAGAAAATTCCGTCCATTGAATGGGTGAGTTTCAGGTAAGGAAGAATTAGATTTGCTTTCTGTTGTCACTTTTCCTCCATAAATAAATGGAGGGGTTGTGGAAGACGTAAAATTCTTCTTGATGGAAGTTACCAAGGACCAGAAGTTTTTGCTGCCTACGCGTGTGTTGAGGATCTTGTTTCTCAACTTGTCGTCGAATGACGCTTTGACCTTCCTGATGATGGAGTTACAGGAATTCCTCGATTTCATATACTCACGTCGAAGAGACTCGTTTGGGGAACGTTTGTACGCTCTATAGGCGGCTTCCTTAGCATTAATTGCGTTCATACACTCACCATTGAACCATCTATTTGGCCTATGCTTTATAGATTTGGTAGAATGAGGAATGAACAAACACATTCCTGCCCGTATTATTTTAGTAATACAGAGCGCAGCATAGTTCGCACTGGTACCTCGGAAACACAAATTCCAGTCAGTGGCTTGGAGAAAGCGAATAAGTCCCAACCAGTTGGCTTTCCCATAGTGCCAGACAGTTCTTTTGGGGACTGTGCTGGTTGGGGTGGAGGATGGATATGGGAAATTAGCCCTGAGTAGTTTGTGGTCCGAGTTGCCAAGGGGTGAGCTCATCTCGACGGAGTATCGAGATGGATGTGTGGTAAGGAATAGGTCAAGCAGATGAGCTCCGTGACCTTCAACATCCGGAACTCGTGTCGGACAATTCACGATTTGGTGCAAATTGTTAAAATCTGCAAAGATCTCGGCGTCTTTGCCAGAAACACTGGTGCCATTTGAGTAATTTAGCCAATTGGCATTATGAACGTTAAAATCACCCGCAACAATGATTTCACACTCCGGATGGGAAAGTAAAAATCCGGAGATTCGTTCAGATATAGCATCGACGGCTAACGTCGAGGCATCATTACTTATATTAGGACTTCTGCAGAGAAAACAGAAGAATATGACGTGGCTACGAAGAATTATTTTAGTCCATATGTAATTGAATTCAGAAGATGTACTATTGCACACCTTCTGGAGAGCCACGTCATTCCTAACATACATGGCGACACCCCTATGGTCGGAGAAACCCAGTCACCTGAAATCGATCGAAATCAGTATCGGTGACTTGTATTGAGTTGCTGCACTTTGTGCGTCCGAAATGCGTGAAAAGGTCTGACGAACTTCTATTTTAAACGAGGTGGCGCACCTTGCCACACCGCAGCCGCCACAATGAAGTTCTTACAGCGCAAGTTCCCCGGAAAAAATAAAAAGGTGATTTGGAGTGGCCACCTCGTTTTTCGGATTTAACCGCACATGATTTTTTTCTGTGGAGTTATTTAAGAAGCAAAGTAGCAAGCAGGCGGAAGACCATTGACTAATTGAAAGCTAACATACGAGCCAAAATAGCCGCTATAACACAATGTTATGTGGGATGCCCGAAAAGAGCTGCCTTTCGCGTATCAATTATCCGCTGATCAGGCTCGAATCAACACAGCTGCAACGAAATGGCTAGAAACAGCTACGGTCATGCATTAGAACTCGCCCTAAGTCCTGGGGATGAGATGCCAGGCTTCGACGAAAGCTGCTATGCACCCGCCTTAAAAATATTGCCATTGGTACTGCTGATTCCATCTTTGGCAGAAGACGGAGAGATCGGAACGACTGGTTCGATAATGAATGCAAGTTGGCAACTGAACATAAGAATGCTGCGCACCGAGCAATGCTGCAGTTTCAGAGAACACGGGCACGCGAAGAGAAATATAAAGAGCTCAGAAAAGAAGAAAAGAGAATTCACAGACGAAAAAAGGAAGGCTGGGAAAAAATAAATCTCTTCCGTGAACTAGAACAGTACAGAGAGCGACGCTCGCACCAGGCGCGGGAGTTATACCGAAGAGTCCGCAGAATGACGCAATTCACACCACGTTGCACATACAGCAAGGACAAAGAAGGGAATCTGATCACCGATCCTAAAGACATCCTGGAGCGCAGGAAGAGAAGTTTCATGAATTGCTAAATGGCGAGCTAACTAAGGATTCGCAGGCTCCACCAGTATCTGATGATAATACTATGTTTCCGCCACCAAGCTCACCAAGATCAACTATTTTGCACACATGCGTAGTTTGCTTGACAAAGCAATGTCACCATTTTGTAAAATAATATATATAATGGTTCCAAGATGGCGGCCGATGTTTATGTTCCCCGACCACCGAGATGGGTATCAAATGAAAGGGCATGCCAGATAAAATAGAATTAGCGGTGTAGCGTCATTCGCAATTCACGGCGGCCAGCAGAAAATGGCGGAAGACATGTAAGAGACTAAACTACTCCTTAAGAATGGTTTGATATATAGAACACAGTACGAAAAATAGATGGGGAGTAAAAATCAAGCGTTAACAAAAAAAAACTTTAACTTGATTGTGACCCACTTTCAAACAACCGATAAGCTTCAAATTTTGCACATATGTATAGCTCGCTTGAAAATGCAAGCTGACCATTTTGTAGAAAAACCAAGATGGCGATTCAATGCTGGCGGCCGATTTTTGTATTTGTGTTCCCAGACCCCCGACATCGGTTTCAAATGAGAGGGCAGGACAGGTAGAATAAAATTAGTGGTGTAGCGTCTTTCCAAATTCAAAATGGTGGCCAACACAAAACGGCGGAAGACTAAAAAGCAGAAAATATAATCGATCAACTTCAAATTTTACACATATGCGTAGTTTGCTTGAAAAAGCAATGCAACCATTTTGTAAAATACTATAGATGGTAGATCCAAGATTGCGGCTGATGTTCGTATTTGTGTTCTCCGACCCCCGATATGGGTATCAAATGAAAGGGCACGGCAGATAGAATAGAATTAGCGGTGTAGCGTCATTCGAAATTCAAAATGGTGCCCAACAGAAAATGGCGAAAGACATGTAATAGTTTAAAAAGTAGAAAATATAACGAACAATTTTAAATTTTTCACATGCCTAGTTCATCTGACAATGTAATCCGACCGAAACAAAATCAATATGGCGGGTCCAATTAGTGATGAGCAAACGCAAGAACAAGACAAGACTAATCTAGTCTTGTTCTTGTCTTGTTCTTGTTCAGTCTGTCTTGTTCTTGTTCTTGCAAGCATAGCTAAGTCTTGCTCTTGTTCTTGTTCTTGCAAACATACCTAAGTCTTGTTCTTGTTCTTGTTCTTGCAAATATACCTAAGGCTTGTTCTTGTTCTTACTAAATGTGCAAGACCAAGACAAGGCAAGACAAAACTGCAAGGCCAAGGTATTTTCTCGCATGTAGTAGGTATTGTATGTTGATTTTATAAAATGGTTATTGAAAAAAACCTAGACTTTAATAAAAAAATTATATCCAAACAACAAAATGCAAAAAATTGATTTTAAAACTATTATAATTTTAGCGTCAGTCAGTCAGCGTCAAAAGTTTGTATACACCGAAAATTTACTACCTTTGAGGTGAGAATTCCACATGGCTTTTTTATTAAACAAATCAGTTTCACGACTGCTCTTGGTGACGTTATTATGTTTGCGCCCCTGAAAAATTACATAAAATTCATATGGGAACAAGTTAGGCGTAGACATTTTTCTGTCAAGTGTGTAAGCAACAAATTACAACGGAAATATTTTGAAGCAAAAGTAAACCAGTATTATACCCATTACTTATTATAAAAAATTAGGTTGTTCAAGTATGATTCATTAAAGAAGAAATGTCGTGTATGGGCACAAAAAATTATTAAATCCCTTTGCAGCAATACAAAAACTGGCCCACGCTCCTGTCGTTCTTACGATGCGATGTAACCAATGTGGAGGCCTTGAAAATATTACATACATTGAGACAAGTCCGAGTTTCCTTGCCATCCAAAAAGCAAAAGATGTTGCTCAAAAAAGAATTTTTTTAGAGAATTTTTTCTTTTCTAATAAACTACTTGAACTACTGAATACTATAGATTCTTCTTTCTAAATCCATTCTGATTCGATTAATGCTGTTAAGAATTACCAACAATTATTTCTTCCTTTTTTGTGCATCGCGGGATTGGTTTTTTCCTGAAGTCGGTTTTTTAAACTTTATTTTTATCTTAATATAATATGAGGAATCTTCATTTTTGTATGGATTTAACAGAAGAAGGACTAGTTTCCTAAACACCAGAAATTGAATTAAAGTAACAGACCACCCAATTGGATAAAAAAAGAGTAGGCAGTGTGGAACATCTACCTAAATCTTTTCGGAAAATTTCGCTTCGAAATGCAAAAATATTGATTCTGAATCTCGTTGACATGCAAAGTCATTATGTACTTATGTACAAATGCTTTTACAATTATCATACTAAATATATACACATATAAATGTATCTATAATAATAACTTGAGCATAATAATCAATTTTATGTTTTTTGTTTTTAATAGAATGAATTTAGGTGGAATTTTTGCAAGAATCTTGCAAGAAATCTTGCTCTGGGTCTTGTTCTTGCACAGTTAGTCTTGTTCTTGTTCTTGCAAGCATAACTAAGTCTTGTTCTTGTTCTTGTTCTTGCAAAATGTGCAAGAACAAGACAAGACTGCAAGAACAAGACCACTTTTGCTCATCACGAGGTCCAATATAACGACCTATTACCTTTTTCTTCACAACCCGCTCATTATAGGTCCGATCAACTGCAAATTTTACACATTTGCGTAGTTTGTTTGACAGTGCAAACTGACTATAAATAAATCAAAAAGGCGGTTCCAAGACGCCGGTTCATTTTTGCTTTTGCGTTCTTGAACCCCCGACATTGGTATCAAATAAAAGGGCAAGACAGGTAGAATACATTTAGCGGTGTATCGTCATTCGAAATGGTGGCCAACACAAAATGGCCGAAGACATAGAATAGACGTACAAAATAAAATTTATGTAATATATTTTAACAAATCAATATAAATAAATATATTGGTTCATTTACTTCCTTTGCCTATATATATATATATATATATACACAGTAAAAATTATTCTAGTTAAATAAAAATGGATCATATCTAGTTAAAATTTTTAACTAGGATTCAGTTATGAATTATAATTTTAACTTCATTTTCGACCGAATGTACGATTTTTTCTGTTGCTGCTTTTTCTAACTAGATTTGGAAATTATTTCTATATGATATGTAGTAGAGTTTCTCAAAAAACAAAACTCAGTAATATTAAATAGAAATCCAATTAAAAATTATCAAATTGTATTGAACCTACTAGTTTTGTTCCTGAAAATAATATTTAAAAAAAAAGTACGAGTGAGTGTATGTGTATAAGTTTTAAAGGATTTTAGTAGTTTTTTATTTCATTTGAGTTATGCCAACTAGAAATCTAGTTGAAGATTACGTTAAAACTCATACACACTCTGCAAATAATATTAAAGAAAAGTGCGAGTGAGTGTATGTGTATAAATCTTAACGGATTTTAGTGACTTTTTACTTCATTTCAGTTATGCCAACTAGAAATCTAGTTGGAGAATACGCTAAAACTCATACATGCTTAAAAAAGCCCTTCGCGACGCAATTTTTTAATGCGATATTTGCATTAAGGCGACAATGATTCAGTCTATCAGTGGCATTGGATAAGGTGACAGTGAAAAATTGTGAAATTGTTATTTTGAGAAAAGTGAAAAGTCTATCAGCGGCATTGGATAAGGCGACAGTGAAAAATTGTGAAATTCTTATTTTGAGAAAAGTGAATGTAAGTACATATTAGCCATTTTATTGATTTTATGGATTACCTTTTATTGTTTGGTTAGGCGGTGAAATGAATGCAGAGGACTTTGAGCAGTTTTTAATAAAAAACGGGGTTGACGAAATTACTGCAGCTTTACTTAAAGGCTTGTTTATTTTTAATTTTTGTTTAACAATAGATTAAAACATGATTTGTTTTATTTGTAAAAATTCCGTGGTAGGACATGCAAATAATTTGAAGAAACATTTTGTATTAAAACATGATATTAAATTTACTAATGGTGATTCACGTGGGAGTTTCGTATGCCAAGAAAATAATTGTAAAAACATTTTTTCAAGTTTTAAGGCATTATTAAGACATTTTAAAAAGAAACATTGTGCGATTTATACAAATAAAAATAATAATGTTTACAATAATGCAGGTGAATCTACCTGTTTTGATAATTATGTATTTGAAGACATCTCAAATGAGGCTGTTCATGTAAATCGAGAAGATATATTTCGTCTCATTTCAGAAATGTTTATCGAGCTTCGAAGTCATACAAATATTCCTGAATCTACAATTCTTTTATTTTGGCAAACATGTTTTGCTACTTCACAGAATATAACGTCTTATTTAAGAAATGAGATAAGCACCTTCCTTGAAAAAATTTCGTTAAATAATTTTGAAACGGAATTTAACCATCAAGATTTCCTTAACATGTTCGATTTTTCAAAAGCATTTTTGAACGCAAAAACTTTTCGCAAACAAGAATTATATTTAAAAAATAATTTTCATACTGTGGAAGCTTCAGAAATCCCACTTGGGTACAGAATTGAAAACGTTTTAAAAGATACAGTCACTCAGTCCAAATCATTAATGGAGACATTTCACTATGTTTCCGTAAAAGACACTTTAGCTGCTTTAATTCATAACGAATACTTCAGGGAGGTAATTAAATTCGAAAGAAAGAGTCCTAACGCAGATATTATATTATCATATTTAGATTCCGAAGACTGTAAATCAAACCACTTTGTAAATAAATATAAAAACTGTATTCGCATAAATTTGTACTATGACGATTTAGAAGTTGTGAACAGTTTAGGTTCGCGTGGTACATTTTATAAGTTAGGGGTTTTTTACTATACTCTTCAAAACAATCACCCAAAATTGAATTCTAATCTGAATAACATATTTCTCTTAGCGGTTGCTTATACCGAAGATATAAAGAAATACGGTTATGAACTAATTTTACGCCCATTTATTGAGGAAATGAAAGTTTTAGAGACAAACGAAGGTGTATCTATAAGTTTGAATAATAATGAAGTCTTCATACTTCGCGCTACTCTTATAAATTGCTTAGGAGACAATTTAGCTCTTCATGACTTATTGGGTTTCATGAGTCCTAGTGGTAACATATTCTGTAGGCATTGTATGATTGACAAGCCAAACTTCTTGAAAAATTTTCAGGAAAAATTCCCTTTGCGTAATGTTTCTAATCATATTGAACATGTAAATCAGATAAAGGCAGATACTAAACTTTGCAAAGCTTTTGGTGTTAAAGAAGATTGTCCTTTAAATTCTCTAAAACATTTTCATTGCACGAAAAATTTCATATCTGATCCTATGCACGACCTCCTAGAGGGTATAGTACCGATGGAAATTAAATTGTTTCTACATTACTTAATAATTGAAAAGAAATATTTAACGGTTGACCGTTTAAACAGTCGAATAAATAACTTTCACTATGGGTACATTGAAAAAAATAATAAACCTAGCTCAAATTTTACTATACTTATGCTTTCTTCAAAATCTAATAAAATTAAGCAAAAAGCAGTACAAAGTTGGCTTTTATTAAGAGCCTTACCATTTATGGTGCACGATATAATTCCCCAATGTGAGGAAGGTTATATTCAACTTCTAATATATTTAATAAAAATTTTAGAGATAGTTTTTTGTGAATCTGTTAATCAATATATGATTGCGGAACTTGACGATCTTATCATAATGCATCACAAACTTTTTAAAAAATTATTTCCAAACAAAAGGCTTATAAATAAACATCATTATATAATGCATTACTCTGAATGTATCCAACAAAAAGGTCCTCTTTCTCTTTTAGCATGTTTACGCTTTGAAAGCAAACATAGTCCGTTAAAGAGACAAATTTTGAACGGTCGTAATTTTAAAAATGTACCCAAAAGTGTTGTTAAACGACAATTGTTATTACAAAATGTATATATTTCTAAATCAAAATTTCAGATTGAATCTTCTAAAAGTATATCGAGTAAGATTTTACCTCTAAACAAATTTAAGAGTAAAGAGTTCATAATACAATGTTCTCGTGGAAAATCTATATCTTTTGGGGTAAAGATTAATTCCGTTTATATAAATGAGATTGAATACAGGAAAAATTTTGTTATAGAGTTGGGAGAAAAGTTTTTATTACATGAAACGCCATTTCCAAACTTTGCTTTAATAGAAGAGATTTTTGAAATTAATAACAAAATATATTTTAACTGCAGCTATGTGCTAATTGATGAGTTTGTTGAAAATTTAAATGCGTTTAGAGTAAATACTAAACATAATCTTGCTAATATAATAATTTCATGCAAAGAAATAAAAGGAAAAAGTGAAAAATTCATAGCCATAAAATATAGATATTAACAGTAAATATTGTATGTTTATAACAAAGTATAGATATTAACAACAAACATTATTATTTTTTGTGTACATTTCCGCTTAACGGTTTTGCAAAAGTTTTAAATCTGAATTTTGTTTGTATACCGTATAAGATTTAAATCTGAAAAATTTAAGAGTTCAGTTAATGTATTAAGACATTGTAAATCAATTAGCTGAAGGTACAGATGAGTCTGTGGCAGCCGATATCACCGAAAATGATTTAATTATGCTAAATGTGAAACTGGGTCCTCGTAAAAAAGTTCTTCGCTTACTACAAGAATTTAAGACAAACAATTCAAGCAATATAATAGTTTTAGAGGATATCCTATCCCACTGTTCATCAGAAGTCTCTACAGCCGCGCAAATTCCCCCTTCCAGCCCCATATCAGAAACTAAATTTGGTTCATCTTATTCGCAGGTATTGCCTATCTAAGATATGTATGTAATACGACTTAATCAATTATATGTTATTTATAGGACCGTAACTTAATCGCTGTTTTAGAAGCAAGTCAAGAGGGGAAGAAGATTTGCAATAAGCTCTTAAAAGAAGAAGATCTCACTGAAAAAGACCTTAATATTTTCAACAGAATAATTGTAGATGACCTAATTACAATTTGCGGACAGTAAGTTTTAAAATTTTGCTATTTATTATTCTAAATTTTAAAATTTCAGTTATCCTAAAAATAGCGATAAAGAAAACTTAGCGAAAGCTACAGTCAGCACTTTTAAGCAATTGGGCCAATACACAAATAAGAACATACCAGCACATGTAAGTTGTATTTTTATTTTATTTTTTCTTCTTCGTAATAGCATATTTTTTTTCAGGCTCTCTGGTTTTGTTCAAAAGGTTCCAAAGATGGAACCAGAGCAGCTGGAAAAATCGAGTATCGACTCGAAAATATAAGGCTTAAACTGTCACCATCAAAAAAAAAAGAACTGTGCACCAGTGAGAAATAAACAAGATTGTCCTGTTCAGAACAATTTTAATGAAACTGATCTGGAAGAATTAAGATTATTGTTACCTACCGATGAAAACCGAAAAACAATTGAAAATTTGATGGTGCTAACTTTTGCACAAAGACGCGCACTTATTTTAGAGGGCAAGCCGTCTCAAGAAATTGTTAAATTCTTCCCTCGGATTTTGGACTACAAGGGCGCCATGGTAAATATTTGAAAAAAAAGTTGAAAATATTTTTGTGCTGATTTTTCACTCTTAACTTGAAAACGAAATGTTTATTTTAAAAGCTTTAAAATCGATAATTAATAGATAAATTGTAGTATTTCTTTATAATGAAACATTTCAGGATATTTAAATAACTCAAGTTACATATTTTACAAGTTTAATTGGTTTTCTGAAATTTTCAGATTGATATTGATTTTTCTAAACTTGAGACTCATGCTGGATGCATAGAAAATCTTAGGAAATACGAGTTTGGAATAATTAGGTCATATTCATTAAGAAATGTGATTGAAAATGGTAATCTTTTTATAATTTATAAAATTAATAACAAACGCGCTGAATAATTAAAATTAATTACAACTTTTCTGATTTCCAGATGACTTGAAGTTAATAGTATCCTTGCTGAAGAATTTACCAAACAGACAAATAAAACGAAGCTACGCACAGATGGCTACAGATTGTAGAGATTGGGATGAGAAAACCCTTAGCTTGTCTTTAAACGTCCTTATTCATTGGATCAACCTGAAAGATGATGTACAAAGTTTTGCGAAAGCTCAATCTAATGTTCATCCCTTTATTGTCTGCCGTTCAGAAAAATTATTCCTTCCTGGAAACTACTATATTATAATAGAAGATATTTTAATTGACGCAGGAAAAGATTTAATAAGAGCTTTTGATTTATTATATAAAAGCCACTACGTATTTAATTACAAGTATAATACGAGCTTGACCAAGTTTTTTAACTATTTTGATTGTTTCGTATATGAAGCGAAGAATGTTAACCCTTTAGGATTTGTCTCACGTTATTACAACAAAATTGTAACACTACAAAAACAGAAGTGCAATTCTGTATAATGCATTATAAATATTTTTTTTACCTGTGACATTAAAGAAAACTTAATTTCAGTTTTTTGATTAAACTCCCTTTTATAAAGAATTATATTTACTTTTATGAAAATATACGTTTTTTTATTAATTATCAAAATCATATTCTTTTTAATACTCTCTATTGGAAAAATAACCGAACCGAAATAAGCAGATTTGATTTGATTTGATTTCTGCGGGCAGAATTCTTTAATAAAAACTTGAAAATACATGCCACTATGCAATGTGTAAATGTTAGTTCTTATAAAATTTTTGAACTATCATCACTTTCCCGATTATCATGCACTAGCTCAGTATTAGCTGTTTTTTTCACATCGGATCCGGATCAGAATTTAGCAGGATATTTTGAATTGAATTGAGATTTATGAACAGTTACATATGCACTTTTCGCAAATTTTTAAATTTTTATATATGTAACAGTTTTTGAAATTTTAGCTCAACGCAAAATTTCCTGTTAAATCCTAATCCGGAACCGATGTGAAAAAAACAGCTTGTATTAGAAAAAACTGAAAGTCTCAGTAAAAATTCAACAACATTCATTTCTTTTGGTCCCTGATTTTCATTTGAATATTCAATGGTTTCTCATTTTAATTTAATTCTATTCAATTAATGACTAACTGCTTTCCAGTTTCACCTGATGCATTTTTATTAAATGAATTTTAATACTATTAACTGGATTTCAGTTCAAAATCTATTAAATGAAAATCAGTTAAGTAAACTGCATTGAAGTTATAAATAGCAAAACTCATTAAGTGATGTTGAACTAGATATCCAGTAAAAAAATTTTAACTAGATTTTTAAATGGAAAAATCTAGGAGTTCTGATCTAGTTGAATTTTAGCAATATCTAGTTGAAAAAAATTTACAGTGTATATATATATATATATTAGGGTGGGTCAAATTGTTCGCAAAGAATGTATCATGGTCCATTTCAGCGAAATTCTTAAAATTCGTGTTATTTTAAGTATTTTTCGCGAAGAAACTATATATTTTGGATGAAGTGTACCCCCCCTACTTTTCAATTATAGATTTTTAATAAATAATAATTGTTTTTAAAAACACTTTCAAACAAACCGCTATAACTTCTGAAATTGTTGTAATAGGATAATGGTTTTGGGCTCGTTGGATCAGGAATTTTCCCAGCTATATATTTTGGTTTAATTCTACCCCCGCTTTTTTTCAAAAATATATTTTGTACCAAATGATTATTTTTTTAATAACACTTTCAAAGAAATCGCTATAATTTCTAAGATAATTGTAGTAGGATATTGATCTTGACCTTATCGGATCGGGAATTTTTACAGCTTTACACCAATGTGAATATCAGCTGTTTACTTGATTATAGTAGAAAGAATTTGATGTTTATTTGCAAAAAATTAGAGAAAACTGGCACTTATCCAAATAACACCCATTTTCTATGACTTTTTCCTGGAAAACCATTTTTTTTTTCAGCTAAAAAAAACTTCATAAAAAACTAGCAACTTTTATTTTTTGGGCCTATTATTATATATTCCTGTTCGATTTGGTTGAAAAGTACATTCAAAGTTTGAGCAAACAGTAACAATTTAACAATTTCACAGTTTACCTAACATTTTTACCACCTTCTCCAAAACATAAAATTACAATGAAATGTTAAATAAAACTTGTATAAAAACTTTTAATATTAAAATTTTTAAAAGAATTTATTGGAATTTTTTTTTGCTGTGAAATCTGGAGATTTTTCTCTCGACTCCGCAGACGCGGCAAGATCTCCTGGTTTGTTTTTTTCTGTAACATGTTTGGATGCTCTAGTCAGCTCTTGTACATTGCGTTCAGTGCTATGAATGTGGCACGGTATTTGAATATTGATTATCAGCTCATCGCTCTCATAATAGTCTTCGAAGTGCTCAAGAGGTATGTCTCTTGTGTATGGTGGTTCGTACAGAATATTGTTGTCATCCAAATCTACCATATTAATACAATCAGTGCAATCAAAATTAATTTTAAGTGTTTTATACTCCCTTAATGTTGTTCTATCTAGATTTTTCCTGATGTGTATTATTTTTTTAAATGCCATTTGATGCACTGGTTTTCTCAAGTCGCAAATCATTGACAACAAGATACTTTCTGAGCTTGCGAAAAAGCAGTTGTCTGCCATAACACCACCACCAGCCGTCTGCCATAACATAACGAATAACTGAAGCATAAATATACCCGGAAATGCTATTTATACTTATGTCGTTATATCACTCCGGGTAATGAAATAACCAATTTGAAGACACAATGATCTTGTTTAAATCCATACAATTTAAAAAAGAGTTTTCAGGATTTCTCAAGATCTATTCTATTTTTCTCAGTATCATGAAAGGACAAAGGCAGGCAATAAAGTAATTAAGGAAAGCCACCTAAATAAAAAAAGGATTTGAATATTTTTTAAGCCGCCTAATTGAAGGATACGACATTCCTTGTTTAAGCTTCAAAGGAAAGAGTGAGAAATCATACAAACATAAAAAGTGTTCTTGAAGGTGGATGTTGTGACATGATCTAATTTGTTCAAAAGAAATATCTAAAGTGTTACCGTTAAATACTTAATAATGCCCAGGCAATTTTTGAATTCCTAAAAATTGTATAAATATTGTGGTAATATGTAAAAAGGTTAATTTTTTACTGTTTTCTCAATCTTTGGA